>JAQPPZ010016458.1:0-24141 GCA_028583015.1 Wollemia nobilis | reverse complement strand
TTAATATTCACCTAATATTTAATTAGTACATAGACATAGAGATACTATCTCTGAGATTACTAATAGTTGCAAACGATATCTCAAGTGGTCGATATTGGCAAGATCTCATAAAAGATGTTATTTTGTGAACACATTCTTCTCCTTTATTAGAGTTCTATGTTCACGACATGGGGTTGTCCTTCTATGGTCCATATCACCTATAAGGGTGGACACATAATTCTATGCCCCATAGCATGGTGGACTTAGGTTCCTTTGGCCTCAATTCTATCTTTGGTTTATCATTAATCATCTCAAGTACATTTCTAAGCCATGCTAGAGTATAACGTAAATATACCTAGTGCCTAATTTAAAGTCTGTTATCTTATGGAGTCAATTAGGACCCACCAATGCACTAAATTAGGACTAGAAATCTCAGGTCATATTTAGATTATGAGTTGTCCCATACCAACTCATCACTCAAACTTCTAGCACTAGTGTTTAGCAACATTTAGATTTGGTATTCTGCTAGCAATTTCTCAATCGAATGATGAGTGTGAGACCCATCATTGTACTACTTGTAAAAAAACCTAGAGAGCAACTGTTTACCGACTCACAATAATTATCACTTGGAATTACTGGTGTTGGGTGGATGTTCATTCATATTTATGAATCATCAATAATATTCTAAAAGGGTGTTCACCCGACTTGGTAGAACATCAATAATGTTTGTCATTTATCCAACTTGATGAAATTATCCTTGATGAAATATTTTTTGACCATACATCTCATTTGAAGATGGAATAATTTATTAATAGAGGTTTAGCCTCATTGATTTTTAGTTTTTTTTTTCCAGCGAAAAACCCCTTGTGGGGCTGCCTTGGTCTAAGAGACCATGAAAAGGGGGTTATACATCATCAAAATCACCTGGGGGTCGCACCCATCCCTGCCCGCACCAACATTATCAAATGGATTTTGGGTACCCAATTTAGCTTTTTGGTAGGGTGGAGATTCGAACCTGGGACCTCCCTTGGAGGATTGCTCTCTCCTCTCCAACTCACCTACAACACCTGGGTATTGATTTTTAGTTTTGGATGACTAGGTTAGATATTCAAAATATACTTTTAATTCACTAAATATTTTTCTATACCAACTAATTTTGAAAATTATTTCAATATTAACTTTTAAAATTTGAATCAAAACTTGCAATATAAACCTATAATATTAAGGGCATTAATTAACCAATATCATACTCTTTTTTTTTACAAAGATAAATAATCATTGATTTTAAAATAATATATTTCAATAAGATAAAATGAAATATTTAACTATCTACTAAGTAAATTCACAAAGCCCTAAACTTTATTATTCAAACCTAAGTATTAATTTTTACTTTACAAAGAATTCTAGTTCGAAGTTTTTACCTTAAGTCAATATTTTCTAAAATAAAATTAAATGAAAACAACACAATACTCAAGCTAGACATTATTTCAACCATTGTTATACGATTAAATAATTAAAATTTTGAGTTTAAATAAATAAATAAATATCTATATATATATCGAATCTATACTCATTAGCCAAAAAATAATAATTTCTTATGTTCCTTATTTAAGGCCAAAGGGGTTTCATCCCAATGTCCTAGATAAATTTTTATTATTTATAACAAACAATTGATATAATTAACATCTTCTAAATAATTGCTCAAATATATTAAAGAAAATAATTTCTATTTAGATGAATTATAAACCAAATATGTTCTATCGTTAAGTAAAGTTTATAATTAATAGGTTTACATAATGAGTTTATTAGGTACCAATATTCTATTACTATGTGTGCAAATTTAGAGTGGGAAAATGTCTACACAAACATTGAATCTAGAGCCTCTAATTATAAGGTATTTTAACTGCCTATTCTGGAATTCCATAAATTTTTCTTTGTAATTATTATTTTTAATATTGAACATTTTAATGACATGTCACAAATTGTGAAATTATACACTAGAAGTAGGTTAACCTAGTCAATTTACTTTACATTGTTCAGACAAAAGAGAGCTTGGTTGCACTACAATTCCACTATTGGCCTTCAATTGTTAGTGGATTCATATTTGATTTCAATCTCAAAGTTTAAGATTTACCATGAGGAACCCAAACATAACTACATATTTAATAACCAGATTCCTATATTTTCATGTGGCAGAAAGGAATACTCAATAAACATTTTCTTCATTAATTGAAAATATTATTATTTTAATAAATATATAGTCTATCAAAGAAATTTAATAACACAAAATCACTTAGGATATAATTTAATTGACCTACGTTGGTCTACATAACGTTAATCAACACTTATTTAATCATTGATAAATTATATTTAAAATTAGTTTCAAGGCAATATTCGACAATAACACGTGGAAATTTGAAATAATTTTATCTAAATCATTGCAATACATAGCCAGCTATAATTTACAAATATGCTTTCAACATAATTTTAGAGGAGTAAATACACTTTAGTTTAACATTTTATATTGAGGTTCTATAAATATATATTCAATTCTATACAATTAGCACATCATAATCATAAAATTCACACTCTAATATGATGGCTAATATATCTAACACCTACCATTCTATCTCATATTATTAATCTTATACTTTGGATGTTCGAAAATAGTTTTCCTAAGGTGGACCGCCAGTACGTTAGAGCTACCCATCAATGAAGGAACGAGTCTTATCTAGTGAACTCTTCATGTGCTCGTCCATTAACAACCCAGTAGAAGGATGGATATTGGTGCATTAATTAGGTCAACACAACCCTTATAAATGGATGAATGTAGATGAATACAACATTCCAATCATGCAACACTAACAATATACTTTTTATAAGTTATTAAATTTATTTTAAATCAAGAGTATAGAATATAATACGTTGGTCAAAAACCATCATAGCCATACAACACATCTATACTCCTCTATTAGATAGTAGGTGACTCGCTGGTCTACTTAACATTTATTTATTATATAGTTTAAATGAATGATAATTACCCATAAAATATGCCAACGTAGCAACGAAGAGAATACAAATTTATCTAAATTTGGCAACTAAGCTATTTTATTTTATAAGTAGATAAGGAACACAACTATTAGGAATATGTTGAATATTTTCAATGTTATTCTTGTGGGGTTAACACTAAAAGGTATTGGGTGTTGTGTATGATATAATCATCGAGTTTCGGTATTTTATGGTTACTATATTTGAACCATTGTTTTTTCACCCATGATATTGTAAAATTCGTGCATGTGGCTTTGTTATATATATCACACTTGCATTAGTGTTTGAAGAGAGACAAAATGAGAATATTATTGTACTGGAGACGGTCAAGTTAATGCAATAATAAGATAATATTATGTTGGTTCTTGCATGGTTGAGGATTTTCGGGATAAATATTGTGTAATGTGTGAATTTGTGATCTTCTTTTGATTATGTTATTACTACTTTTCTATTTTATTTTATCGAGGATTTTTATTTCTCTTCATTTAGTTTTAGCTTTGTTCAAGGAGTAAGGGTTTCAACCCTGTGATAAATTAATTCTTGAGTGGCAGTCATACGCAAAAGGATCCGAGAAAATGAGAAATATGGAAAGCACATGAATAGAGATTGAAAAATTTAATGGATAGAATTTTGAGTTGTGGAAACTCAAGATGGAGGATCTATTGGTTGATAGATATTAGTGGATTGATGTCTTGAGAAAAAAATAAACATCGATGACAAATGAGGATTGGCTGAAAATTGATAAAAAGGCAAGGAGCTCTATAAGATTGTTTTTATCTGATTCGGTATTGTTGAATGTATCTACAGATACCACAACAAATTTGTTATGAGAGAATCTAAGAACATTGTATCAAACAAAGTCATTATTAGATAAACTCTTTCTCTGAAAGAAGTTGTATTCAATTTGAATGAATGATGGTGACTCTGTGGTTGAACATATAAATTCTTTTAACACAGTTGTAAGTCAACTAACCTCTATAGAAGTAAAAATAGATGAAAATGAAAAATATATTACTTCACTTTGTTCATTACATGATTCATGGGATAACCTAGTTATGGCTATCACCAATACTACATCTACATTGAAATTAGAGGATATGAGAGAAACTTTGCTATCTGAGGAGATGAGACAAAAATATTCTATGAATTATCATCAAAAGGAAGCCTTGGTTGTGAGAGTTCGTTCTCAAGAAAGAGGTAAAAAGAAATCAGGAGAAAAGAAATCAAACTCTAGGGGTAAATTTGTTGCCCTGGAAAAGAGGAAATGCTGAAATTGTGGTAAAGTAGGGCATTATAAAAGAGATTATGGATCTCAAAAGGCTGATAAGAATCGATCATATAATGAAGGAATTTATACATAAATGAACACCACAAATGAATATTTAGGGGACTTATCATTGGCTCTAGCATGCTCAAGTGAATGCATTGACTCATGGTTGATTGACTTAGGTGCTTCTGAAAGAACGAGATTCCAGATGAAAGAAACACTAATTGCGATGTGTCCAAAATCAAACATGCTTAAGTCCTAAAAATGTAGAATGCATGCAAGGAAAGAGACAAACTGAATGGAGATATAATAAAATGGAGAAACCATAGCCCTTTTATTTAACTCTCTTGATCTCGATTACAAAGATGTCTCCTCCTTTTTCAAGGGCTAGGAGCATTAAATGAATTGGTTACAATCAAGACTTAATGTTCTTCCTTCCGCGTGCCCACATTTGAAATGGGCAGGCCAAAACGTTGTCGCCACTGGTGTTGATGAGTCCTTAACCTTCGCTGCTCCTCCTATGATCAAAGAAACAACAAAGATGTTAGTAGCACCTACTGCAAATAAGAAACATTTGTTCTCTAAAATTAATGAAAAATGCATGTGAAAGATTAGCTAAATCGATAAATAAGGTGACTCCAAATAACCTGCAAACTCGACAGACACCAGAAAACATTACCAAAGGGCTGCTGCCATCGAAATAGTTGGCCAATTCACGTTAAACTGCAATTCGTCCCTAGGCAGGACGAATTCTACTGTAATTCATCCTCGGGTAGGACAAATTCGACTATGATGCAAAACTGAAATGATGTCGTCCAAATGTCGTGCCTCGAGATGTCCAAAGTACCTGCAAGCATGGGGGTTAGCTAATTGGGGGCGTTTTGGGACAACCCAGATGGTCGGATTCTCCCAATTTGACCTCCATCAACGGGAATTGGGCGTCGCTACCTGCAAGTTAGTGGGACAACAAAAGCAACGAGAACATGATGAAATCTGATCAAAACATTGTGAGATTGAATACATAAACTATCTAATCAGCATAGAATGAAATGAAAGATTAAAAAATGACAAAAAAATGAATTAGAATAAAACTTGAAAGGTGTGGGGTGCCCAAGTGGGCCGCCCACCGTTGGCACTTGATTTTGGCACCAATCCACTTGGGATGGGCCCAAAATCTTTTAGGATGGCGTTGTCAGCAAATTGGTTGATTACAGTGATCAAATGTCTGGTTTTTGGGTCCGAATTTACACTTCCAATAGCCACCCAATAACCTCTCTTGCGAAAGATATTAAGGATGTGGAAAATGTAAATCAAGAGGGCAAAGGCATGGTATCAAATCGGTAGCACTTCATTGCTTGAAAATGCCTCCTCCTCCTTGTTTTGGGTGGGAAAATTCTACCATTTTATAGACCCAGGGGGTATCTTTGGAGAGGCATGCATAAGCACCATGTGGTGGTCATAGGTGCCACATGGCGGTCATGTCTTCTCATGAGAGAGGAAAGTCCTCCATGACTTGGGCTTTCATGATTGCTCTTGTGACAGTCCTTTAACTGCCCATGTGCCCACCTACACGCGCGTGCGAGGTAGGAGTCATCAATTGACTGTCTTTGGTTGCCACTTGGCGACATTCTTCTTTTTCCCCTTTAAACCTAGAATTCGTCCTTACCAAAGATGAAATCCGAATTCGTCTCTGGGTGAGACGGATCCCAGTTTGAATTCGTCCCTGGGTGAGACGAATACTGAGCAAAGTGTTTGAATGTGCCAAATTGCCTTTTGACCTTACAAAATTGCTATAAAAGTGGTTAGGACCACTATTTAACCTCTGAGGGCTGCCCTGGGGGCTATGTGTGTGTCAAAACGATCAGTGTTTGCAGTCACATAATCGGATTGGTGCTATTTTGGTGTTTACAGATGCCCATTTTTGGGATGCGTTGTGCATGGCGCAGCGTCGAGCAAAAATAGATAACCAAAGCACTAATGATTAGGGTTCTTGGTAACTTAACCAACTTTTGATACCCCGAGTATGGAAAGGGCATGCATTCTTGAATCCTTGCTTTTGACGAGCTAAGGAATTTGATTTCAGGTATTAACTTGTTTTGGTGAGGTGTGACTTGAGCTTGGGCATTGATCAGTCATGAATAGTCAAAGGGCGCAACCTTTTGTCCACGGGGGGAAACCTTGTGTTCATGATTCGGGAATGCCAAATGTTTGATCAATTTGTGATTATTGCTTATTTGCTGCCCCAAGCAGGAGCGTGATTGTCTTTGTCAATGATTCTTTGAATGCATGTCATTGCTTTGATTGGGTGTGTTTTTGTTGATTGGTGACTAAGTGTGACTACCCCATCAAGCGATGAATCGATGAGGGAATGACCTTCGTGAGAAAAGTGACGAGTCACTCGACCCAAGATGACTTGTGCAAGGGTGCCTTTAGATGGTTTATCGTTAAGCATGTGCAATTTTTCTAACATTTAGACATGTTTTTGGTCGGTGGTAACCCTTTTTGCAACACTTTTTAGAGCTAAAATTGGCAAAAATTCGTCTTCCCGTGGAGCGATCCAGCTAAAATAGCCTTCTTTGGAAGTAGGATAGTGACAATTTATGATTCCAACGTCTATTTTGTATTCTCGGGATGTGAAGTGCAACAGCACTCACATCGGGTAAATTTATTATCGATTTTTGTGCATTTTATTTCATTTTTTTGATGTTTTTGAAGGGGTGGCCTGAATTTGTCTTATGGTGGGACGAATTCCAGCTTTAGAATTCATCCCTGGGTGGGACGAGCGCTAACCAAAGCACTCGTCCCAGTAAAGGACGAATTCTAGCTGAACAGGCTTATTTAAGGCAAAAATCTAGGGTTTTGGCTCATTTTCATTTGATTTTTCTTGCGATTTGGAGCTCTAGGGAGGAGGAATTTAATTCTGCGAAGCGAAGCGTTGTCGATATTTTCCCTGCATCATGAGTGCACAAACCGGATCAAGCGGTGGAGCTGAAGTGAGACCAGTAAGTGCTCCCTAGAGTTTATTAAAAATTGCAATTGTTTTTTCTTGATTGTTTTTGTGATGTTATTTTTCAATATTGTTTTAAGACTTAAACCCTGAAACTGAGCTTAATACAACTTGACTTAGTGTAAAACTAAACGTGGCACAAAATGTAGGTAAAGAATTTTTTTTCTTCTACTAAACCCTAGGATAAACTCAATGTCACCCGTAAGACTCAATGTTTGTATTTTTGAATTTTTGTTTTGTTTTTAAATTAATCAGTTATGATTAGAAACCCTCAATCTTAAAATTTAATTTTTTTGTTGATTTTTTTTTTTTTGTTTTTGTTTTAAATTAATCAGTTAGGATTAGGAACCCTAGAACTGGAAATTTACTTTTGTCTGAATTTTTGTTTGTTTTTGTTTTAAATTTTATCAGTTAGGATTAAAAACCCTAGAACTGAAAATTTAATTTTTTGTTGAATTTTTTTGTTTTTTTTTTTGTTTTAAATTAATCAGTTAGGATTAGGAACCCTAGAACTGAAAATTTACTTTTTGTCTGAATTTTTGTTTGTTTTTGTTTTAAATTTTATCAGTTAGGATTAAAAACCCTAGAACTGTAAATTTAATTTTTTGTTGATTTTTTTTTTTGTTTGTTTTAAATTAATCAGTTAGGATTAGGAACCCTAGAACTGAAAATTTACTTTTTGTCTGAATTTTTGTTTGTTTTTGTTTTAAATTTTATCAGTTAGGATTAAAAGTCCTAGAACTATCAATTTAATTTTTTGTTGAATTTTTTTTTTTTGTTTGTTTTTGTTTTAAATTAATCAGTTAGGATTAGGAACCCTAGAACTGAAAATTTAATTTTTTGTTGAATTTTTTTTTGTTTGTTTTTGTTTTAAATTTTATCAGTTAGGATTAAAAACCCTAGAACTAAAAATTTAATTTTTGTTTGATTTTTTTGTTTGTTTTTGTTTTAATTTAGCTGTACATTGATAGGCAATGTTGTATATGCATGTTATTGCTATACAATTATTTTCTGTGATTTTAATTTTTTGAATTGTTTTCTTTCGCAGGTTGTTAGGAGCCGGTACCGTGTACCCACTACTTTTACTGAGGCATAGGGGGTGCTGACTGAGGCTGACTGGGAGTGGCTTGATGCCCTTGGGCTCAAGCAGGTGGCTCGACTAGAGCCTATGGTCGCAGATCAGGCCTATTTGACGGCCCTGATCAATCTTTGGGATTCGCGGACCAATACCTTCCATCTCCCAATAGGGGAGATGACTGTGACTCTGGAGGATATCTATCGGCTTCTTCAGATTTTGATAGATGGACTGCCCATCAGGACCTCACCGCGTGATCAGCGGACGGCTGTACTGACAAGATGCTTCGGGCATGGGGAGCGGTTAGGCGTAGAGAGCCCAGTGGAGACGACCAAGGTGGACTGCCAAGTTGGTGAGATTTTGGTTGGATGGTGGTAGGATAGGGGGGTGTTCGGAGTGAGGCATGCATTCCTTATGGGCCTCATTTCCAACATGTTATTACCTGACTCGTCAGGTACGAGGTTCCCATGGAACCTACTGGATTTGGTGTGGTAGTTGGTAGAGTTCCCGATAGAGGCACCGCTGATCCTAAGATGGGGACAGATACTGTTGGCATAGTTCTATGGGGGGCTATATGGGATCCGCTTCTAGCAGTGGAAGGGGATCAGCTGTAATTATCTATTGCAGTGATAGGGTTGGCAGCACATAGCAATTGAGAGGCCAACCGGGTTACCATGGATGACTCGGGTGGCGATGGAGGATAAGGAGATAGGGTATGCAGTTTTGTGGCGACAGTTCAAAGAGTAGGGGTAGAGTCAACGATGGGCAGGTGCCTTAGGGCACTATGCTGATGTCTTCTCTTGGCTCACTCTAGGGGATGTGGTTTGGCACCCTTATCGGGACTGTCTAGCTTGGCCGAAGGCTAGAGAGTGGCTCCGATGGGTACGCAGGGAGTGGTGGCTAATTGGGCGGCACGGGACCGAGCATGAGTTCTTCTCATATAGCCGGGTTACACGATAGTTTGGGGTGCACCAGGGGTTGCCTGGTGAGCCCGTGGTCTATCGAAGTTAGGGAGATGAGAGGACTCTAGATCGACCAGTCATCGCGCCACTGGGTGAGGATTCAAACACGGTGATCGATGTCCCAAATGTGGATGACGTCGGGACTACCATTGAGTATGACTTGTGGTGGGTACTACGGTGATGGCGAGGAGAGGGGCCACTGGGAGGCACAAAGGCAGCAATGGAGGGTGTTGAAGCACTAGGGGATGATTGGGGAGCTTCGTTGGAGGATTCAAACATGGAGGTGGAGGGTGATGATGTAGATTTGGGGGCTCCAGATCAGCCGGAGATGCAGGACATGGCAGAGCAGTGGGAGCCAGAGCAGGCTGGTGTTCTAGAGAGTCCTGTGCCTCAGGCAGATATGGAGGAGATGGAGTCTGGGGTACGCACTGAGAATGCATGATTAACAAAGTTGCTATGGGTGCAAGATCAGGAGTTGGGGGATGTGGTGCAGGAGCTTGGGGATGTGTTGTGGGAGAGGGATCTCCTATGGGCTTAGCTAGTAGAGCGGGATAGGGTTTTGGCACAGCGTGATGATGCATTAGCTTACTACCATTGACGAAAGGCAGAGTGGGATCGACGAGAATCAGATTGGCAATGACATCAGCTAGAGATGGAGGGAGAGATTATCCACCTCGGTGGGCAGCTGCCTGAGTTGTTGGGAGGTGGATCTTCACGTTGGATGAGAGACAGTGGTATTGAGCAGTCAGCATCATCTCGTCATAGGCGATTGGATGAGGGAAGGGGCAGCAAGCATGATGTGGGGGCTAGCAATAGCCACTATGAGGGATCCCATAGGACCCACACCATGAGGGGTAGTTCCCGTCGCACCGATCCTGCATGATCATGGTGGCTGACACCTTAGGTTGGGTGGTTTTGTTAGATGATTGCGGGGTCAGATGACCAGTTTTATAGCCTGCGGGCATTTGTTTGATGATATATATATATATACCAACTTTATTGTGGTTATGCATATGTGATGATTTGATATTATGCATGTTTATTTATTTTGATGGATGCATATGTTATGATGAATGCAAATGTTTTTGATTTATATGTGATATGCAAAAATGGAGTGGATGAATGGTATTTGTGATGTTTGGTTAGGGCACCATAGATTGTTTAGGACTTTGTTTATTTTTTAGGTGATTGCTGTGGTAACTGACTTTGTAGGTATACATGTGGTTTTTCTCTTTTTTTGTATTTTTTGATGGTATTGCAAAGATGAAAAGTAGCGCAGTTGGTTTATAAATGTATTTAAGGTTTTCTGAGAATCAAACGGTTTTAACTCACTAGCCATGACTGTACTTTATCTTACAAGACTTTTGAACAAGGTATGAATCAGACTTGTTTTTGACCAAGTTATTTCACATCCCTGTGTGTGCCATTGAGTTCATTTATGTGGTATTTGTCAGGATACCGCCAGTGCCATATGGGCTTTCAACCGAACCTGTACTAAGGATCACCTAATTAGCTCCACTAACTCCTTTATTGTATGTAGTCAGATTAATCTACAGTGTTATCTAGGATATCATAAGCTAGCTCATCCACATGCAAACATTGATCTATACACAGGTTAATGTGTCAGATATATCGTTATGTGAGAAGTTTATAGCCAGTGACCAATAGGCTATCCACCAAACCGGTACTGAGGCTTACCTCATGACCTATCGAAATGTTGAGAGTTCCAGGGATTCAAGTTCGACTCCCTTATTTTCTTCAATTGTATTAGAATACTTGCTCATTTGTAGTGATAAAATCACTGTTTATTTTTGTTTTATTTGTTTTTATTTTGAGCAAGGGATTGGATATGGAGTGATGAGAATCACTATTATTTGTGCCTTTTCATGTGTGCACTGTAGGATGTCAAATTTTGGTGTATTGACTTTTTGCAAATTTTTTATGTTTTGCAACTATTGAGAACTTGGGATTCTTAGGGGAATTGGGTAGGGAGGAAGCTTGTCCTTTTGCCAAATCTCAACATTCCTGGGGTCATTCGCACAAGGGGATGAGAAAGATAACCGTTTCGCTTATGGTGACCTGGATTACTGTGCAGGTTTCATCTTTTGTTCACACAACTTAGGAATTGTTTTATGTGTTTTAGTTTGTGATGGGATGTTACGTAACAATGTGTGATTCAAGTAGAACTCTACCTTCATAAAATCTGTCTGACTTGGTAAAGTACATGGCTAGAAATCAAAATGATGACTAAATTACAAAAACTCTTGATACATTAGAATACCACTGACTCTTAGTGTGGTAAAAAGCAGTAAATGGTGTTTATTTGTTTGTTTTATAGGATGGAACAAAGTGGAACCAAACGGACTAGTAGAGCAATTACAGCCTATGGTGCCTTTGACCTGTACGACCACAAATATGTAATGTATGGATGTAATGCTTAATGCAACTATGTATTTTTGTATTCTTGATGGATTGATTGTTGTGAATATGAAGATAAGATGTAGGTAGAGCTTTTATTGATGAATTTGAGCATGTCTGTAAATGGAATGCAAACCTTTGTTGTTTTTGATGATTTTTGGATTTTGAATTTCTTTATTTTTGACCAAGCGATTGTGGAAATCCTTGGAGCATTTTTTGGTTTTGACCAAGCAATTATAGAATCCTTGGAGCATTTTTGGGATTTGACCAAGTGATTATAGGAATCCTTGGAGCATTTTTGGGTTTGACCAAGTGATTATAGAATCCTTGGAGCATTTTTGGGTTTGACCAAGCGATTATAGAATCCTTGGAGCATTTTTGGGTTTGACCAAGCGATTTCAAGAATCCTTGGAGCATTTTTGGGATTGATCAAGCGATTTTAGGAATCCTTGGAGCATTTTTGGGTTTGACCAAGCTATTATGGAATCCTTGGAGCATTTTTGGGTTTGAATAAGCAATTTCAGGAATCCTTGGAGCATTTTTGGGATTGACCCAATGATTTTAGGAATCCTTGGAGCATTTTTGGGGTATGGCTCTCTTAGATATAGAATGGTTGTAAATGACTGATATTCAAGGGTTCTATTTCCTTGATTCTGTCAAGAGATGCTAGCCGGTATGTCCCAGGTCCTATTTTGCTATCAATTACATAAGGACCTAACCAATTTTTGCGAACTTGTCCCTGAGATGGGGTGGCAAACTAGAGTTCTGTTGGTTTTCCTTCAAAACCAAATCACCAACCCGAAAGTCCCTTAGGTGAACTTTCATGTTGTAAGCTTTCTTAAGTCACTCTTGATAGATACGTAAGTGCTTAAGAGCATTAATGCATCGTTCATCAAGCAACGTAAGATGGTCTAACTGGGCCTATCACGCAGTGTCATCATCAATGAACTCCTGCATTGATATGCGTAGGGAAGGAATTTCCAACTCTAGAGGCATGACTGCCTCGGAGCCATACACAAGCAAAAATGGAGTAGCCCCAGTGGGCGTCCGAATGCTAGTGCGATAAGCCCAAAGGGCAAGTGGAATTTTGATGTGCCAACCCTTATGACTGTCTGTGACCGTCTTTTTAAGGATGGCAACTAGCATTTTGTTTGATGCCTCTGCTTGCCCATTTTCCTATGGATAATAGGGTGTCGAAAAACTGTGTTGAATTTTGTACTTTGTGGTCAAAGGACACACATCTTTGTTCTTGAATGATGGCCCATTATCCGAGATTATTTTGGATGGAATACCAAAAAAATATATGATGTTATGCAAAATGAACTCCACAATGCGGGGTCCTGTCGTAGAGGTCAGCGGAATTGCTTTCACCCACTTGGTAAAATACTTTGTGGCCATTATGATAAACGTGTGACAGCCTGACGACGTAGGGGAGATCTTTCCAATTAGATCGAAGCCCCACTATGAAAATGGCCAAGCATACTGGAATATCTGCAAGGCCTGGGAAGGTACATGCATCAAATTGGCATGACGTTGACACTTCACGCACTTCTTGACATATGTGCAATAATCTCACTCTAAAGATGGCCAATAATAGCCCATGCAAAGAATGCGCTTTGCAATGGCCATACCACTGAAGTGGCCACCACATGTACCATCGTGCACTTGGGCGACTGCCCAAGTGGACTCTTGCTGGTCCAAGCAATGAAGGAGGATCCCTTCATAGCTTCAACGATACAAAATGTCTCCTATTAAGACATACTTAGTCACTTTTTTCTTGAATGTTCATTTTGCGGCATGCGTCAATCCAAGCGAGAGATTACCTAACTTGAGGTAGTCTCTAATGGGTAAATACCAGTCCTATTGATCGAAAACCTCGACAGTATGAACAGCCAATCCCTCTTGAAGTTCATCCCTAACAAATGCTGAACAGGATAGAACTTGTAAGAACAGCATTGTGTTGCTATTAATGGGAGTAGGGGAGAACAAGGACCCCCAGTTGGCATGTTTTAGATGATCACAAATTTGAGAGAACTTATCTAACGATGGTTCAATCTGGATCATGTGGATTCCTGATGTCAAGTCAGAGCTTGCATGCTCCATCGTGGATTGTGATAGGGTTTTGACTTGAATGGTTGTCATATCACCAGAAAGGTCTTGTGGGATTAGTGACCCCAAGGAGGCCATTGTGTCCGCAAAACGATTCAATGACCGAGGGAGTGCCTCGATGTCGTACCATTCAAGTTTTTCTAGGAATTTGTCCATAAGGGCTTTATAAGCCTGCAAAACTAGGCATTTGCATTGGTATACCCCTTTGACTTGATTGATGATTAACAGCGAATCACCAAAGATGTTTAGTCATTTGATGTTCATGGCGATTGCTGTCTGAAGACCTATGAGCAAGGCTTCATACTCTGCATTATTGTTGTTGCATGGGAAATTTAATTTAAATGACAAGGGCATTGGAGCGCCCTGCAGTGTGAAGAATACTATTTCCATGCCACCACCTTGCTCACACTTAGAACCATCAAAAAATAAGGTTATGTCGGCCTATGACTTAGGCTCATCAGAATCTGGCGATTCTAAGACATGGAAGACCCCATAATCAAGTAGTTCTATGACTAGAGGCTGATCATCTTCAAGAGGAGCCTCTGCTAGTTGATTGGCTATGACTTGTCCTTTGATAGATTTCTATCCAATAAACTCTATGTCAAATTCCGTCAACAACATGATCCATTTCATCGTGCGACTACTATGATAAGTACGACTCATCATGTATCGTAATGGATTCTCCTTAGACACAACATACATAGTGTTGCTCAGCATGTAGTGGCATAGCTTCTTTATAGCAAACACCACTGCAAAGCAGAGTTTCTCGACATATGCATACTTAAGTTTATAACTGACCAGGGTGTGGCTAATATAGTAAGTAGCCTATTCTTTGTGAAGTTCATTCTTTTGGGCCAGCATGGTGCCTAGTGCCACCTCAGTAGCTGAGATGTATAAGTAGAACGACACTCCTGGTCTATGTGGTGCCAATACTGATGGCAAAGCCAAGTATTGTTTGATGTCATCAAAGGCTGACTGGCACTCGTCATCCTAGTGAAATGTAACCCCCTTGTGCAATAATTTGTTCATGGGCAAACACTTGTCAGATAGCTATGCTATGAAATGCTTAATCGACGTGACCTTTCCTTGTAGACTTCTGAGCTGCTTAATAGTAGTTGGGGGAGCCATTTCAAGGATTGCCTTGACTTTCTTTGGGTCCACCTCGATGCCTCGCTTTGAGACTATAAAACCAAAGAATTTTCTAGATGTGATGTTGAATACACACTTCTTGGGATTCAGTCTGACCTTATGCTCTATGAGGCGATCGAGGATCTTGCTTAAGTCACCGAGATGATCTGAGCGCAAAAGAGACTTGGCTAACAAATCATCCATGTAATCTTCCAAAGTTTTATGCATGTAATTGTGGAAGATGTACGTCATGGCACGTTGGTAGGTGGCGCCAGCATTTTTAAGGCCAAAATGCATGACCTTATAACAAAATGTCCCCCAAGGCGTTGTGAATGTCGTTTTTAGTTGATCCTTAGGATTGATACGAATCTGATTGTATCCCGAGAAACCATCCATGAGGGATAGCATTTCATGACCCACTGTAGTGTTTACCAACACATTAATGCTTGGCAAGGGGAAATCATCCTTAGGACTCGCTTTGTTTAGATCTCAAAAATTAGTGCATATGCAAATCCTCCCATCGAGCTTTTTGATGGGCACCATGTTGGACAGCCATGGCGGATAATCCACGTAGATGACAAACTGTGCATCCAATAGCTTTTGCAATTCATATTTGACCATCAAGGCCACTTTTGGGTGCATCTTACGTAGTTTTTTCTTAACTGGCTTGATTGTCGGATCAAGCGTTAGATTATGCATGACTAGCTATAGATCTAGCCCTAGCATGTCTCTGTATGACCATGCAAAAACCTCCTTCTCTTTGAGAAGGGCAATGTAGTCAGCTTGCTCTTTAGGGGATAAGATTACCCCCAGCTTGATAATCTATGGATTTATTGGATCTAAGACGATGTCTACGTCAGTCATCTCCTCGACTGACATGTGGGATCCGTCCTCCAACTGATGTGGAGTCGGGATCAAATGGATATCATTAGCTGAGTTTAAATCTGTGTTTGGAACCTCGGGTCCCTCTTCAGCTTGAAAAATATCTTGAGTTGTCCCTGGGGTAAAATGAGGCATTTCATCGAAATGCCAATACTCTAATGGGGAGAGCGGTGAATTGATGCGATCCCAGTCGATGGCATCTATGTCTAGATGCAATGACCATGTTGGATCGACCGGATTGCGGATGGGTGCGGTCAAATCAATGGAGATCATGTGGATGAAATGAATTTGGTCTCTATTATCGAGGGTGTGATAACTCGAACATTCTGGATGCTCCCTATGCTCTGGATTTGGCTCTGTAGGGACGGGCATGAATGGATCGACCCTATGTGTTGATAGGAAGACAGGGTCTTCCCTCGACATTGATGTCATTATAGGGTCTTGGGGTGGACGGTGCTCATCGTGAACTTGGAGCCATTGATCCAACACTTGGTCCCACCCTGCTAGGTCTATGTACCATTCATGCCCTAACCTTATGCCTAGTTGTGCCATTAGTTCTTCATGTGTTACAGGGTGATTGTGTCGTTGTGCATGATTAAGATATTCCATCTCAGTTTCATCTATGTAATCATTGTCGGTGATCCAAAGGCCCTTGTTGGCCCCGACAGCTGTCTACGACATATTATGCTCATCTTGTTCGAGCAAATTAATCTTATCCCATTGCGGTTGTTCCACACTCGATGGGGGGACCTGATTCTCTTGACATTACACTGGTTCAATTGGAACCTCTAAAGGGAACAATTTTGAAAAGATATCTGGACACTGTTTATGCTCTCCTTGGAAGTTAGTGTCCGAAATTTCACCTCTCTCTATCAACGAAGAAGGGTTATTGATGTTACCAAGGGTGGTTGTTAACCATGGGAGATAATCTCCTAATGTGTATGTCGTGTTCGGGTTGACATAAGGATCTGATGCCAATCCACCCTTGTTGCCTATTACTAGGCCTTGCATGTTTTCCACCAAGATGTCTAAGGGCAGAGGGTGGTTGAACCCTACTCCCAACTTATCATAAGGCATTTGATATCTTGGCTGGCAAAGGACATGCACCCCTTGCTCATACCTGCCTAACCCCTATCCGTGCCAATTGCATTGGCCTAGATATATCAGAGCGAAGTCTGGGTTCGACAGATAATTAACATTTTTGGCAAAAGGCTCTTCATCCTCGTCCTTTTGCTTGCATGGTTCAACACCATGATCAAGGCCCCCATACACAAAATTTTTCTGGTTTGGTGGGTAACCTAAAGGAACAACTGTCCCTATGGGAAGGCGAGGTCTCCCCATGTCTTGCACTAATTCTAGCGAGGGCGTTGCTACAACATTTTGCACTAGATATTCTCCTAGGCCTGTACTGGCCATTTCAACAATAATTGTTGATGATTGAGAGGGAGGAAATGGAAGGCCTTCCTGAGTCCATTCCATGTTGGGTGGATTAGGAACCTCAGCTTCCATTGTGCTAGGTATTTCTTCTATTGAGATACTTGATATCGTTGGTAACACCTCTTCTATGGGTTGAGCCTCTTCCAAGATCTATTTTCCTTTGTCCTTTTGTTTAGCCATGACAGGTGGCATTGGTAGTGAAGGAGCAGATGATGAAGATGCACCTGGCTGGGGTTTTGATGGATTGGTCACCAATGGTGCCTAGGGCATCAGACCCTGTCTAGATGGATTTAACTGAAAATCCAAGTGTGTCGACGAGAGGGTCGATTGCGCCATTAATTGTATTGCATTGCAATATTTGAAGGGTTCTAAGTCCATCGGGAGTACATGTACTTCTCTTTCAAATGCATATTTCAGACACTGGTGAGCTATCGAAGGGACACACTTCATGTCCTTGATCCATGGTCACCCTAGCAATATGTTGTATGCCATCTCACCTTCCAAAATATGGCACAATGTGGGTATCGTCTTTTGTCCTACCTGGATAGGTAGAACAATTGTGCCGACTGTCGAGCATATTGCATCGTTGAATGCTCGCAGTGTGTATGTGGAAGCCGTGATATGAGAGGCTAGCAACTTCAGATGTTTTAATGCTGTAGTGGTAATGATGTTACTGGACGAGCCAGTATCTACCAACACTCTCTTGTACGAGATCCCGTTGACCCGCGCAATAACGTGCAGGGGTGGATCTGCCATGTCATTCGATACTATTTTAACTTCATCCTCTCTGAAGGTAATGACTGGATTCATACATTTTTTTACATGTCCTACGAAGTTATTGAAGGAATTCACTTTGTGAGGCTGTAACTCGATGGCTTTCAGAATTTCCATGAGATCTTCTCGATGGGGCGCTGACTGTTGTATAAGCTCATAGATGGAAAGCCTAGCCGATGTGGTCCACAAAATCTGTGTGAGTTTGATCCGTATCGTGACCTCGGGTCTAGGTGGAGGCAACTGCACAGTGTGTTGTTGAGGTTGCGATGTTGAAGGAACTTTTCTTGTAGCTACCTAAGGGACAACTCCTGGGTATTTCTTGTTCCTGGTTACTATGCTGATCATTCCCACATACCCTTGCATGGGGAGATTCTGTCACACCTCATTGACCTGAAGAGGTTTAGATTGTGCCTTGTGTGTAGGCAAAGGGTCCTTGAATACCCCCATCTACTGATTATTTTGTGTTATGGGGTTGTCCACTGCCAATGTTTGATTATCAATCAAATATTGTATCAATCCCTTGAATTTCCAACATGCATTTAGGTCATGTCCCCTTTTCCTGTGGAACTTGCAATATAAATCCTCCCTGTATCCCTTAGGCTTGGGAGTGTTAGGATCTATGTCTTATATTTTTAGAAGGGTGATTAGATTTGTCACTGACAAGCGGTCAAATAAGGAGTCCCTGGACTCCGTATAAGGGGTGAATTGTCGCCTAGGGCAATGCTGCTGATTTTGCTCCTGTATTTTATTTTCTCTTTCATAATTAGGAGGCATTGCCTGATAATTAACCTTTTGAGGCTATATTTCTTGCACAGGCTTGGGAACATTTATCGTAACTTGATTAACTGCAGCGGGTTTTGGTTGCGTAGTCTCGGTCTTAGTGTTTTTGTTCCACTCTTTATTTTTAGGCTTGGCAATTTTGCCCTCCTATATTTTGATCTCTTCAATAACTCTGGCTTGTGCCAAAGCTTCTTCTAGGCTAGCGTATTGCTGCAGCTACAATATCCCAGAGATCAATCTCAAACAACTCCATGAAAACATTTGTGTGATGTCAGACATAGGGGGAAGGTAAGGTAGTTTAGAAAGTAGAGCCCTCCATCAATTCTCGTAAGCCGCCATTGTCTCCTCCTCATATTGCTTGAGGTTGGCCAAATCACTCAGTGATGCCTTCTTCTTGGTGTTGAAGTCAAAGCGTTCTAGGAACGCATCTACTAATTGATCCAAGTTATTTATGTTGTGCTTCGACAATTGTGTGAACCAATCTGAGGTAGGACCTGTGAATTTGGTTATGAATGTCCTTAGCAATAGTGCATCATTATCCTGAATGCCAAAGCATTGGTTCAGGAATCTTGTTACATGCTCCTGAGCATCATTTTCACCCTTAAATACTGCCAACTGAGGCAACTTGAAATGTTTGGGATAAAGAGGTGTGGGCACTGACGGATGCACCGGATGACTGCGGAGTTGTCATAACGTGGGCTTTTGGTGCCCAAAATATTTAGTCTCCACAGACTCCAAACGCTCTAATAGCACTTTGTATGCATCGAAAGATTTTATCTCTTCCTATTTTGTTTGCTCCTATTGTGAGTTGTGGGAGACTAGAGGCCTATGGGGGGGTGGCCGAATGGCAGCCCTCCCACCTTGATAGGGCGTTTCGACCCATTCTTCTTCTGGTTCATACTCCTCATAAACTTCCTAAGGAGTCTTTGGGTGAGACCTATGACCCTAATTGAGTCCTCACTGAGGGTACCCATCGTTGTTTTGGGGAGTGGCCTCCCTCTCAGGTCTATGGGGTCTTAGAGGCAAAGCTTGGTGAGGTCACGGAGACCTATCCTATACCAAGGGATTATACCTCTCATATTGTTCTGATTTTTGAGTGTGAGGGGTTGGCACCCTCTCAGGTAGTTTATATAGCAGCTCGTATGCTTCGTGCTAAATGCACTCTTTGTTAAGGCGATATAAGCGCTCTAACTACTGATGATCTTGCTCAAGCCACATGATCTAGGCTTGGAAAGTGGCATGTCTGGTGACTGCCAGTTCAATTTGATCCACCATCTTGGGCTTACTAGGCTTGTATGCCTCTCCTATGTATTTTCCTTGGTTGTGATGATCCAATATTTCAATGGGTCACTTCTCTCTATCGAGGTTGGTGAATTTACTTGAGGCTTTGGTTTTAATGTTTGATCATGATATCTAGTAGGGGCAAAAGTGCAAGGCTCCCACGCTGTATGTTGCTCTCGAGGAATGCGGTGATCTTCCTCATAATCCCTTTCATGGGTGTGAAAGGGGCGGGTAGAGTTAGCTTGCCCTGTGTGGAGAGCCTTGCGCTCTGGGTTTTGTCTTTTAGTTCTAACAATGATGGGAGACAAAGGAGAGATGCCATAATCATGTTGTCTCTCTTCATTGACACTATGCCTCTCTAGCGCTTCATTGCAAGGTGGCCACTCATATCTAGCCTCAAAAGGCAGTCTTCTATTTGCATTGAGTGTCACACGTAAATGTTCTTCTCGAAAGGGGCTATTCTAAATGGGCATATCCCCTAGAGAGGTGTCCCTATAATTCCACCTAGACATGGAATGATGTGGATTTTCTTATGGCCCAGACCACCAAGGCGGTATGACCAAGTCTTCAGGACTAAAGCGAAGGCGACTTGTGCCTGCTTCTTGTGTACCTTCCGGAGCTTCTGCCCTTGATTGGGCTTGGCTACGGGTGTACACCATTGTGGTACCTTTCTACTAGCTAAGCAGATTTTTATCTTTTCATTTATGATTTTTAATTTTTTTTGTTACACTAAGCAGAAATGAACACACACATACACAAACAATGATTATCTCTTTTAAAGATTACTTGTGTGTTCTAGACTGGTTTTAGTGTGTTTTGGTGATTTTGTTTTGTTTTTGAAAGTTTTGAAGAATGTTTAAATGTAGTATGCTGGCTCATATAACTCCCATAGATGGTTGCCCCTTCAATATACCAACCAGGCCGATATACCAACCTCTCTATATACCCGCCCTTATGAGAGGGAGACTATAGGTACGTGAGAGCAGAAGGTACATGGTACGTAGGCGGTACGAAAGGGGGATTGTCCTGTTAATGACACCTACCATAGAAAAATTATCCTCACGTGCTGGGAATCACCCCAACAACACTTGGTTAGCTTTCGTCAGGATTTACGCCTAACAACAGTGATAATTGGGGAAATGGATGCAAAATCAAGCCAAGGTGGTGATGAACTCCATTGATGGTCTTGATCAAGGGCTGGGGTTTTACGACCAGCTCCTTGGTTTAAAAAATGTTGCATGAAGTGTGTGTGGTTCTTTTTATTAAAAATTGAAATAGGCAGAAACAACTTTCCCTAAGAAGGCAAAATTAACAGAAAATAGAAACATAAAACAGAAAATAACAGGAATAGTTTAAAAAACCCTTACCTTTCTCTGCCTAAACCTGTGATTTATGATCCTCAGCTCTGAAAATTCATAGAAAAAAATTTGTCCCTTGGTGAGACGAATTACAGAATAGAATTCGTCCCTGCCTAAGATGAATTTGAATTCGTCTCAGGGTCAGACGAATTGTAGTAAAGTAATCGCCACCATCAAAGATGAATAACAGTATGCTTTTGAAGAATGGTACCTATGAAGCACAAAACACAAAAATCTGATCAGTTTCTTGATCTTAAAACCAGGGGACAGAGTCCCACCATGATCGCCACTAAAAGCATGAGATTCCAGATGAAAGAAACACTAATTGCGATGTATCCAAAATCAAACATGCTTAAGTCCTAAAAATGTAGAATGCATGCAAGGAAAGAGACGAACTGAAAGGAGAAATAAGAAAATGGAGAAAACACAGCCCTTTTATTTAACTCTCTTGATCTTGGTTACAAAGACGTCTCCTCCCTTTTTAGGGGCTAGGAGCGTTAAATGAATTTGGTTACAATCAAGACTTAATGTTCTTCCTTTCGCATGCCCACATTTGAAATGGGCGGGCCAAAACATTGCCGCCACTGGTGTTGATGAGTCCTTAACCTTCGCTGCTCCTCCTGCGATCAAAGAAACAACAAAGATGTTAGTAGCACCTACTGCAAATAAGAAATGTTTGTTCTCTAAAATTAATGAAAAATGCATGTGAAAGATTAGCCAAATTGATAAATAAGGTGAATCCAAATAACCTTCAAACTCGATAGAGACCAGAAAACATTACCAGAGGGCCGCTGCCATCGAAACAGTCAGCCAATTCGCATTAAACTACAATTCGTCCCTAGGCAATACAAATTCTACTATAATTCATCCTTGGGTAGGACGAATTGGACTATGATGCAAAACCAAAATGATGCCATCCAAATGTCGTGCCTCGGGATGTCCAAAGTACCTACAAGCATGGGGGTTAGCTAATTGGGGGCATTTTGGGATGACCCAGATGGTCGGATTATCCAAATTTGACCTCCATCAGCGGGAATTGGGTGTCACTACCTGCAAGTTAGTGGGACAACAAAAGCGATGAGAACATGATGAAATCTGATCAAACATTGTGAGATTGAATACATAAACTATCTAATCAGCATAGAATGAAATGAAAGATGAACAAATGATATAAAAATGAATTAGAATAAAACTTGAAAGGTGCGGGGCACCCAAGTGGGCTGCCCACCGTTGGCACTTGATTTTGGCACCAATCCACTTGGGATGGGCCCAAAATCTCTTAGGATGGGGTTGTCAGCAAATTGGTGGATTATAGTGGTCAAATGTCAGGTTTTTGGGTCTGAATTTACACTTCCAATAGCCACCCAATAACCTCTATTGCGAAAGAGATTAAGGATGTGGAAAATGTAAATCAAGAGGGCAAAGGCGTGGTATCAAATCGGCAGCACTTCGTTGCTTGAAAATTCCTCCACCTCCTTGTTTTGGGTGGGAAAAGTCTACCATTTTATAGACCCAGGGGGTCTCTTTGGAGAGGCATGCATAAGCGCCATGTGGTGGTAATAGGTGCCACATGGCGGTCATGTCTTCTCATGAGAGAGGAAAGTCCTCCATTACTTGGGCTTTCATGATTGCTCTTATGACAGTCCTCTAACTTCCCATGTGCCCACCTACACGCGCGTGCGAGGCAGGAGTCATCAATTGACTGTCTTTGGCTGCCACTTGGCGACATTCTTCTTTTTGCCCATTAAACCTAGAATTCATCCTGACCAAAGATGAATTCCAAATTCATATCTGGGTGAGACGGATCCCAGTTTGAATTTGTCCCTGGGTGAGACGAATACTGAGGAAAGTGTCTAAATGTGCCAAATTGCCTTTTGACCTTACAAAATTGCTATAAAAGTGGTTAGGACCACTGTTTAACCTCTGAGGGCTGCCCTGGGGGCTGTGTGTGTGTCAAAATGATCAGTGTTCGCAGTCACATAATCAGATTGGTGCTGTTTTGGTGTTTACAACTTCTTTTCATATGACTCCTCATAGGGAGGGGTTTAGTGAATATGAAAATATAGATGGAGGTAAATTTTTCTTGGGATACAATTCGACATATAAAATAATAGGTCCAGGAAGATTCAAGTTGAGGCTAAAATATGGAAGAATTTAAACCCTTCCTCATGTGTTGCATATTCCACAGTTGGCAAGGAATCTAATATATGTGAGTAAGATTAATGATACAGGTGTTAATGTGGTATTCAATACAGATAGCTGCAATATGGTTCATGGATCCTTTATGTTGGCAAGGGGAGTTTATTTATTTATTTATTTGTGGAAAACATCCCAAAAGGGATGCCACTTTTAGGTAATATCCAAGGAGGCAGGGGTATCCATTCCGCAAAAAATGCCCAAGACTCGGACCTGGCCTATCACCTTTGACATACTCAAGGAGCAAACAAACACACAAAACCAATTTAAAAATAAGTAAATAACAACAAAAATAATAAAATAAAATAAAAAACATGCTCCTTGAGTGTGTCAAAAATAAAAGCACAACCAAACACGCAGAATAAGATAAAAGAAACCACATCACAAACCACATAGAAAAACACAAGAACCACATAACAAAACATAAACAAGACAAAAAC
>JAQPPZ010016457.1:1930000-2329752 GCA_028583015.1 Wollemia nobilis | reverse complement strand
GCAAGACAAACGAACAAACAACTGATTACAAAAAATGGTGAAGACACACAACGATCAGCGAGTTACAAAATCTGGCAAAGACACACAACGATCAACTAATTACAAAAATTGGCGAAGACACAGTCGAAATTACAGTGAGCAACTCTTCAAAAATCGGATGGGATAAATCTTTGTTTTCATTGAGGGGTATTAATATGAATCCTTGCCATGAGCTCTTTGATGTCGATGGGGAGTTTACCACATCGACGAAGGTCTTGGGCTAGCGCCCATCGAGTTTAAAACATAGTGCCCACCTAGACATTTGCACCATGGATTAGGAGAACCCATTGCAAACCATAAGTTAATATTTATTTAAAAATAATTAAAGGGAACCTTAACAAGGTTTTAATTATTTAAATAAATATTTCCTCCTGGACCCAATTGCATTAAATTAATGCACCCACCTGAAATATTTAAACCTGCCAACTTGGGGTTAAAAAAAGACCTTTGAAACTGTCATGCCAAACCTTCATCAAAACAAGTTATTTGACATCAAACCAAATTCCTTCAAGAGCTTCTTGACATCAATGACAACTTATACACTTGAGCAAAGGCAATGTACCCAAAGTACCCAAAATTGCCAACAATAATTTTAGAAGGCATAGAGCATGGACAAGATAGAGAAGAGAGGTAATTTCGCTCTCCTTGGAAAGAAAAGTTACAAAGGCAAAAAGAAAAGAATGTAAGTATTTTTACCCCAAGGAAGGGGCAAAAACCCTTGTCACCCCTCCCGGGGGTGAAATACCTTCATTTTTACAAGCGCAAGCATAGATAGGTCAAATATGGTCAAAGGGAGAAGTCAAGGGTGAGTTCACCCCAAAGGAGGGGTGAAAATCCCATTCACCTCTTGATGAGGTGAACGCCATTTAAAAAATTTGGGATAAAATCCAAATTTAATGACCAATGACAGTTGAAAAGTTAAAGGTTCTTTCACCCCAAAGGAGGGGCGAAAATCTCTTTCACCCCTCATTGGGAAAAATCATATTTTAAAAGATAGATTAAATCAGGGGCCCATCATAAAAAAAAAGGTGAAAGCATAACAAATACTTTTGGAAAGCACACACATGGGGCCCATATTTAATTGTTGAAACAGAAGTACTAAAACAACCCTTTCACCCCAAAGGAGGGGCGAAAACCCCATTTGCCTCCAGTTGGGGTGAACGTATTTTAAAAGAAAATGGAGTATGCCAACACAGGGTTGAAAATTCAAATGTGTTTTCACCCCAAGGGAGGGGTAAAAATCCCATTCGCCTCTCCTTGGGGTGAACATAAGTTTCAAAGGCATAAAACATTGACAAGTCAAAAGGTGTTTTACCCCTAGAGAGGAGTGAAACTTCCTTTTACCTCTCTTTGGGAAAAACACAATTCAAAGCATTTTGAGAAAGTGCAAGTTGTGGGCCATTTATAGTGACATCAATAAAGGTAATGAAAAGAGCTTTCACCCCAAGTGAGATGTGAAACTCCCATTCACATCTCCTTGGGGTGAAACAATGTAAAAATGGTGCAAGGTGCAATTCAAAGGTGAACGAAAGGATATTTTCAGAGCACAACAAAAAGTGATAAGGTGCCAAGTATTGTTGCAAAAAAAAAAGTGAATTTACCCTCGGAAGGGGCAAAACTCTTTTTTTCCCTCTCTGAGGGGTAAAACTATATGAATTGAGGGTTTTCATGTTTTAAGCATTTTTTTTAAAATGTAGGCGCATGGTCTAAATGAAAGCATGGAGGAAAATGAAGTTTTGGCAAAGGAAGGAGAGCTTTTAGCACATAACAAATTTTTGTTAGAGTTACTATGGTAAAGTAACTATTTAATATTACCTTATTTGGTAATAAGTAATAAGTCCTAGGTAGATTATTAGGGTAAATTCATTTTTACCTTAGTAAGTTAGGTTATTACCTTATTTTGTTTTACCATGAAGATATTCATTGTTCGAATATCTTATGGTTATTATTTATGTGTTAGTTAGTTTTTTTTTTTTGAATTTACATGGTGGAATCGATATACAGCCACGAATCCGGGCAGGCTGTCCAATTTTTATGGTCACCATAGTATTCTACACTATCTACCCCAGAAGCTGTCACATAGATCTTTGTACAGTCCACCCCTATAAAAACCATGCCACAATCATTTTAAACCTTTTACTCCGCTGAAATAACCAGGAAAGGGAGAAGTGTTTAGTCCGACGAGGTCCGAGATTTGAACCTTGGACCTCTGCCCCCTTATGGGGTTTGGATGAACCAATTGGTCTACACCTCGGACCTATTTACATGTTAGTTTGTTAGAACATTATTTTTAGTGCCATTTTGATTATAGTTAGCATTCATTAAGTGAGGATATTATTTCTACCTATCTATGGCTATATTTAGCCTTAGAACTTTGTATTTAAATGGATCCTATCAATATATTTGCCTAATGTTCATGGTTTGATTTATTTTACTCCCAATACCTTCATTGGTATCAGAGCAAATAATGCATACTTGGGTGAGTGAATCAATGGGTATATTTTGAGGAAGCAACTTTTCTAGACCTCTTCCTATAGCTTGCATAGAAACCCATGATAGCATCTCATCGATATGCATCCTGAGGTGCTCACAAAATATTTTGTGTTATGGAATTCTCTGGAGAATCTAGCCTACATGGAATTTTGTTTCATTTTGACATGGAATAATTTTGTTTCATTTTTTGATGTTAAGTGACTAATATATTGGGCAACACATCCTTTCTGTCAACATCTATCAGCCTGATGCTGGCAACACATCAAACTAGCTAACAACAACTGTTAGTCATTGCAGTGATAATGATAGCACTATATGAAGATCCACCCCCAAAAATATGAAGATCCACCCCCGCCCACCTTGCAACACAAGGTGAAACATTGGGGATGCCCCAAGTTGAGGCCCCGCACCTTGGATCTACTTTCCATCCCCATCGGGACCATCCCCCAGCTTGCACCAGAGCTCTTTGAAGGCACTAACGACCGTAGTAACCACATTTGTTGTTGATGTGAGTGATTTGATTGCCATGTCAAGAAGGATACTAGTCACAAAGATCCAGAGCCTGTTCTTAGAATTTGAGCTGATCTCAATGGTTTTTGTGGCCTCAAATTTGGGCCTCTTGAGTCTAGCTGAGGACTTGCTACTACCGGGAGTCGAGCCCCTCTGAATAGAGCTAGCACTAGGGGTCAAAGTGCCACTAGAGGCCTAGGATGGTGTCCTTCATTTCTAGGTAGGTCTTCGCTCTTTAGGAGGAGGGGAATATTTGTGGTCATTGGGAATGTCCTCCCTGGATTTATAGGTATCATGGGAGGTAGTAGAGGAGGTGAAAACCTTGGTGGAGAGGACAGAAGCCAGGCGAGGAATATACTTGAGCGAGGGTTGGCTGGCTAGGGTGTGATGATAAAGGATGGCCATAAGGCCTTGATGGGAAGGGCGGGTTCAGTTTTTTTGAGCCCTATCAATAGCAATACCAAGGGAGTAAAGAAGAAAGCAAGGAGTGCTTAGAAGGGTGGTACCGTGAAGGTGATTGATGAAGCTTAAGTGGAAGCTATACAACTTTTAGTCCAAATCATCACAAGTGATGAGTTGCATCACAAGCACAATGGCTTCATCGAAAGGTTTAGGTACGTCAGTATTGAACATGGTAGACTTATCCCAATTTTGCTTTGGGAAGTAGGAGACCTCCTCCTCCCAATTATGTTTATCATGGTGAATGAACCTCCCCTTCTCCTCATGATGCAAACCAGTTACCTCAAAAAAAAATTCTCCAATAACTTTGAAGTGCAATAATTTCACCTGGACCTCACCCTCATTCCAAGTATCCAAGAAAACCTGAGTGATCTCCTCATCGAGCCCATAAAATTTATGGAGGAAAGGGTATACTACTTAGCATCAGAGAAGACCAAAGTATACTTGCTCAAAGAGAGGGTCGAGGGCTCGACGAAGATGGTTTTGGGAGAAGACATGACAGGCTCACAGGTCAACAAAGGTAGAAAGCGGAGGAAGGGGGTGGAGTCAAAATGAGAATTCACTCGCCAGGAAAGAACGAGGGGAAAGGGGCAAGAGGGAATGGAGGTGACAGGGCTCAGAGGAAGATAAAGGTTAATGGAGGAAGCCGAAGAGGTAGCGATCATACACATGCATCGGGAGTCAGTGTCTTGGATGGGGGGAGACACGAGTAGAGTGAGATAGGGTCAGTGAGATGGGTGGAAGACATGATAGTTAATGGGTGGGGCCTGGTGGATGAGCTCCACATGGTGTGTCATTTGAGGTGGCTCTATGGGTTGGCCTCGCATGAGTGGTTGCCACACCTGGGTAGCTAGGTCATAAAGAGAAAAGGATGCTAAGCTAGTGGTAAGGTGCTTGTCTTGAGGTGGCACGGGCCCAAACATGGATCTGACAATGAGGTCAACTAGGATGCATCCTACAGGGATTGGTTTCAAGTTGCCTCATACATGGATGCTAGGGAAGAAGACACCTGACACTACAAGCTGCTGAGTGTTCAAAATGATATAACCATGGTCAGGGAGACCGTAGGAAACTACCACTATGGAGAAATTCATAGAAAAGTTAGTGGCCTACGTGCAATTGGGGTGGGCATGGCGCCAAGTCACCCAAGCACACAGATAGGGGAGTCTAGATGTGTGGAGTTTCATCGATACTAGGGAAGTCTTGGGATGCTTCTTGCACCAGCTTGATAGGAAATTCCTTGGTCTAGATGCTGAGCCTTTTAAAGAGGCTGCTAGATTGGCTAGAGAATCGGCCATCCTATTCCCTTCTCTAAAGATATTACAAATGGAATAGTGGGGGAGCCCCTGGAGGATGTCTTGAACCTATTGAATGATATTGGAGATGTGCCATGAGCTGGAACCCTAGATGAGGGTGACCTTGATTATGTTGAGGGAGTCACCCTCGATGATCACTTTGCTAGGGGCCTCCTGGAGGGTGAGTAACCCATAGAGTAGCACCATAGCTTCCATAAAGTTGTTGGTTTTTGAACCAAGAAACTTAGAGTACGCCAAGATCAGGGTTCCATTGTGGTCTTGGATGGCCCCACTAGCTCTAGAGGGACCGTGATTGCCTTTGGAGGCTCTATCAAAGTTGAGTTTGACCCACCCAAGAGGAGGGACTGTCCACCTTGTCACGGCTCTTAGGGAGGGGGTGAGGGGGGGCCAAGGGGGGAACTTGGACTCCGAGGGAGGTGAGGAGGGTAGAATCACTTTCATTATAGGGAGGACTACTCAGGGGGAGGGAATGGGAGTTCTCCAGGGCAAAGGCCATCGATTTGGTAGCCACCAACTAGGGGAAGTGGACTAGGGAAGAAAAGGCTCTACCATTGCTCTCAAGCAAGATCTGCCAGAGCAGGTGGGGAAGACATAAGGCCCAGAGGGAGTGGAGGGTGGGGTGGGCAAAGGAATTGGGCCATTGGAAAAAAAGGTCAATGATGGAGTTGGGGGAAATCCAATGAATGGAAAACAGGGTGAGGAGGTGACCAAGGATCTCGAAGGAGAAAGGGCATATGAGGAAGAGATGATTGGTTGACTCCCAAGAAGTGCAACAAAGGTTGCATCTATTTAGGATTTGGAAGTCCCTCATAGATAGATTCTCAAAGGTTAGGATCTTATTCTGGATGGTCATCTAGATGAAGTAACTAATCTTGAGGATTAGCTTCTTGACCCACACCTGATTGATCGAGAAGAGAGCCTTCACTGGGTCCATTTGGTGGGCATAGGCATATTTGATCGAGAAGTAGCCGCTACTAGTGCCATGCTAGACATATTTTTCCTCCCCCCTACTAGAAGGAATGATGGTAGTCTCAAGGAGGCATTCAAGCCTGGAAGCTTGAAGTGGGTGGTGAGGGTCTGAGATGGGCCCCCAAGTGGCTCTACCCTGGTCCCTAACCATGCAATCCAATGCTTTGGAACCTTTGGAGGCCACCAAGGCCAGTTTAAGGGCTCGAAGGTCACTTTCAGAACTCAAGGCTTCATCTTGGATCCACATATCATCCCAAAAATTGATCTTGGACCCATCACCAAGGATCCATATGGTCCCTTTTCGAATAATGTCTTTTGTGAGGGCTAGAGATTTTTAGAAGGCCGATCCATATCTGGCTTGGAAGTCACTAAGAAATGGGTGCTGATGGAGATATTTTTTGCACACAGTGCTAAACCTTTCATCCAGGGCATTCATGAACACCTTACAAGCATGCTTGGCCAGGAGGGCATTGTTCATTAGGGGAACCTGCCTAAGCCCGATCCCTCCCTCCCATTTTGGCTGGTAGACCAGGGGCCAAGAGACCAAGGGGATCCTCTTCTTATCTTCACTTCTAGACCATAATTTTTTTTTTTGAATTTTCTCGATGTGGGTTGAATTGGAGGCTGGGATTCTGAAAACACACATGAAGTACACTGGAATGCTTTGTAGAACTGTGGATGAGAGAGTGGCTATGCCCACCTAGGAGAGGAGGTGACACTTCCAAGAGGTCAATTTCCTCTAGACCCACTTGATCAGCCCACTCCATAGGGCCTTGGAGGAAGCCCCCATGAATAGGGGTAGCCTAAGGTAGGTGGAGGGGAGGGTGTCAGGGATACAACCTAGAATCCACCCAATCCAAGCTTGCCTTGATGGGGGGTGTGAATGAAGTAGATTTTGCTTTTTTGGAGATTTATCTTCTACCCAAACACCTCTTAATATAGACTCAATATATGCTTGATAACCTTGGATTGGGTGACTAAAGTGGTAGTGGTGAGAATGGTGTCATCCATGAACTGTTGGTAGGACACTAGGGGCAGCCCCGATGTTGGCCTGATGCTAGAGATGAGCCTGTAGGAAGTAGTGATCGATATGGTGTGACCCAAGGCTTCATCTAGGATAAGGCCTCTAGAACTAGGGAAGAATCCTACTAGGGATCCATTAATCAAGATAGAGAACCATGGGGAAGACATGTAGTTTTTGATGAGGTTGACCCAGGAGGGGTGGAACCCAAACTTGAGGAGAACCTTGGTGAGGAACTCTCAATTGATTCTTTCGAAGGCTTTATTCATGTCAAGATTGAGCAAGAAGGAAGGCTTCTTGGATAGGAGGGTAGAATGAAGGACCTCGTGAATGATGATGATCACATTTGTGATAAGCCTTCCTTTGATAGAGCTCCCCTGGCATGGGGCAATGATAAGGGGAAGGATGCCTTTAAGTCTAGTTTCCAGGGACTTGGTCAAGATTTTATAGAGGACATTGTACAAATTGATGGGGCAAAATTCAGAAAGGGATCTGGCCACCTGGGACTTGGGGATCAAGGCGATGAAGGTGGAATTAATACCTCTAGGGAAGAAGCTAGTGAAATGGAGGTATCGAATGGCTGCACACACTTCCTAGCCAATGAGGTCCCATAAGGATTGGAAAAACCATGGGGAAACCCATTCGGGCTCGAGGCAACATCTGCTTTCATGGACAACACTTCTACGCTTATTTATTCATCCGAAAGGGGCCGAAGGTGCATCTCATTTGACTAGGCCGAGACATATGAGGGGATGTGATCTAGTAGGGTCTTCACCACCAAGGGAGACAGCTGAGGTTCATCACGAAGGAGCTCTTGAAAGAAGCCGACGACTTCAAATATGATGTCCTCTTCATCTTTGGTTACCCTGCCATCACTACAAATGAGCTTAGGGATTCTATTTGAGCTCATATTTTTGAGAGTTGAGGTGTGAAAGAACTTAGTATTGGCTTCACCATCATGCAACCATAGGGCCCTTGAATTCTTCCTCCAGAATATTTCTTCCCTAGCTAAGATGTTGTGATACTCGACTAGGATTGAATGGTCCTCTTCTCTAGCCCCTAGGTCTTGGCAGCCTTCCTAGAACTTGAGATCAAGGTCTTCTAGTTTTTTCTTGAGTGTTTCTTTTCTTTTGAAGATGTTACCAAACACCTCCTTATTCCATACCTTGAGCTTGTCTTTGAGAAGTCTCAATTTTTGATAGATTTGGTCAACAAGGTGCCCTATGACTGGCAAGGCCCACCAACAGCTAACCTGTGCCCTAAAATTGGGGTGATGTAGCCACATGGACTCAAAATGAAAGGGGCACTTATGGGGAGGACACTTACCAGCTTAAAAGAGGAGGGGGCTATGATCCGATCCAACTTTGGGAAGGTCCAACAAGGTGGCATCGACAAACAGGGCGATGGCTTCCCTAGAAAAGAAAACTTTGTCCAATCTGACCTGGATGAGGTGGGCTCCTACTCTTCTGTTCATCCAAGTGTACTTAGCCCCTTTCAGGTGGATGTCCATGAGCTCATTGGTATCAGCGAAGGCCCCAAAATATTCCATGCTTTTGGTTGGTGTCGCTAATCCCTCGCTCTTATTAGAGGGGAAGAGGGGACTATTGAAGTCACCCACAAGAATCTAGGGGAGAGAAGCGAACGCCTCCCTCATAGTGCTGATTTCGTTCCACAATGTAGATCTTCCATTCAGGCTATTGGGGGTATAAACATTGGAAAGAATCCAAGACTACCCTGACTTCAAATAGTGAATCAGGATGTTGGTGATTCTAGTGGATGTCGAGATGAGTCTCCCCTCGAAGGAGCGTGGGTCCCACAGACACAACAGGCTCCCAGCAGTACTATAAGTCGAGGTGGATAAAAAATAATTATTTCTCAAGATAACTTTGTCGACCCTCAAGGAGGATGCTTCGTCGAGTTTGGTCTCTTTAAGGATGAGGACAGATGGGTTGTGGTCCTTGCGAAGCTGGGCAATGATCTGTTTCTTGGGGGTACCATTGAGCCCCCTAAAATTCAAGGTGACGAGCTTCATTTGACACCCTTGGGGAGTCTCTTACCTCCATTCCCATGCTAGGTGGGGGGTTTGGATCTTAGGGAGTCTACTTTTGAGAAGCTCACAGAGTCATCGAGGAGGGTCACCTGGGAGCCGTTAGCTATATCGTCCTCCATGAGCTTAATGCATTGGTCGTCAAGGGTGGGGCATCCTCTCTTCTTTTTGCTGCCAAATTCAATGGAAAAATTCCAACTGTGGGTCCTCTTGGGGCTAAAATCTTCAGGATAAGATTGGGAACTTCTAGCATTAGCATCCACAGACCTCTTGGAGTTGCACTATGAGGGAGGTTGAGAAGGAGGGAACAAAGGGAGGGGGGAATGGGATCAAGCAAGAGAAAATGAGGGTGGGGGGTGGAGGACACCCCACCTACCAGGGAGGGGAAGGGGTCAACTCGAGGGGACAAGAGGGGGTTGGGGAGGCCTAACTCATAGGTCTGGGAGGGGGCTTCCTCAAAGCAAACGGGGGAGGTTGGGGGCTGCTAGAGTGAGGGTGGCTAGAAGCCACAATGACCTAAGAGGGTATTTCATCTACACATCGTAGAGGCTCTAAAAGACTTTAAAGAAGAGGTTTAGAGTTACATCGGTGAGTGGCTTTGTTAGGTCCACTTGGTTTCCCAATCAATAGTTTCTTTTCTTTTCTTCCATTCTTGGGTTTGTTTCCATGGGGGCCTGGGAGGGGACCCTTTTAGGTGGGGTCCTTGGGGTGGGGTGTTCACCTTTTGGAGTGGGGCTTTATTGGGAAGGTGACCGGTTCTCTGGGGGGGGGTTTTTTTCATAATGGGCTTCATCGGAGAAGTCTCAAAGAAATGGAGAGAGAGGGGTTTGATTCAGGTTTGCATTGTATAAACCTGAATGGCCATGCTGAGCTGACTTGGTGGGGATCAAGGAAACAGCTCACCAACAACTTGTGCAATGAGCCTCGGGCGTCCTCTTGCCACAAATGGAAGGACTCCGAGAAAACCCTTCAAGGTGGTTAATGCTTTGGGTGTTGGGATTAAAGTCAGCTCCATAACACATGAGGGAGAGGTTTTTGCACCCTATGAACTAGGGTCCGCCTGTGAGGATCCTATTAGAATCATCGTTGTTGTTGATCTTTATGAGGAAGAAACCCTTGGTTAGGGCTACAAGCTACATGTGCCCTAATATTTTCCATTTGGAAGCCACCCAATGATGAATGGTTTCCATGTTAGAGTGCCCCCCTATGAATTTCCCAACTAGGGAAAAGGAGGACCCTAACACAAAGGTCGAGTAGACATCATCATGGATGGAGATGTGCATCCCTTTGAGATAAAGCTCCGAGCCTAAGGCTCAGGGCTGGTCATTGGTGCTAGACAGGATCTATTGGAAAGAGGGTTTGGGCCCTCCTAGGGTAGAACCTTGAATTTTGTCAAGCGATTTTTGCCTAAGACATGCACTCGCATCAACACTGTCATGAGGCCTGGTGCCCAAGATCCCATCCCCACCTTGGCCACGTGGATGCCCAAGCCCGACGCCTCACCTAGATCCTATAGTAGAACCTACAGGGTTGGACCCAGAGGTCGCACCCACTCTTGCTCCTTCTTTCGATCTTGCGCATGCTCCCGCTCCCGCTCCTGGTCCCACCATCCTATACACCTGGTAAAACATGTAATTTTGATTTCTTGAAAGCAATCGATAATTAATGGGTGTGGTTATATTTTTAATTAGCATTAGCACTACCACAATGTGAATGTGGGGCAAAAGTCCCACATTCAAATTTTTTCCGCCAAGAAGTGGGAAATGGGAAAATAGGGAAGTCCCTTCCCTTTGTACCTATCCAGCTTGCTAGATGGACCGGTTGGTAACTTGTTGTTAGGGCACTTCCAATTGACCAAATGCGGGTCGATTCTCACATGAAGCAATGCACTATTTTGCTACAAAGAGCACCCATTTCTAAGGTGAAGATTTTAATTTGTTTTTTTTTTTTAAATTAAAGTTTTTTAATATATATTTTTTAATAATTTAAATTTAATATATGTTTTAAATCATTTTTTTTTTAAATTTATTTATTAATTTATTATTATTATTATTATTATTAATCAAAATGTTTAAATTAAATTTTGAAAAATAAATTAAAAGAATGAGACCCTATTTTTAGCAATTTTCTAACATAAGAGTCTTTTTGTTTTTCTCCAAGAGGGGAGTGTAAGACAAATAAATAGCACCTTTTTTTTTGCAGATTAGGAGTTCTTTAAAAATTTCTTAAAAATTTTGAGAGTAAGAGTTTTTATTATGAATAATAGCCCTTGGATCCACTAATACCACATCGTGTGTCGACTAGTTCTGTAAAGCCTTTCAAAAGCTTGTCGTGTGTTGACTTGGCTTGAAAGGAGTGCTACCTTGTTAAATTTTTAGAGCAAAGGGGAGACATTAAATTGTAATTCATTTTTGAAAATTTGTAACACAAGGAGAGGGGGGCAATTGAAAATCAAAACTTTTTGCAAAATCAAAAGCACTTTATGCATTTTGTTTTCTCAAACCTTGGGATATAACACAAAATATTGCACATTCATATTTTTGCAAATTGAAGAAGGATCTCATCACATTGAAGATATTTGCAAATTGAATAAGGATCTCAAACCTTATTTATTTTGCAAACAAGAGGGGGGACAAACCAAGATTTGGATTCTTCTTTTTAAAACTTGCAACACAAGGGGAAATTGTGAAAATCAAAGGGTTGAAACATTGAAACTTGTTTATTTTGCAACACAAAAAAGAAAGGCAATTATTTTTACCACATTCTTTGCAAAATTGTAAGACAAGGGGAGAAATTGAATATCAAAATGTTTGCACAACACATCAAAATTTTGTTGCAAAAATTACTGTAATAAGGTGCATTTTTGATAGCATTCAACACATTTCATTAAATTGACATTGTTAAAATAGGTGCATTTTCGGTTGCATTTGACACATAAGTGGTAAACATTTGTGGGCACTCTTTGATTTATTATTGCATTTAATTTCTTGTTTTCTGCAATTATAAGTCATCAAAATCAAGAGCACTCAAAACCCCAAATTTCACACTCATTTGTGTAATTCATTGCACAAGTATAAGCCAATTTTTTTATATTCACTCCATAAAAACCTAAATTCATTTTTTTTTTTTGGCTTAAACTCCTAAAACTAATCATACGTTTTCAAAGTGCTATTAAATATCAATTAGAGTGAATTCTCTTTAGGTGCTCTTTTAGGGTATATCAAAAGAAATAACAAGTTTTTGTGAAATAAGGAACCTTCAAAGTAGCAATTATTTGCACTAAGGGGAGATAATTCCTTTCTTCCTTCAAAATAGATTTTGACAAAAGGGAGATAAAATTTGTAAAGGAAATAAAAAAAGCAATAGTCATGAAAATTATACCTATTTTAGGCTTCATAAATAGCAAATTTTTGTTTGAATTACTTGCAATAAAGGGGGATTGTACCTCTTTTTAGGATTCATAAATAGCAAATCTTTTTGTTTGAAGTACTTGTAATAAAGGAGGGATTTTATTGGTGAAAGTTTTTAAATTTTCCTAGAAGGTAATCTTTGTAAAAGCCTTAAAAATCTTCATAAAGTTGCAAATATTTTGTACTTAGGGGGGATAAGAATTTTATTTACTACCTCACAAAATATTTTTCTAAAAATGGAGGAAGAGTTAAAAAGGGTGCATTTTCAGCAAAGACTGACACCTTAGTCAATCTTCTTGTAAAATTTCATCAAAACAATATTTTGCTAAAAAGGAAGGAATACTTAAAAAGGGTTCATTTTCGATAGCGACCAACACCTTAGTCAAAATTCTTGCAAAATTTCCATTACACCATGTTTTGCAAAAAGAGGGAAACTTATAAGAGTGCATTTTTGGCAGCGATCGACACCTTAGCTACCTAATCAAAACTTTTGCAAAATCATATTGTAGAAAATATGAACCTCATATGTAGTGATCTATTCTAGTACACCTAGTAGTTGCAGTGGTTGGTTACCTATGCAATCCGATAGGATGACAAGATTACAATAAGGACATTCAGTGTTGTTAAAGCAAAGTGAGGGATGACCCACTTATGCTTAAGTACTCTGGAAGTACTTATTTTTCTTAGACCCAAAGGTGGACCTAAGCAAGAGCAGCTAGAGCCACAAGTGAGAGCAGCTCAACCAAGATGAAAGAAATGTTGTATGACTTCTATAAGAAAGGTAAATTCTATGGTAGACCCAGTGGAAGATCCAATGATAGACTGAGTGGAAAATTCATAGGCAGATTCAGAGGTTGAAAAATTTCTACTCATATTCATGTTTGTTATTGGCTAACTTTTAATTTTGCATCTAGATTTAACTACTTCTAGTGAGGGAGTGAATACTGGAATATCCTTTGGAAGTTATCTTCACAAACCGTAAGTGGTTCTTCTACCTTTCTTTCTATTATATGTTGCTTAACACTTAATTTGAATTTCCACTACTAGTCTATCCCCATCCTACATCATTCGGCTTATAGCCATATTTCCCATCTCTTTTTACCATTTCCCATTTCTTTCCTATAACTCTAAGATTAAAACTAGTGTAGGATTAGTAAGGGAGCCATCCTTCTCTAGAGATTGGCCCGAAGGACATTTATTTCCTTCGGCCTTTCAATGTTGGCCGTGTCTAGGGTGCACAAATATATGATTTGTATTTTAGGCAGATATTTGACCAACAATTTTTGGCATGCCCGGTGGGACTCACAAGTCTCATATTGAGCAATATACGCAGTATTAAGGTCTTGATGTTCACCTTTTTATTATTGAGCTAGAACATCTGGTGACTCAACTATACCCAGAAGCCTTCGAATGTGAAGTTGGCAAAAGTTGTACTTCATGATCACAAGATCAAAGGAAAAAAATCTTGAAAACCCCATTGAGTTCTTTGAGCTTGACACCCAAAAATTAGGAGAACACCCTAGATTAGTCACCCCGACTCTTACATCAGTCATGACATCTTCAAAGATAGTTGGTGTGTTTTCCATTCCTTCAAGTCCAGCTAGTACTACTACTAGCGTTCCTCCATCTCAAGCAAATTCTCTAATCAATATGGCTCATAATCCATCACCACAACCACCAAGGTAGTTCCCAGCATGGAAAATATTGGGAGCTTTGAATCTACAAGCTCAAAATCTAGTCCCTCAAGCATCATTGAAGTCTTTGCCCACCTATAATGGTATAGGTAAGACTACTTACAAGCATGTCTAGGATGTGTCTTCTCTGGAAATAATCCATAGTATCATAGATGAAGACATTATGGTAAAATTGTTCATATTGTCCCTTAGAGGAAAGTTGTTGTATTGGTACCGCTATTTGCCACTCGCTACTATCACCACATGGGACCAGTTGGTAGAAATATTTATTAAGATTTTCCATGAGAAAGCTGATCCCTTTTTCTTACTACACCAATTCACAAACATCCAAAGACATCCATAGGAGGAAATAGTGGATTTCAACATCAGGTTCACTCGAACTTGGTAGAGATTTCTTGATGGTCTTCGACCAACTCTTGATTAAGTCACGTTATTCTATCTTTGAGCTTTCAACTCTAACATTTGTATGGCCATCTAACAAGCCAATGTCAATACATTCCCATATTTTTACACATAGGCACAAAAGGCCAAAGAAGATCTGATTTCCAAAGGTAAGCTGCCTCCAAAGGTAACAATGCCTATATTTCTCGATCTTCCACAATATTTGTACTCTAGTGCATTTTCAAAGCACATGCCTTCTATATATCCTATTCATTCATGGGTTCGAGTTCTCCTCAAATTGCATAAGTTCCATATTTGCAATTATGCACTCCAACTATTCCATAATTACCCACTCCTCTTCCTATTCTAGCATTGCCTTCTCTGCTAGTACCTCTACCTTTTCCAGCACCTCTAGTACCCTCAAATATCGATCCTCAAATGAAATTATTGTAGGAGATGCAATCAATTAATTCCATAGTGAGGACAATGTCAAATGAAATCACAACCATTAAGAAGAAGTAAGCTGAGAGTGATTTTCGATCAAGGAGATTTCAAACACTATCGATTACTAGAGAGCAACCAACTTTGACTAGCAAAGGTTCTGAGAGAAATACAATCGTATTGGTAAATGAAGAAGATGGTACATCAGAGCGAACATATTGGTGAAGATACGTGCATGGTTCATTTGAACTATGTACAAATATTAGTAGAAAGTTCTACCGATGGACAAATCAATATGATCACAAAAGTCGATCATAATTTCATGGTCCCTTCCTTGGAGCAAGTCTCAGTTCTTACGAGGGCTAGGAAGAAGCCGATAACTATTGATCCAATAGATATGGAGCCACTGAAGATCCCTGCTAAATAGAAGGTACAAGGTGGAAAGGCACAACTACAAGCAAAAGCACCTAGCGCAATGCTTAAATGACAATATTCTATCTTGTTGAAAGATCTCTTGCCCATGCGAGCTCAAGAGAGGTTGTAGGTAAAGGCATCAACTTCATAACCTACAATCGCTCAAGTACAAGTTGAGGTGAAAGAACAAGCCAAAGAACACCTCAAGTACCCATCATTGACCAAGCATCAAAGGGTAGAAGCTACTCAACAGTACCAAAACAAATATGAGCTAGCTAGTGAAGGGAAAGACTCTGGTACCTCTGACTATAACATTGTTGAAGAGATGAAGAGAATCCCTGCTAAGGTGAGTTTGTATGATGCATTGCAACTCCCTGGATAGGTTGATCTATTGCAAGAGTCTCTCAAGTCTACAAAGGATAAAAAGAAAAACCCCACCTAGATAGTGTTAGCACAGACATTGACAACTTCTACCACTGGTAAGAATAGACCACCCCCATTCTACCTATCTCTCAAGATGGAGGGGTGGATTGTGCATAATTGCATGATCGATTCTGGTGTCGCAACTATTGTCATGCCAAAGGCAGTATGTGAGGTCATGGGGATGGAGTACATGAGGAGCAATCCAGGCATCTTATATTTGGATGGGACCCTAGTCAAAATGGTGGGTGTGATTAAAGATATTCCCATTGTTCTGCATAACATGTCATAGATTACCGTCATTTAGGAAGTGGTGGTAGTTGATTTAGAATCATATTTCAACATGTGTCTTTTGAGAGAATTTATGGTAAATCTAGGAGGATATATTTCCCTGGACTATTCACACTTGGAGATTCCTTTCAAGGGAAGGAGAATCTGGATCTATAATGAAAAGCCTTCCACTTTTCATATAGAGAAACTTGAAGAAGAAGAAAAGTCCACAAGCTCGATCAACATGATGACAGAAGAGCTACAAGAAATGGACTTGATGGAGGAAGCTCTTGTTGAGCTTCATTTGGAAGATAAATTTTCATTGATGGATTTTAATGCAATGGTGGAGACCGAGATCAGTTGCTACACCATAACCAAACCTAAAAAGGTTGAAGCCGAAGCTTCTGACTTCTAGGACCCTATCTTCGACTAGTTATGGAAGTTATATTTTGATGGTGCAAGATGCAAGAATGGTGTAGGAGATGGGATTATTCTTGTTTCTCCTTTGAGGGTACAAAAAACATACTCATACCGGTTAACCTAGAGTTGTACAAACAATACCATCGAATACAAATCACTATGCCTTGGCCTAAAGAAAGCGGAGAAGCTTGGAATCAAACAATTGTAGATTTTTGGAGATTATGAGCTCATTTTCAATCATATTACGAACAAATGTGTATCAAAGCAATATTATTTGAAGGCCTACCATAATAAGGTATGGGATTTGTTCGAGTCTTTTACAACACTAAATGTTCAAGCAATTTTATGAGAATAGAATAAAAACACAGACATCTTGGCATCCCTTGGTGCTAACTTCTCTCCCATTGAGCAAGTGGTAAGGAGACCAAATATTGTAAGGGTGTTTTTAGACCTTCAGTACTCAAAAAAACTCTATTGGTAGGTCTTCGATAGCGATGAGCAGATAGTCAATTTCTTTATTAAAGAAGCTAGTAGCGCAGAAGAAAGAATATTTTATGAGGATGAAATTGAAGGGATGATCCAATTGAAAAATAATCACATTCCCAAGGGATTAATTTTACTCGAGAGCCTTTTTGACCAAAATGATAAGGTGATCAAAGTTGGAACAGACTGTACTCTAGAAGAGCTTGAGGAAATTAAGGAGTTGTGTTATGAATTCCCTAACATTGTTGCATGGAGTTATCATGATTTGAAAGGGTATGACAAAAATGTGATTCAGCACACCATTGAATTGCAAGAAGGGGTAAAACCCTTTCGATATAAATAATGACCTTCTAATCTAAAAATTGAAGTACTGATGAAAGCAAAATTGCTGAAGATCTTGGAGGTAAAAATCATTTACCCCATCAAACACTAGACTTGGGTGGTAAATTTGGTTCCAGTATGAAAGAAGAATGGAGATATTCTCCTATGCATAGATTTTTGTAATCTGAACCAAGCATCTCTAAAATACCATTATCCCTTATCATAGATTGACTAGATCCTCCACGTTGTTGCTAGAGTGCAAATATTTTTACTGCTTGATGGTTTCTTCAGCTATAATCAGATCTAGGTAAAGGATGAGGACCAACATAAAATAACATTTACTACCAAGTGGGGCACTTTTTCCTATCAAATAATACCTTTCGGTATTTCGAATGCTGGCACCACTTTTCAAAGAGTAATGGATGTCACCTTTGGTGAGTTGCTGAACCAAATTATTGTGATATACCTTGATGATATGACTATTTTTTCACATCACAGGGAAGAGCATGGATCTCATCTAAGATAGGTGTTTGAAAAGTATCAAGAGTTTGGTATCTCCATCAACCCAAAGAAATCTATCTTTGCTGTCAAGGAGGGAAAGCTCTTGGGACATGTCATTTCAAAGGAAGGATTAGCCATTGATCCTGCGAGAGCTGAAGCTCTCTTAAAATTACCACTGCCAACCAATAAGAAGGACCTGTAGTCATTTTTTGGCCAAATCAATTTTATCTAAAAATTCATCGTCGATTTCGCTTAGGTAGTGAAGCCAATGATTGAACTCCTAAAGAAAAATGTAGATTTCAAATGGATAGAGAAGAGGAGGTAGGCATTCCAAGAGATTAAGGAGAGAATCATCCAAGCACCAATGTTGATCAATCTAGACTATTCTAAGGATTTTATCCTTTATGTAGTGGGAGAGTAGGAAAGTTATGTTGTCATGCTTATGTAAAAGCGAGATGATGGGGATGAACAACCAATCACTTTTCTAAGTCAATTCATTCAACCGCACAAGGAAAAATACAATTTCATTGAAAAGCAGGTTTATGCGGTTATGAAGTCCTTGAAGAAATTTTGATATTTCATCTCACAAAGCAAGATAATTGTCTATGTTATTCATCTATATGTTAGGAATTTTATCATTCAAGGAGAGCTTGGTGATAAAAGAGTAGGTTGGATCTCCAAGATTTAGGAGTATGATGTAGAGATTCGACCAACCAAATTGGTTCATAGTCGAGCACTCTATCAAGAGTTGGCTAAAAGTGTAGCTTATCAGTCACCAGTACCATCACATGATGAGGTTATCAACAAGAGCAATCTTGCTAACCAAGCAACAGGTAATCACGACTGGACAGAGGACCTAGTCAAATTTTTCACATCTGGAAGGTGTCCATCTCACCTCAATTCCTCATAGAGGTGAAGGTTTAGACTACAGGCCCTTAGATATGTCTTGTTGTTGAGTGGATTATTCCACAAGAACATAGATGGAGTGCTCCTCAGGTGTATTAAAGAATCTAAAAAATAGAAGATTTTGGAGGAGTTCCACTCTGGCTTGTCTGGTGGACACTATGTAGGGAGGCCTATGGCCTTGAAAATCATCCGAGCTAGATATTTTTGGCCCACTCTTTTTGCAGATGCACACAAAGTGAGTCAAAGTTGTGATAACTGTCAATGATATGTCAATAGGAATAAGAAGGTATCCTTACCTCTACATCTGATCCAGGTAGAAGCTTCATTTCAATAGTGGGACTTAGACTTTATTGGGGTCATTGATCCCCATTCTTCTTTTGAACATAAATATATTTAACAACAATTGACTACTTTACTCGGTGGGCGGAGGCCATCCCAACAAATAAAGGAGATCAAGTGATAGTCATCTCTTTCCTTGAGGGGTTGATTACCCATTTTAGTATACCAGATGCCATTGTGATTGATAATGGGACTCCCTTCATTGGAGCAAAGATTATTGAGTTTGCAGGCAGGTATGGAATTTATCTCAAAATATCTTCTAATTATTACCCATAGGGAAATGGCTTAGCCAAGTCCATAAACAAGAACTTGCTTTGGATTTTGAAGAGAACACTCGAAAGAATAAAAGGAGTTGGCATCTACTACTAAATCAAGCTCTGTGGGTGGATCACATATCGATCAAGAAGTCCATTAAAACTTCTCCCTACTCCCTAGTGTATGGCAAGGAAGCGGTTTTTCCTACCCACATTGAACTCCTAGTTCTCCAGACCTTGCAGATGCTCAGTGATGAGGATGATGAATCTAACCCCATGAGCACAAGGTTAGCCCAACTTCTACAGCTTGAGGAAGAAAGAGAGAAGGCATATGTTGCTTTCACTGAACATGCCAAGATGATGTAGAAGTGGTTCAGCAAAAGGATGACTAAAAAAAAGTTTAAAGTTGGAGATTTGGTGCTTAAGTGGAATGAGAACAAAGCCAAGCCTAGAAAGCACCATAAATTTGAGGTAATTTGGGAAGGCCATGCATACCACCTTCAGGATATGGATTATCGGGAGCTATCAATCCTAGTGATAAAATCAAGGATACAAGTATGTAAATATGTACAAATTTTGGTTGACTATTTATTTTTCATAAGTATTTTTATTACTTTTGTCAATATATATATAAGAGAAAAATAAAAAATATATGAATATGACTTCGCCAGGGAAGTGCCATGCTACCCTAAAAAAAAAAAAAAAGGAAGAGAGGAAGTACTTAAAATTATTTTACCCAAAAAATTTAGTGCAATAAAATAAAAAAAGAAAAGGCTAAAGTGAGAGATTTTATTTAATTTCACATGAAGTTTTAAAAAGTGGAGGGCGAAATTAAAATTGGAGCAAAGGCAAAAAGTAAAGTTTTAAAATTGCAACTCCAAGAAAAAAGCTTTTTTAGAAAAAAGAGGGTTAATTATTTTTTAAATTTACTTTTTCTAAAATTGGGGCAAAAATCAAAGCAAAATATTATTTTAAAAGGAGGGATCAGGCATGAGAAGGCATCAAATAGGTCGAAGGTATTTTTTGGGAACAAAGGAGAAGAAAGGAAGTGCCATCCCAAAGTTATTTCTCCCATCAAACAAATTTTTCGGTAATAGATGAATTTTAAAAGCACCAGTTGACATCTCACCACATTTTCGGAGCGAAGCAAAGTGATTTCACCCAGATTTTCCTTGGGCAATGTTTTGATGTTCCCAAGGAGCAAGATCTCTCCATTTTTCCAAAAAAGCATTCATTGGTTCATACGTGGTGAATTTATTTTTTGGAAGTGGTCGTTGAAAATATAGGGTGCACTTTTCAAGGGTTAATGCGATAGAGCACGACTTCCAAAGAAGATTTTGGGTGAAAGGAGGATTAACAACAATTTTAAAATCATTGATAATCATGCTAGTTGAGTGGAACGAGGCCCATATTTGCTCGACTTCACCAAGAAGATACACTGTATTTACTCTAGTGGTTGGAGGCACCATCTATAAATAAGACATAGGTAAAATTGTTCAAAGAAGAATTTTTTTAAGTTTTGTCGGTGCATTTTCAAAGTTGGTGGTTGCAAGATTTGCAGAGCACTCCCCAAGTTGCTAGAATATCCATGATGGGTAAAAAATTACAAAATCAAAAGGTGTCACTGAATCAAAATAATTAAAGAAGAAAGCGGAAGGTGGAAAGAAGTCCAAGAAGGCCCAAAAAAATGAAAATATTGATTTGGACCCATACTCTGATGCCATGGCAAAAATTGGAGATTGCATCATCACCAACAAAGGTGTGGTCAAACTGTGCTAGGATGTGGAATTTACAATCAGGTAGATATTGACATCGGAGAGTCCGTTGACTATGGCATATTATGCATAGTTGTTCTGGTACCTATGCACACCCGTCCATTCTTACCCAAAGTTGGTGAGGGTAATTTCTAAATTTTATAACCCGATTACCAGGACTGTTCGAAAAGAAAATGGGGAAGTGCTTTTCACCATTTCTTCCAATGCAGTTCGGGAAGCATTTGCTTGTGGGGTGAAGCCTCCCTTTGATGTGGTATTTAAAAAATTGCATCTCAATGAACAGGAGGAGAAGTATCTATCTACAGTGTCAATGCGGTAGTTTATGGAGATGTAGTTAATCAGGGAGTCATAGTTAGGGTAGTTTTCGAATTTACTAAAACCACTCTCATATTTTAAGAGCTTGGATTTGTTTTCGATTCTGGTGTGGATTGTTGGCCTCCCCATAGATTCCATAGTTTTCAAGTGGCAGGAAACACTAGTGTTGTGCATTTCACAGGTTGAGTTCTATGCCCCAACAATAATGACAACGGATAAAAATCCAATTTATTTTGATTGGGTAGATTTTATAGCATGAAATATGCACATTCAGTTGGATAAGATGAATACTAGAGAGACGACATCATTCAAGCACACATCATTTTTAGTCTGGTATTTCTTTTTCCATATGCACCAACACTTTTCCTTTGTAGCTATTAAGTAGGTTGATGAGGCGAACAAGGTTTTACCAGTTTACATGTGGACTCCCAATATGTCAAGGAGGGAGTCATTTTATAACTTTAATCATTTTTTTTTGTTCCTTCCATTGAGCTAATTTACGAAAAGTGTGAGAGAGTGCTATAGATGATGAGAGAAGCAACTGTCGCTGAGGTGAAGGGTTATATTTCCTTGTTGACATAGGGTGTAGTTGTGTGAATCTTCGTCTTCACTAGCAATCCATTTCTACTCCCATAATTTGCCACAGAGTATGTCTTTGTGATGAAGGTGGTGCACCAGAATGACTATATCAATGATGTTTATGGGGTAAGTTGAGGTAAAAGGATAACATATACAATACACTTTATATTCAACAGTATTGAGGTGAGCTAGGTCAGTTGGAACCAATCGCTCATAGAGGCTCTCCAAGATATTGGTTTTGTGGAACTACCTTAAAGGTGGAGGTATGACCCATTGGGTCATTTTACAACTTTGATCAAGGTCAAACAGTTTCATTGTTGCCCATGACCCGATATTCAACAAACTCGCAATAATCTAGAGGGGTATGATTTGGAGTGGCATATTGAGGCTATGATGTCACTTCCACCATGGCATGATTTTTATGAGCAAGAGGTTGAGTACAACCTTATAGTGCATAAGCAACATATTCCTCCTTTGGGTCTATTCAACCAGATGAAAATCCAATTGCCTACATGGTTTGAGGAAAATATCACAAACTAGTGGATTATGAGGGTCCACCAAGGAAAAACTACATCAGCTTATGGGTTGAAGATGGATGAAGCATTCTCCAATGCATATGATAAATTTTACGACATTTATCAGCCCATCACTTTCTCAAAGGTTGTACCTCAAAGTTTCCAATAGTATAACACTGAAGAAAGCATGGCCCACCAGTTGAAGAAGTCACACATGTGGAAGAGGAACAAATGTTGGTGTTTAAAAGAAGGCCTCAACGAGCAAAGAAAAATGTAGAAGAGGCATTTCATTTTCCCAAGGCTGTGAAGAAGCCAAGAACTAGTGTAGTTTCTTCATTTGTAGTAAATCCCCCTCCACCAGTATCAGTCACTTAGGTGAACATTTCCAAGGATCTTCCATTGATTTAGGTAAAGTAGGTAGACCAGCAGATGGACATCATAGATCTCGAAGTAGATATGGAGAAACAACAAGCCTAAGAGAAACCTATCTCATAGTTGCCTCCATCATTGACTCACATGGCATCCAAACCCGAAGGTACGATTCTTTTTTATTCTTCCACTCATGAGTAGTTAGTGACTATCACTTCTCTTCCCATAATTTCTACATATGTTGCTCCTCCATTTGGCATACCTTCTATTTTGCTCTCCATTTCTCAACCACCAGTAACTACTGATCCATATTTTATTCCCTTATTCGATCTCCCTTTATTTTAGTTCATTCACATCTATCCCAAATCCATTTTCACTTCATCTTCCATCCTTATCACTTCTCCCATAGCTATAAGTACACAAGCTCCTCCATGAGTGAGTGTAACTATAGCTGATCCTATCACTTCCATCTCTTCCATTGTTTCCATTCCATCTCCCATTTCCATTTCCACTTCTTCCTTTGAGCCAAACCTTTCACAGGCTTGGTTATCCTTCTCCTTGATATTGGAGCTGTAGGTGTTACCCAAGTTAGAGATAGAGGTGGTACCTGAACATCCAGTTGCAAAAAATATCAATTGAGCTCATCTGATATCATCACAATGGTTGAATAGCTGTAAGAGGAAAGAAGTGTAGGATCTAGCAAAGACACTGAAAAAGGTCTCCTTTGATCCAGAAGTGATGGAGGCCCACACCATCAAGATGATTCCCCAAGTCTAAAAGCCACAAGGAGAAATGACTCCAAGTGATTACGCTTATGAAGTTGTAATAGAGGACCTAATGAAGATTGACACTACTAAGAAGATGGGGAAAATTTAGGTTGACGTGAGCTCAGTCTACTTCCATGACGAGCACTACAAGAAGATATTCTATGAGGCCAAGAAAAATATTGTTGAGCTTGAGGAAGCTCTAGCTAAGAGTAGAGCACAAAAATAGAAGACAATAAATGAGGTGGAATAGTGGAAATAGCGAGTAGAAACACACCATAAAGCAATGGAAGTAGTAAAGTTGTAGGTGTATATAGTGAAAGCCTAACTTGACTCCATACAGAACCAATTGGTAGAGAAGGCTACACAGGCTACAAGATTCTCCAAAGAGAAAATCAAGGAGGCCTACCATCATTTGGTTAGAAGTTGTGTGAAGATGGTGATAAAAGTAAGCTTGGTCCTGCAGTATCTTTATGAGGCCCTAATACTTATTTGATTGAGTGAGTAGTTAGTAGAGAATACGAAGAATTTTCTAGAGCCACATCTGGAGTCAACAATAAGGATTCAAGATCTTTCCCAGTATGAAATTTGTATTCACCCAATGAGTGGGATGGACCGAGCCTGGTCTAGTGCCAAGGTTACTCTCCATAGTTATTTTCATAGATTGGACCTGGTGAGGGAGGGCAGGAAGCTGCTTACCATAGTTGAACAAGAGCGCTCCATTGCACTTGTTCATTTTGATGCCCTTGCTGACATGGGATTCCCAGGTTTCATAGATGATCAGGATGAGCCCCTATTGAAAGAATAGTTAGAGGAGGCCTAGAAGAATTTTGTACAGGATATGTCAAAAATTGACAATTGGGTAGAGCCAATCATAGAAGTACAGGTTTTTCCACTCATAAAAAGGCTCACCCACATGGAGTCATATTTATTTGAATTGGATCAGAGATCCAAGCACATCATCTTGGAGCATATTGAGACTCTACGGTACATATTTGATTCACTTAGTCTTCCTTCCATGTTCACCATAGATGCTTGGACTAAAATAGTTACAGTTTATGAGACCACTTGTGTAATTTTGGCAAAGTAGGAGGAGGCTGTAGCAGAATAGGCATAGGTAAAGATATCTAGATAAGAAGCACCGACTGATGTAGCCCATGAGGAGGACCACTAAGAGCCCAATGGATAAAGGACTGGGGTTGATTGCATCCACATGAGTTGGATACCCTAAGATCCACTAGAAATATTGGCAGTTTTGACATCTTGCCACATTGCAATTTTTGTTGGGATTTTATTTACAATTTTTATTGTAAAAAATTGGTGAAATATAATGGATGAATAATACAACAATTTTGTTGATATATTTTTTTGAAATTGATTTTTATTTTAAATCCTCTTATTTTAATTTTTATGGACTCTCCATTAGGAAATAATGAGGTTTTAAAATAAAATTGATGTCTTAAATTGAAAGAAACAAATAAATAAGGCTAAAACATTTTTGGAAGGCATAGAGCATGGGAAATATAGAGAAGAGAGGTAATTTTGCTCTCCTTGGAAAGAAAAGTTGCAAAGGAAAAAATAAAAGAACGTAAGTATTTTCGCCCCAAGGGAGGGGTAAAAACCCTTGTCGCCCCTCCTGGGGGTGAAACACCTTCATTTTTACAAGTGCAAGAATAAAAATGTCAAATATGGTCAAAGGAAGAATTCAAGGATGAGTTCACCCCAAAGGAGGGGTGAAAACCCCATTCGCCTCTTGATGAGGTGAACATCATTTTAAAAAGTTGGGGCAAAACCCAAAGAGAATGACCAATGATAGTTGAAAATTCAAAGGTGCTTTCACCCCAAAGGAGGGGTGAAAAGCCCTTTCACCCCTCATTGGGGTGAAATCATATTTTAAAATATAGATTAACTCATGGGCCCATCATAAAAAAACCAAGGTGAAAGCATAGCAAATCCTTTTGGAAAGCACGTGCATGGGGCCCAAATTTAATTATTGAAATAGAAGTATTAAAACAACCCTTTCACCCCAAAGGAGGGGTGAAAACCTCATTCACCTCCATTTGGGGTGAAAGTATTTTAAAAGCAAATAGAGTACACCAACATAGGGTTGAAAAGTCAAACATGTTTTTCACCCCAAGGGAGGGGCAAAAATCCCATTCGCCTCTCCTTGGGGCGAATGTAAGTTTCAAAGGCATAAAATGTTGACAAGTCAAAAGGTGTTTCACCCCTAGAGAGGAGTGAAACTTCCTTTCACCTCTCTTTGGGGTGAAACACAATTCAAAGCATTTTGAGAAGGCACAAGTCATGGGCCATTTATAGTGATGTCAACAAAGGTAATGAAAAGATCTTTCACCCCAAGTGAGAGGTGAAACTCCCATTCACCTCTCCTTGGGGTGAAACAATGCAAAATTGGTGCAAGGCGCAATTCAAAGGTGAACGAAAGGAGATTTTTGAAGCACAAAAAAAGTGATAAGGTTGTAAGTATTATTGCAAGCAAAAAGTGAGTTCACCCTCAAATGGGGTGAAACTCATTTTTTCCCTCTTTGAGGAGCGAAACTCTATGGTTTTCATGTTTTAAGCATTTTGTTTAAAATGTAGGCACACGGTCTAAATGAAAGCATGGAGGAAAAGGAATTTTTGGCAAATTAAGGAGATATTTGAGCATAGAACAAATGATAAAATATAAGAGAGCTTTGCATAGGGTGTTTTTGCCTAGCTTCACTCCAAAATAATCGGTCGCCACGTTTTGGGCAAAATCAATTTTAAACAGCAAGGAGACTTTTCAAGGACACCAATCGTGCAAAATTTTTTGGGAAGGACTAGGGGGTGATGAAATTTAATTTTTGAGGTAGAGTCAACAATTTTGGGCCTAAATTTCAGTTGAAGATCTGCAGGATTAAATGCCAAAGAATGATTTTGACTATTTCCAAGGCGCCATCCACCGACTTCACATTTTTTCAAAGCAACATTTATATCCAGTGGACTCTCTTGGAAAAGGTACATTTTTGAAGCACAATGGTGACACAAATTCAATGACCAAGATACCTATTTTCATCCAGTTTTTATGTGTCCCTATGCATCGACGTCCAAGCTTGCTAATTTCCCAAGATTTTTTCCTCTGAAGCTGGATCACTGCTCCCAAAGGAATATTTTCAAGGAGGAAATTCCTCTTGCTAGTTCCTGATCTATGGACATTTTTTCTTCATATGTATTAAATGAAAGAGGTGGAATCCTCTATAAATACTAGGTATTTTCATGTAACAAAAGGAGGATAGACACTCTAAAAAAAAACTTTGAGTTTTTTGCATAAATAGAAGGATACTCAACTTCTGATTCCTTGAATGGTTTTGTGTGTGATTTCTTTCTGCTTAACATTTCTACTCATATTCATGTATGTTATTGGCTAATTTTAAATTTTGCATCTGGATTTAACTACTACTAGTGAGGGAGTGAATACTGGAATATCCTTTGGAAGTTATCTCCGTAAACCATAAGTGGTTCTTCTGCCTTTCTTTTTGTTATATGCTACTTAACACTTAATTTGAATTTTCATTGCTAGTCTGTCCCCATCCTACATCATTTGGCTTATAGCCATATTTCCCATCTCTTTCTGCCATTTCCTATTTCTTTCATGTAACTCTAAGCTTAAAACTAGTGTAGGATTAGTAAGGGAGCCTTCCCTCTCTGGAGATTGGCTCGAAGGAAATTTATCTCCTTTGGCCTTTCAATGTTGGCCATCTCTAGGGCACACAAATGTATGATTTGTATTTTAGGTAGATATTTGACCAACAAGTACCTCCTTTTGAATAATCTATAAAAGAAATATGATATCCTTTTATTCATTAAATTATATGTTAGGTCACATATTATTGTAAATATTTAAAGATACATGTTTGATGCAATGTGTACCCATTTATTATAATAAATTAAATTTTAAAATAGCAATTATAGTAGTAAACATAAAAAATATGGTAATATTTAAAGATACATGTTGCATGCAAAGTGTACTAATTTATTTTTTATTAGGTAGAAAAAGAGGTTTTGAAAGGGTCCCTAAACCTTTTACAAAGAAACAAAATTATTCAAAGAGAAACCATAGGAAAAAAAAATAATATTGATACCCTCGGGGAAAAGAAACCAAATACCTGAAGGGACCATTCTAGGAGAAACAGGATCCAAGATCCGAGAGAACCAAGAGATCCAGAAAGGTGGATCCTACAAAAAACAAGGAGACACCAAAGAGAAATCTAAAAAATAGCACTAGGGGTAGGAAAATTCAGTTCCCTCTTTCCCAAAATAAACCAAGAATGTTATTTTCAAATTAAAAATAATAGGAATCCTGACCAGATAGGAATTTTATTTTTGGATTTGAATTTTTGTAGCAAGCTCATAGGTTCATTCTTGACAAATTATGACCAATAATTTCTAAAGAGTATCCCTATACCAAACCATAACCTCAAGTCCATAGATATTTTTCCAACATGATTTTACAAATAAGGCACACTATACCAAGAGATCCAAAAAGCATGAGCATAATATTATGGTATGGTCCTAGAATACACCCAATCATTTGCCCAACATCTGAGGACCCTAGTAGAAAATTCGTTGAAACCATACAGTCGAGTAACCATACCTTGCAATATCATGAGGATGACTTTCCAAATGAAAGGAGCTACCCAAAAATCCAAAAACACTTCTCCAACCAGGTTCCCACATAAAATTGGTTCCAACCAAAAATCAAATTTCTAGAACCAGTTTGGATATTAAAGTCCTGCAACAAATCTCTAGGGAGGAAAAGCCAAAAAAAAGCTAGAATTTTCATAACCAATAATCCAAAAATATCTATAACTACTAAGCACCCGAAAATATAAATAAAGAAATCTCTTGGCTCAACAATCAACATTTGGATCATGTTCTCGCATAACCTGAAAGCCTTGAGGAACAAATCTTGTAAGGACTAGAGAAAAGTCACCAACATGAGATCCTTGATTATAGGTAAAACATATCTAGGACTAGTAGAGGAAAAATACTAAGCTAGAATCATGTTTCCATCAATATTCCTAATAGGAATTGGGATCATGTTAGAGTTTGATGGCTTCAAGCCATAATTCTACACAAAAATCTCTAGATCCACTAAAGAACCTATGTTTTTAGATAGAATAAATCTAGGATCATCAACCAAACATCTAATCATCAAAAACCCTCTCTCAAAAACATACGCCTGGCTAAATTTTCCCTCTAAGAAAACTAGAAAGAGAAATCCCAAAAATAAGGTACACCAAAAGCAAAAATAAGAATAGGAACAAATAACTACTACAAGGGATGCTCTCTCCTAGTGAAGAATAAATACCCTCCGCTACAACACAACCTACCACACTCATCAAACAAACCATAACAACTCACCCAACCACTACTACTCAGTCTACAATAGCAACTCTACCTTTTGACCACCTTACCCAAGCTAGGTTTTCTCTCCATAAAAACCAAAAAGATAAACCCCTTTATATAGAAACTAATTTTTATAATGAAACAAATTTCAAAATATCAATAATAGTAGTATACCTCAAAAATATGGTAACAAAAAAGATTCGATGAAACATAGTTTATATTCCACAACAAAAATTCATAATAACAAGTAATAGATCTAGATTGCAAGTCATACAAGATTCCTAACCACATGGAAAGGTTGAAGTGTTTTATATAGTTAGAGAGGAAAAATATATTAAGTACACCATAGGCAATAGAATATTATAAGTATGAATGATGAAACAACTACAACATGAAGCACCTAGCTATACTCTAAATAATTAATAAAACCTTATCCCTAATGCTCAATGAATTACTCATAACCTAGGGCCTAAGCTAATAATATAAAAAAAGGTCGATGTGGTTGCATTGGATCCATTTCATATTTTCCCCTTAGATATATTTGTCCTCAATTCTAGAAAGCATAAGAGAGGGCATATTGGATCCCACCTCACATATTTATCTCAAATATCCTTCCACTTTATTTTTTTTTTTTTTTTTTTTTTTTTTTTTTTTTTTTTTTTTTTTTTTTTTTTTTTTTTTTTTTTTTTTTTTGTTTGTGTTGTGGTTTTTATTTTTTTTTGTGTTTGGGGTTGGTTGTTGTGTTTGGTTTTTTTTGTGTGGTTGTGGGTTTGGTGTGTTTGGTTTGTGTGTTGGTTTGGTTGTGTGTGAATTTGAGTTAAATTTTTTGTTTAGGTGATGGTAATGGTTGTGTGTGGTTGGTTTTTGTTTGGTTGTTTTGTTGGTGTGTTGTTTTTTGTGGTGTTGTGATATTGTGTGTTGTGTTTGGTTTTTTTTTTGTTTGGTTGGGTTTTGGTGTGTTGGTTTTGGGTTTTTTGGAGTTTGGTTTGTGTGTTTTGGGTTATTTTGGGTTTGTTTTTTGTGGGTTTGGGGGTTTTGGGGTTGTTTGTGTGTTTTTATTTGGTTTTGTGTTTGGTTGTGGGTGTTTGTTGTTTTGGTTGGTTGGGGTGGTTGTTTTTTGGTGTTTGTGTTGGTTGGGATTGGGTTTTGTTTGTGGTGTGTTTGTGTTGGGTTTGGATTTTGTGTTTGGTGTTTGTATTGGGTTTTGGTTTTGGGTGTTTGTGGGTGTTTTTTGTAGGTTGTTTGTTTTTGGTGTTTTGGGGTGTGGTGGGTGTGTTATGGTGGTTTGGGGGTTGGGTGTTTTGGTGTATTTGAGTGGGGGTTGTTTTAGTAAAGGGGGGTTTTTGGTGTTTGTTGTTGGGTTTGGTGTTTTTTGTGGTTTTTTGTTGGGGTTGTTGTTGAGTTTTTTTTTTTTTTGGGTGATTGGGTGTTTTGGTGTTCTTTGTTGTGTGTTTGTGTTGTTTTGTTTGTTTGTTTTTTTTTTGTTTTGTTGGGGGTGTGGGTTAAGTTCTTTTGTTGTGTTTTAGGGTTGGGGGTGTTTTGTGTGGTGGTTTTGTGGTTTTTGGTTGGATTTGTGTTTTGTTTTGGTTGTAATAGTTTTTGGTTTTTTTGTTTTGGTTTTAGATTGTGTTGGGTTTTTTTGTGTATTTTTTTTTTTTTGGTGTTGTTGATTGTTAGGTTTTTGTTTTTGGTGGTGGTGAGAACTCCTACAACTTCCATATAGGAATAAAGTGGATCCTATCCAAAAACAAGCTCTCACTTTTTCACTAATTAAAAATTCAAAAATATTGCCCAACCTAAAAAATATATTTTTGAAACCAAGATAGACTATGCCTTCTAGTAGTAAGAATGTAGGGTAAAACACAAAACTAATAAAAAACCTGCTATAAAGTACCACCACACAACCTTCTATCCAACATTGCAAAGAGGTCGTGACCATACCCTGCAACTTCTTGAGGATGAATCCATAGTAGGCATGAATAGACTAAAGCACTATCAGATTCCTATCTAAATTTGAATCAAATTCAATTTTATCCCCTCCCTCCACCATTTAATTAAAAACCTACAACAAAACCAAGGGGTAGACTGCTCCAATATGAATCAAAAGGTAAAAAAAGATTATCTAGTCCATTAGGAACCCTGTAGCTAAAAAGGATGATCTTTGATAGAAAAAACACATCATATAGTAGGGATTCTAAAATAAAACCTTCTTGCTCAAGATGGAAAGCAAAGATCTGGAACCAAGGGCACTCAATCATGAATAGAAATTAAAGAATTCATACAAAATAGGAACCAAGGCAATAGACCACTAGATTCCTACCCAAAACACTAAGTTCAAGGGGCATTCAAATATAAAATTAAAATCAAAACCCTCCTAAAACAAAAACCTTGATACTAGAACCACAAACCACCAACATCCAACACAACAAACCAATATTGTAGGAGGACATGAGAAATATTTGATCAAGATGCAAAAAGGCTTACTCACATAGCACAAAGGGGGGGAAAAAATCACCCCAATCTTTGTGGGTTCTAAACCCACATTCAAAACAAAGATAAAGGATTTAGTTGTCCCAATCTTCCACCTAGCAACCCAACTTGTTGTTGTATTTCATACAATAATCTAGCTTGTTGTTGTGGTTCTTTCAACCGATCTAGCCTTAAACAAGCCTTCCACCAATAAAAGGCTAGCCTTCTAGGCCCCTTCAGCCTAACCATCCTTCTATGTTCCTTCAAAATTCCTAGCCTACCACTAAGCATCTCAACATTCCATTGTAGCTCCTTCATTCAGTTCCATGCTCCTTCAACCTTACTATCTTTCCATGATTCTTCAACCATCCCAACCTTCCACCTAGCATCTCAGCCTTCCACTATAGCTCCTTTAGCCTTCCACGCTCCTTTAGCCAATCCAACCTTCCATGCTCCTTTAGCCAAACTCTAGGTTTTAGACCCCCAAAAACTTTGGTTTAGGGTGGGCAGTGATAAAATCTATCTACTCTATACTATTAAGATAATATTAATATAATAATAATAAATTTTCTCAAATATCCAATGAGGCCTTGATTCAATGGTTGGTACATTTAGGTGTTGTAGTCCATACCAAGGTTCAAATCTCAATGACACCAAAAGGGTATAATGCTTGATGTGACTAGTTGATATAGCTATTGTGCTAATAGAAAGGGCGATCCTTTCAAAATATTACTTTTTAACTAACTAAATAAATAGGTTTCTTGTAAGATCCTACATACTTACTGCATCAATCAATTAAATATGTTATATTTAATATAAGTTAGATTTTTTTAATCCTCAAATAGTATTCACCTTGATACCTCAAAAGATTAATTGAAAATATGGGTTTGAACCAATGAAAAAATTACACCAAAGAGGACAATTATGTTCGTTTTACTATTTATGCTTTATACTTCGAAATTTGAAGTAGAATGATATACAATTTAGTATGAATTTTTATTAACATGGTTATAGGCACCATGTAAAGTTATTTTTTCTAATATTAGTCTCCATGTCTTAAGAAAATATTCATTGAGTTTGTTTGTTGTAATCCAATAAATATATTTAATAATAATTTATCATCTAACCATCTCTCAATATAATTTTCACAAATACTATATAAGTTGTATATTGATTTTCATTGAAATTCATAAGCTTAATACCCTAAAGGTGAAAGGTGAATTAAGTTTAAGAAAAAATAGTACTTTTACATTTAAATACTGTTTTTTTTTTTTTTTTTATCTTGGAAATTTAGAATATAGCCTTTTGGTGTCATTAAAGGTTATATATTAATTTAAATATTATTTAAAAATTAATTAATATTTTTAATATATAAAGATTTATATTAATTAGTATTGTTTTTTAGTATCAAAGTTAATACAACAAAATCGTCTTCATAAATATGTTTATGATCTTAGGTATGCAAAGGGGATAAAAGATTAGTACATTTTAAGAGCTTTTAACACGTTTTAACATTCCTACTTTGTGTAACTTGTATTGTATCTTTGTACTTGCTTCAGGTCCTAATCAAATATTCAGGAAATACAGCTGAATACAGCCCACGTACATCGAATTCCATCACCTCATTCGACTGAGATTGAATCGCGTAAAGCTTCTCCTCAACAACTGCAAATTGAGGCTCCATGGCATTTGAATCTTCTGCAAGTCTAAGGCCGTTTGCGCACAAATTAGGCACCAGTGTCCATTCACCACTCTTGGGATCGAAAAAATCTGCGGAAGCATGAGTCTCTGCAACCCTCCAGTATAATGGTATCCTTCTATTGCAAAGATCTTGTCGTCCATGACCAGACCTGCGCAATTAATTCGAGGCATAATCATGTTCGGAAGCATTTCCCATTGATTTTTGAGAGTGTCATACCTGAAAGCGCTTTTGGAAGCTTCTCTGGTCACGTCAAGCAGTCCACCGCTGACATAAACGAATCGCTTCATTTCAGCACAGGCGAATCTTCTGAGTTTCTGTCCATTGAAGGGCGGGGGAGATTGGATAGACTTCCAGCTTTCGTCTCCTTTATCTTCTTCTCTATGGTTGGAGGAAAATTCAACCTTGTGGTGATTAACAGCAAAGGGAATTTCCGGAAGAAATATCTCACAATTTGCAGCTGCGCTTCGGAGATGTATGTCGATAGAAATTCCGACGGCTAGGGGATTGGGCAAAGCAAGGGTACGAAGGGTTAGAGGGTCCAGCAAGAGCCAACGTTTGTTATTCTGCGTGGCACGGACGTATCCCAGATAAGACTTTGTGTTAAATAATCCGATGAAAATGCAATGTTCGGGAGAGATGTTGAGAGAAAGTCGAATCGAATTGATGAGAGAGTCATTGCTCACTGAATTCCTCCACGCGCGACAAACACAGCTTGCGATGGCCCTGCTGCGACAGGGCAATCTGGCAAGGCAGGTCATGGCAATTTCATGGGGTAGGGAGGGGATCAAGTGGGATTCATCCATATGAATGCTTTCTTCCTTCTCTTATTGTTTGGGTAAAGACTCTCAACTTATTTGGTTCTAAACAGCGAACCCGTTGGGAAATTATTAGGACACATTGTGTGCAGCGAAGGATTGAAGACAGACCCTGGTAAGATCCGTGTGATATTACACATGGAAGAACCGTTTGATGTGAGTTCACTTAAGACCTTCCTTGGTTCGACAGGATACTACCAAAGGTTTATCAGGAATTATGCACATGTATCCTATCCATTAGATTCTTTGGCGAAAAAGAATATTCCTTACAGATGGATAGAGGAGCACCAAGGAGCCTTCGAGGAGTTAAAGGCTAAGCTAGTGAGTAGTCCGATTTTTGTGTTCCCTAATTGGAATAAGGAATTCCATGTCCATGTTGATGCTTCAAATTTTGCAATTGGATGTGCTTTAGCACAAGAAAGACAGTTTAGGTTAGATCAGTCTATTTTCTTTACTAGTCACCTTTTGTCAAGGCGAGAGAGAAACTATAGTACAACAAAAAGGGAAGCTTTGGGAATGGTATATGCATTTCAAAAGTTTAGACATTACCTACTAGTGAATCCCTTTGCTTTCTATGTTGATCACCAAGCGCTTCTGTACTTGATAAACAAACCATTGATTCAAGGATGAGTCAGTAGGTGGCTCGTCACCCTTCAGGAGTTCGTATTTTGAGTAGTGGTGAGACCTGGTAAGAAGCATGTGATTGCAGACCAGTTGTCTCGGATACGATCAAGGGATCCTGCAAGAACATGGGTTCCTGATGAATTTCTAGATGAACAATTATTTCTTTCAACATTGTTCGTCATGGTATAAGTTGGTTGGCCAATATCTATCCACAGGTGAGTTGCCACAAGAGATGACGACAACCAAAAAGAAGAAAGTAATAATGAAGTCAGCACCTTTCCAGATAATAACAGGATTACTATATAAAATAGGAAATGATGGTATCTTGCGAAGATGTGTAATAGATGAATAAGTCAAGGTGGCATTGAAAGAAGCCCACATAGGCTTAGGAGGAGGACATATGGGACCAGATGCGACCTCTAGAAAAGTATTGCTAGCTGGGCTATGGTGGCCCACACTATATAATAATTCAAAGGAGCATGTGAAAGCATTCGATACTTGCCAAAGAGCAGGGAATTCGGTCAAGAGGGACATTATGCCTTTACACCCATCACAACCACAAGAGTTGTTTTAACGATGGGGATTGGACTTCGTAGGACCATTGAAGACATATCAGAGATGAAAGTGTAGATACATTGTAGTAGCAACATAATACTTGACAAAATGGATAGAAGCAAGAGTGTTACCTGATAATTTGGCTAAAATTACAGCAAGATTTTTGTATGAACAGGTAATCACAAGGTTTGATATTTTGCTACAAATAACAAGTGATCGAGGGGGACACTTTGTTAATGAGATTATCAAGATGCTGACAATAGAGTTCAAAATTTTACACTCATTGTCTAGTCTGTACTACCCCAGAGTGAATGGGCAGGCAAAAATGACAAATAAAGTCTTAGTATCTACTCTGTATAAAACCTATGGAATAGAGGGAGTAGACTGGGAGGAAAGGCTACCGTCAGTTTTGTGGGCATACAGAACAACTTTTAAACCTACAACGAAACACACACCTTTCCAACTAATGTATGGACAGGAAGTAGTGGTGCCAGTCAAATTCTTGATACCAAGTTTGAAAGTCGCGATAGAGCATTGCTTAGGGGATCAAGAAATTTTGGAAGAATGATTGGCAACGCTGATTAAGTTAGATGAACAAAGAGTCATGGCACAATGGGCGATTGAGATAGCTTAGAAAAGATGGAAGGCATGGCATGACAAACATTTGAGTAAGTTAGAACTTACTCCGGGTGACTTAGTTCTAAAGTTTAATGGAGAGAAGCAAATCAAGCTAGGTAAGCTGAAGATGTTATGGCTTAGTCCTTATAAAGTAGTTGAAGTAATGAGCAATGGAGCAGTCAAGATGCAGAAATTGAATGGGACAAAGGTACCCAATATTGTAAATGGCTCAAAGTTGAAGCCTTACAAGGTACAGTGCTTAATCATTGCTTCAAAAAAAATTGAACGACAAATATGAGCAGAAGCTCAAGATGAGGCTCACCGCAAGCCAGGCCCATCACAAGAAAAACCTGATATGGTATTTGCATGATTATTTGTAGAAGGAGAGAAGACACAACCAATATTCGAACAACAAGAGTTGCCACCTAGACCCAAAAAAATAAGAAGGATGCAAGTACACATCAAAATGGATGATGGGACCAAACGAGAAGAAGAGGAGTGGGTTTCTCTAGACCCAATAGGCTATGAGGTGATAGCACTATTACCTAGAATTGCGAACATGAGGTAACCACAAGTAGAGAACATGGAACTACCTTAGAAGATTGAAGGACGACAAAGGATAAGGTTAACAGTTCACAATGAAGATAGAGTGGGCACATTCAAAATGGAAATTCTAGAGGATGATAGGGATGAAACCTTAGATGAGGAATTAGCTGGACTTTCTCCATTGGCTTAGGTAGGGCTGTTATAGTAGAGAATGAGATCACAAACTCAATAATTACAAGAAGAGTATCAAAAATTGTGAAGTCACAATGTGAGGTTGAGGTAACAACTCATCTAGGAGTTGAATGGTACCATACAAATATTGGATGAACAGAGAGTAGTTAGACTGCAAGAAACTAAAAGAGAACCTGAAGAGGCTGAGGGATTAACTCCAAGAAATAGTGGAGGAAACGAAGGCACAAGAACAAGTTTGCCACCCCCACCGAGCGAGCAGCCAATGATAAATGAAGATGCGGGAGTACTTTGGTGAGACATAGAGGAGGCCACCACATCGCCCAAATTATAAGGTAATATATTATTGGACATGGCTGATTCCAGTGATGAAGGAATTTTATGGTTAGTAAGTGAGCCTAGTAAAGATTTTAGTAATGAGGATGAGCCAGAGAATTCTCATAATCCTCAGAGAGATCGTGACCCTCCAGCTAGTGCATCAAGACAAAGGAAATTAGGAAAACTCAAAGGTATAGACCCTTTAGTAATACGTAAGCTTATACAATAGCTCATCAACAAATAAGAAGAAAAAAAATGGAAGTACAAATATTGGAGAGAGTGATGAATTTTCCAATCGATTGGGAAGAATAGAGGGAAGAGGGTCAAGTTGACTCTAGCTCTGAGACAAACTTCTCTAATGCATATAGAGAAGTATTGGCATCCTCATCCACATAGATATCCTTTGAGGAAATAATATGGAGATGTCACTTGGTACATGCTAACATGAGAATAGAAACCTTGCGACAGTTGTCATCTAATCAGAGTCCACTAGCCAACACTGAGTTGGTAGAGATAACTCCTGATACTCAAACAATGGGAGGAAGAAATATAGAAAGATCCCAAAGACTTTAGCCAAGAATGGGTGGAGGTATTCAACTACAAAATGGATAAATATGAGGTGATGTTATAATTAGAGGAGGAAGAGGGCGAGGAAGATTTTGACTCCCTAATCCTAGATGGTCAGGAGATACACCCTTAGCTTGTCTGAACTGGACAAGGAATCTACGAGGATTACCAGGATTGATGGGAATCCTACCAAATACCACAAGGAAACATCCATGGGAAAACCCACCTCAACAAGGGAGGGTTGGTAGAGGATTACTCTAGAGAAGGGAGGAATCACCATTCACGTAGAGAAACCCAATACCAAGAGGAATAGAACAAGGGAGATACTCATGCGAAAGAGGTATTGTCGGTATGGGAAGAATACAGTTTGCATATAAAATAAATCAAGGGCAAATGAGAACCTAATCACAAAGTCTAGATCCAAAATTGATTTGAGGATATAGGCAGATAAGTTGCTCGAATGATAGTAGAGTGGTAAGGACACTGCTACCAAGGGATCAATAAACTATGAAACAAAGAGAAAGGACACCAGGTGAAGATACTCCATCTTGCAATTGTACAATTCCAAATTGTACGCATGGAAGAAGAAGGCCAGAGGATTTGGTAACATCACAAGTGGAGAGGAATTGGCCTAGGGAACAAATACCGATAGGCAACACAACCACTCCACATGTTCTAGTTGAAGCCCCAAGAGAAGAATTTGATGGGATCGTACAAGTGAATGTCACTGTACAATTGCCAAGAAGGTAAGTATAAGTAGATTAGGATTGAAAAAATGAAAATAAAAAGAAAAAGAAAAAGAAAATTGAAAGAAAATGTTCCTTAGTTGTGAAAATCCCTCGGGATGCAATTAAGAAGGAAGTGGTTGAAAAACAAAAACAACGACCTCTTTAGAGAGAAAATTTGAAAATTCTCTAAGTATAAAGATCGTACAAAATAAAAGTAAGGATGGAATCGTACAAATTATGGATTGTACAAAGCAAATTGACATATAAGCATGGGAAATCGTACAAAATGACATGTTGTAAGATTTGGATTGTACACTGTACGATTTCAGGCATGTTGTACGATTTGCAACTACCCATTTAATGTGACATGCATGGGAGAAAGCAGCGTTTGGAGGAAAAAGTGGGGGAAAAAGATGAAATTTAAAAAACCTATTGAGTTGTCAATCATCCATGTAAGATGGAGGGAAATTGTGCAAAGTGGCGCAATTTAAGGTTAATTGAATTAGGGTTTAGTTAGGGTTTTGAAATGCTATAAATAAGAAACCAGAATTGCAATTTCAGTAAATCATACAAGTGAATTCAAAATTCTCTAGAGGACGAAATTGAAAAGCATGCAATTGAATGGAGAGGACCATATGGGAAACAAATATTCACCAGCACCCCATATTTAATGATCACCAAGGAGTTTTTTTCATTTTTAAAGATTCAACCCGAGAGTGAAATTGGAAGAAGAAAACTAGGGTTTATTCCATGAAACAGGAAATTCAAAATTTGAAGTGCAGCAGAATACATCAAAGTATGGACACAGAAGTGAGAAATTGTTGTTGGGAGTCCGATAAAGTGAAAGAGTGAGATTGAGGATGTAAATTACAAGAAATAGAATATTTAAACCCTAAAATTGGTGAAATATGGAAAAAGCAAGATGAGAAACATGGAAGGATATAGGAGAAGTTCGTACATCCATAAAATTACATTCAGGAATGCGTCAGTTTGAAATAAATTACGCCAGGATCGGAAGAGTAAAGGAATTGTTCCTGAAAAGCACTGAAATGGTAGATCGGGGTAATCCGACAACTAGGTCGGTGAAATATTCGACAAAGGAGATCAAAATTTCAAAATTTTCATAACCTAGGCATTGAAAAGTCTTACTGTATGATTTTGTGGGTAGCATGTACGATTTCCAAGAAAAATAGTGTAGTTGGAAGGATTTTTAGCCCATTTTTGGCAATTTTCAAGTAGTCGTACATAATCATATGGAATTGTATGAATTCCAAAGGGGAAGGCATTCGAAATGAGACATCGTACGAAGTATTATCGTGTTGTAAAATTTTAGGTTGTAGTTGTATAATTTGCAGGAGTCATAGTAGTTTGAAGACAAAGGAAATAGAAATTGAACTATAGGGAAAGGAGAAAAGTGTACCATATAGGAAGTGGCTGGTGACAGAGAAATTGGTGGGCTAACCAAAGAAGGATGCCACTCAAACACTAAGAGGAGATAATGGCACAAGAAAGAACCTCACGGAGGCAATTGAGGAGTGAAATTCACCTTCTAGAGTAGGAGGAGGATTTGAGTACTAGGCAGGAAGAAGGCCAAGTTGAAATCACAAAGATTGAATCTGTACAACATGGAGTGGATGCATGCAGGAAGTGGTGGAACAATGAGAAGAACAAGAATCATCCTTGGAGGAAGATGTTCGAGGATGCTTGTGTGACAATAATTGTATAAATTCCATCATCTCACAAATCCTTCTTCCATAACTATCTATTGCAGATAGTTCAGACGTATAACCCTACGACCCGAACTGCCTATGTCAATGTGGACAAGAGGTTAGTAAAGGTGGATATTTTGGCAGAGACATTTTGAAATACATTTGGCTTAAATAAATATGGCATGGAGGTAGTAAAAATATTGGTAGATCCAATAAAGTCATATCACCTTGTAACTACCCTTACCACTATCAAATCATTGACTAAGGTAAATATCTCAGGAGCAGGAACACGTGGAATTAAACAGAGCTAGTTAAAAGGGAAACATTGACCATGTGCAATGAATACAGTCATGGCTCGACTTTCAGGAGATATAAGGGCCACAAAAATGCCAATGTGGATGCCACAGTATGCGGAAGGTATCACCAATGGAATTAAGTATGATTGGGGTACCTTTCTAGAAAGAAGAATGTACGAGGCACTAACGAAGAGGCCAAAGAACTTTGGAATGAATTTCCATTCTATTGGATTGTTATTAAATGTACTTACAGAAGTGGGAATCCAGTTTCCAGGATTGACGCAACCTCGAGAAATCAATGGAGGACAACCAAAAATATTGAGGTGGGCGAAGTTAGTGCCAATATCAAAAGTTACCCCAAAGAGACCTCGAACGAGGAGTGAGTGACATAGCAGTGGAGCTCAAGAAGATACTACTTCAAAGGAATATGTTGATGTGCACCATAGGAGAAAAAGGCCTAGACGATTGGAACTGGAACTAGAATAGCAAGCACCTAGGAAATGGCAGCAGCAGTAGCCACTTGTTCAAAAAAGGGAGAAGAGGTAAGGAAGCCCCATACAAATAATGACAAGAAGGCAGTAGGAAAGAATGACAAGCAAACCAGTTCCATAAGTACAGGAAAAATAATAGTCAGACTGAGAAGCGATGGAACTGGAGGAGTTATATTAGACAAATACGGAGAGAATAGTGCAATCTCCATAGATCTTCTACCATTTTGAGAAGATGAATGCTTCCAAATTTTTTAAAGAATTTGAGGTAAGAAAATATAGAATAGACACTACCTAGGAAGAAGCGAAAGTAAGAATAAATATTGCGGAGGAAGATCCCAAGAAGAAGCCTTGTTAAAAAATTGTAACAAGAATCTCATGTAAGAGAGATGCACTAGAGAATACGAAGGTATCACAAAAAAGAGAACTTGTTGTTGAATAGGTCATAACAATGAACACCAAACATGTTCAATAAGAATAAGTTATAGAGGAACAACAGGTGGGTAGCATTGAGCAAGAATTAGCCTAGGAGAATACTAAAGAGCAATAGGTCAACTTGGTTGAATCAAAGAAGGCTCAAGAACAAGTTGAGCATCAACAATTTCAAGATGAGATTGTAAATATTGAAGATAGTGAGGAGGAGAATTGTAAAACAATCTTCACCTCGAGAGAAGATCGATACAGTGAGAGCACTTTGGGAGCTTGGAGGAAGCTCTAGCCACCATATGGAGGAGGAAGAAGAACATACTCCTACAGAGGAAGAACGATGAGGGTTGCAATCTAGTTACCTACTGGAAGTACCTCGGTTCACCAAAATTACAACTGATGAGGAGGCATGTGGAATAGAGGATAAGGTGGAACACTTCTTTTCTCAATTAGGCCATGTGATTAATAGTGCTATACTAGAGTTTTGCATTGGCCATGTGGGATAATTGAAGTTGTGGGAAGAACAAGTGTCTCTCGAATTGGAGAAGATAACATAATGGATGAGTAGTGCAGAGCATACGATGAAGATAGTAGACATTCACACACAATATCCATGAAGGTTACCCAAGGAGGAGGTAACAACAATATTAGGAAGATAAGACTTGCCAGAAGGGTGGTCACAAAGTATAGGAATATCCAAGGATGTACTTGGATAGAGTCAATCACCCGACATGTCCTGCAAATACGATAGAGTTGGAGTACAAGAGGGTTGCAACGGGATTGGCTATCACCTTGAGGAAGTTTAAATTCCTAACACACTAGATAGAGTGGTTGAGCATAGGATTGGAATAAATTTATGAGCTCAAGGAGGCTTAGAAGGAGGAAAATGTAGCCACTCAAAAGGAATTAGCCGTAATGGAAGAAGAACTGCAAAAAAGGAGAACTGTGATAGAGGATAAAATAAAGATATTGGAGGATGATCTGTCAGGCCTCAAAAATAAGTTTGAAGCTATAATTAACACGCTTGAAGAGGAAAATTGATAGATATCACAGATGATAGAGGACATGATTAAGGATTTGGAAGCACAAATCAAAGCAAAGGAAGAGCAGATGACAACTCAGTTGGATGAAAAGAGTGAGCAAATGGCAACACAATCCAAGTAGATAGAGGAGCTGACAAAGGATAGTAAAAATTTGAATGAGATGGTCCTGGAAAAGCAAGCTCAATTGAAGATTAAATAAGACCAAGTTTGAGCTATGGAGGCTGATATAAATCACCACCTATAGATAATTACCAAAAAGAATGAATAAATTTAGGTGGTAGCTCAAGCAGAAGCTCACTGGAAGGAGAAGTTGAAAAAGAGTGCCTCATAACATGAACAACAGATGATGGAGTTCCTGAAAACTGTCAAGGAAAATGCTAACTTCCATGGAGCAAAAGTAGTAGAAATGGGAAGCTACTCAACCAAGTTGAAGAATGAATGAGAAATATATAAGTCACAAGTTAAGGACATACAGACTATAGTGGCAGATTACAAGGCACAATGGAAGAAGCAAAACAAGTTGGTAAGGACACTGACCAAAGTAAATAGGAGGGTAGATGTAGGCATGAAATTCACCTCTGAGAAGAAGAAGTGATTAAAAAGGATTTGCTCAATTTTGATAGTTTTGACATAGGTAACAATTTTCTCAAGTTTTGAAATGGCGCATAGATTTGCTAATTAAGGTGTTAGACTTAGTAAAAGGTCAAATTAATTAATTCAGTTGTATACAAGTAGTCGCAAATAATGGATTGTATTAGGAACTACTTTGGAACGACCTGGGCAATATTATAAAAGGCCCTATTTTAAATTTTGTAGGTCTAGATGTTATCACTAGTAGTTTACTGGTAAGAATAAAGGAGTATAACATTGTTTCTGAGTTATTGCTGATAGATTATCCATATTGTACTCAAATCCATTACAAAATAATACATCAATGAGCATATTGATGTCATTATATGACTGTGTACGATCTTAGAGTGATTTATGATGGTTTATGGATGAATCTTGTTATTGGTGTTTTCTAATGAATGCTTTATGTTATTTTTATGCATTGTTGCAACTGTTGCTTAAATATGCCACTGGTGGAAGATGAGGAGGGATTTGGTAGAATAGATGCATCATGGAAGATGTAATGGACTGTGTTGTATGATTTTTGGGCGTAATTAGTTGTTAGGAATCTCTCCTAAGCTTAATCTAGATGAATTGCATGTTATGGAGAATGGGCTGACTAGCATATTAAATCATTATAAAACTGAACATAGAGAGATTGAGGTGTTAGAGCAACTAATTTAACCTTTGGATGTACCTTTAGTTTGTACAGATCATACACCAAAAATTGTACAAATCGTATAGAGAAAACTTACCTGATTTGGTAAATTACATCATGGAGATCGACTTACCTGATTTGGCAGTTAGAGGACATCGACTTGAATAGTTACAAAACTATGTACGACAAATTCCAAAACTGATTCTGTTAGTTTTGATAATTGCAATATTGTACAATCTAGGTCACTTTATATCAAAATGTTTACAATCGATCATTAAACTTTTTTAATTAGTAATCGATCAATAGACTTTTATTGAATTAAGGGATTCTAATGATTTTTTAGTTCGATCCTTAGTTTATCCTTTTGCATTTTATTCAAAATGATAGTCATTGGTTTGAGCTTTATTAGTTTCTCCTGTTATGAAAGTCAAAATCGTTATTATATATAAATCATGTTAACAACTGCTTTCTTAGACTTTCAAAATGGTAGTTGTTGAATATAGATTTTATAATATACCTCAAATTTTAATGTTCTAAATTAGAGTTTAAAAATTCTAGTCAACTTTTGACAAACTTAAGCATAGTCAATAAAATACAATTCATCGTGAAGTTAATATAAAATAACTACTTTTCATTTGTAGATGTAGATATAAGAATTTAGAACATGGAATATATTAATAAAGACAAAGGACAAGGATAAGAATTTAGAATATGGAATATATTAACAAAGACAAAAGACAAGCATACGAATATTGAACATGAAAGATATTAGTAAAGACAACCACAAAATTATATAGAAGGGATAAAAGTTAATGCATTTTAAGAGCTTTTAATACATTCTTAACATTCCCGTGTAACTAGTATCCTTGTACTTGCTTACTCTAAAGGTCCTGATGAAATATTCAGGAAATACAGTCTACGTGCCTCGGCACCCATACAACTCTATTGAGCCTTACAATGTTTAGTAAACAAGAAGAATAAGAAGATGCACACAGAGACCTTTCGCAGCTAAATTTGGTATTTTGGAAAGTAAATAATTAACTGGATTTTCTGCCTGATCTGATATGACATAGTAGTCGGCTATCACTACCTACACCAATTAGCGCTTCTACCGGATCTGATATGATCAACCTACAAACCTATGTTCTCACTGCTGTGCATGTTAAAACATGATCAAATCCCTCCAATACTGGTACCTTCATTTGTCTCCATCTTAAAGATTTACAACTTCTCCTTGGATTACAAACATAAATGCAGATGGAATTTCTCATGATATACTTGATGGCCCAAATCTCAATTCCAATGCCCAGTAACTTATAATTGACGCCGTAACTTCGCATCTCAGAATCGCCCCCGACGTATCCAAAATGTGTCCACTGCTCCTTCCGCGCATCGAATTCCATCACCTCATTCGACTGAGATTGCATCGCGTAAAGCTTCTCCTCAACAACTGCAAATTGAGGCTCCATAAAATTTGAATCTTCCTTAAGTCTGAGGCCGTTTGCGCACAAATTAGGCACCAGTGTCCATTCGCCACTCTTCGGGTCGAAAATCTCTCCGGAAGCATGAGTCTCTGCAACGCCTCCCGTGCAATGGTATCCTCCTATTGCGAAGAACTTGTCGTCCATAACCAGACCTGCGCAATTAATTCGAGGCATAATCATGTCCGGAAGCGTTTCCCATTGATTTTTGAGAGTGTCATACCTGAAAGCGCTTTTGGAAGCTTCTCTGGTCACGTCGAGCAGTCCACCGCTGACATAAACGAATCGCTTCATTTCAGCACAGGCGAATCTTCTGAGTTTCTGTCCACTGAAGGGCGGGGGAGATTGGATAGACTTCCAGCTTTCGTCTCCTTTATCTTCTTCTGAGGAAAACTCAACCTTGTGGTGATTAACAGCAAGGGGAATTTCCGGAAGAAATATCTCACAATTTGCGGCCGCGCTTCGGAGATGTATGTCGATAGAAATTCCGGCGGCTAGGGGATTGGGTAAAGCAAGGGTACGAAGGGTTAGAGGGTCCAGCAAGAGCCAACGTGTGTTATTCTGCGTGGCACGGACGTATCCCAGATTAGAAAAAGGAAAAGAAGGGGGGGGGGGGGGGGAGAGGGGGAGGGAGGGGGGGAAGGCGGACAAACACAGCGGGAGGGCGCGCGAGGGGGGGGCGGACGGGTGGGGAGGGGGGTTTTTTTTTTTTCTAATTCTTTGGTGAAGCCGCCGGCGCGCGGGGGGGGGGGGGGGGCCCGGGGGGGGGGGGAAGGGGGGGGGGGGGGGGACCCCGGGGGGGGGGGAGGGGACCCCGGGGCCGCCCGGCCCCGGAAAATAGAATAAATATGCGGTGTTCCCAATTACGACGTTGGTGAGCATGTGACGCATGTCGTGGGTGGTAGTTGTTCTATGGTGACCGTTTTCACACAAAAATGGCAAAGGATTTTACACCTCGTAACATGGGCATTTGATTTATGGCCCTCTGAAACAATGAGCACCTTGTAACCTCACCTTATTTTATTAATATCCATGGGTTAATTTTTAACCTTTATTTTGGGTAACTTTCATTATGGTGGAATTTATATTTCATTCTGTCCAACCAATTTATAGATTGAAGATGATTATTCATCCATTAGATTATTGGTGTCTAAAGGCGGCCTTAATATCAATGTTTTTATAATGTGTAAATTTTATTCATTCCTAAAAATACTGTATTTTTTAACATAGTATGAAAAGTAAGTATGAATTTCTTTTATCAATCTAGAATTTTAGTCATTTGTTCTTCTACAACAGAGTTTCAAAAGAAGTGTGCCTCTTTGGAGAATGAGAATATGTCCATCATTTTGATTTTTAGAGTTTCCTAAAACCTCTTATTGAAGCTTTACCATCACTATACTACATTGGATAATTTCTAATGTCATTAGATCAAGGAAAATATTCATCATCAAGTTTTATCATGCCTCTCTTTTGATATTAAGTTCATTGTTTTTTTAATTTTTTCTTGTGATGGGTTGTTCTAATAAGGTTTTAGTTGTTGAAGGAACAACTATGAAAACAAATGATGGACTAAAATTTTTTAAGATTTTTTATAAACCTTAGAATTTTTTAAAAATCTATTTTCTTATGTTTTTCATATTCTCTAGTGCATAAGGTATAATTTGCTTAACATCTAGCAAAACGAATATGTTAGATAAAATGAGATCATCCATATCTATTGGAAATTATTGGGGCAGTTTTAATGTAATGTAAAAATAATTTATTAATAAGACCAAATATTAGTGATTATTTATCTCTAGTGGCCTACAAGGTTAGCCTCACATTGTAAAAATTTCCTCATCATGATTTTTTATGTAAACATCATGCTTAGCCTCACATTATAAAAATCTAAAATTAAGGAAGAAATAATAAATTTTCTCATACCAAGCTCAAGGAGCCTAGTTAAGACCATAAAAAGATCAGGTAAAGTGATATATCAATGGAGTAGGATCCTCTAGCTCAAATATAGATGGTTGTTTCCTATGGATATCCTCCTAAATTTTCCATGAATAAAGGTACTCTTCATGTCCATCTAAGACCCCTTCCATCCATAGGAAGTTGTAATAGAAAAAAAATATTCTAACGGAGTCCATATTGTCTACAAATGCAAAAGTGTCTAAATTATCAACACCCTCCTATGGAGAGAAGCCCTTGGAAACAATGGATACATTATGCTTTTAAATATGATAATATGATGTGTACTTAGTATTATACACATAATTAAACCCCACAAAATTCTTTCTTTCTGGAAGAGGAACCAATCCCCATGTTATATTCTTCATAAATACCTTATATTTTGCTCCCATGAAATATTCCTATTTAGTATTTCCCTTGGCTTGGGAGTAGGTGATAAGATGTCTTAAAATATTGGAAATAAGCCTTCTAATTTAACTCAAGAAAGAGGATGGGTTGTGCATCATTTAGATGGATGCTAACCCACCTAGGGATGGGATGTTTGAAAGAAGAATGAGTATATTACACCATATCAACATTAGAAATATATGAATATAATTCTAACACATTGCAACTTGCCTAATAATATAAAATTATAACATTCTAAACTAAACCATCCTAGATTACTCAATAAATAGTGTGTGATGGAGTCAAATCAATAAGAAGAGAAAAATCACTAGAAGAGGAAGATGCTCTAACAGGGAGGGAACTAACCAAGATATATAAAGATGTTGGATTTAAAATTCTAAGAGAATAAAAGGAATTAAAAGCTAAAATATATGGAGGGGGAGTGGAAAAAGTACCTAGAAGAACCTCATCAAAGATACCATCTCTTCGAATCAACACTTCACACCTCTAAGGATCATTTTGAAAATATGTCTTTGAGATATTATAAAATACTATAAATATATACTTATGAATATTAGGTGCCTTCTTTTTTTTTAATGATCCTTGGGTATGTTAGCCCGTGCTAAAGACCCAATGATTCAAAATATAGGGATAGATGACTTATACCCTATCAATTTCTCAAGAGGTGCCATTTCTTGAATAGCCCCGATAGGCACCCTATTGATGATATACCGTGTATAATTGATTGGCTCACCCAAAAACTTGTGCTATGATACCTTGGCATGAATAATATAGTGATCCATCTAATAACCTTATGTTTTCTTTCTGCTACACCATTCTATTCATGAGTGTAGTGAACAATCCTATAATATGTTATTCCATGAGTGGCCAAGAAATGATAAAAATGTATGAATAACTCAATAATATGAATGATACATTCTAATTTATTACATTTAAAATTAGAAATATACTCAATATCCTCTCCCTAACTCAATTTTTTTCAAAAAGGAAATAAAAGGAAAAAGTGTGTTTCCTACTTTTCTTATGATCAAATAAATTCTTAGTTATTCTTTAGAACTTTTGCTTTTAGTTTTTAAATTTATGCTTGTTTAATTAAATTATAACTTGAAAAGGATGATGTGGTATTAATTAAATGTATGCTTGTTTAATTAAATTATAATTAATTAAGCTTTATCTAGATACACACACACCCTTTATCTAAGATCTTAGCCTTATGTATAAACCCATCCATTGATGTGTGATAACATACATCGGAGATGAATTTTTCCTACCCATACGTATCTTTTGCATCATTATATTTTTATGAAGTTGACATAAATAACTAATGTGTTCATTTATTTGTAAGTGATACTCATACTTTTTCCAAAACTAAAATATATTAGATGATTAATAATTGAAACTTCTATTATTTTGTCTTCTATATTCTTCTATCCTATGAATATGTAAGTTTTTTTTAAGCTAGGTTGTGCATAAATTACTTAATGATATAAAGGGAGATATAATCCAATATGTGGGCCTTAGACAAACCCAAGGCTCTTCCACATGCCAATTTGCTTTCCCATACCCATTCTTCTCTCATATGAAACTTCTCTTCCATGTAACCACTTTGTTATTCACATACCATTTATATTCCACATACCTATGAGTATATGAATAGGTCTTGGTGTATAGAGAGGTTTGGATATATTAATAGGAGTTGGTATATAGAGTGAATTGAATTAAGTAGAAAGGCTTATTATATAGGAAGCTAGAGTCATAAGGGTTATTATATTTCTCTTTTCCTTGTCACACTTTCTAAAATCTAAAATCTAAAAAAAATGTTAAGTTAGATCATCTAAACCTAATTATTACTCCTTTGATAATTTAATTTAAAAATTTATAAACATGGATGCAAAGAGTTCTTTCATGAGTGTAGCCCATGAGCTTCAACAACCTCTTTCAATCCAATACGAATTAGAATATCTCTACCTAAGTGGAAATGAAAATACTATTTTAAAAGACAATGAAGGTATCTATAACTAATGTTGATATCAAGCTTAATTATTTAGTGAGTTCCCTATTTTTATGGTTAGAATATTCTATTTTTGTGTATATGGGACTCAAAATTCAAATTGAACACTCAAAGTATCAACACTATACCATTATGGGTAAAACTCTAAAGCTTCCCATTCCAGTTTTAAAATTATGAAATTCTACATGGAATTATGAGACCAATTAACAATAACACCATAATTAAATCTATTATGAGGGTTAAATCTAGAATTTTTTATGCCATAATGTGTGTTAATGTTGACATTGAAGTGGATCTTCCTAGCTCCATAGAAGTAGTTTTAGATACAAGTATTTGGGTCCAGGAGATTGAGTATGAAAATGGATCCTCCTTATGTGCCTCTTGTAAAAAACTAGGGAACTCTTTGAGCCTGTGGCCTTTCAAGGAAATAACTCCTATCCCTAAGAAAGTATGGCTTTGAAAGGAATTAGATAGTCCCTCATCCCACCAAGAGGATTTAGAAGAACCATCTAATGTAAAATTTTAATATTCAAGAGGGCCAAGAAATTCTACCAGATAGTGGATATATTTATTTGAAGGCCATGAAGACAGAAGGGTCATGATTTCATGACAGAAGTAAATATGATGTTAGTATAAGCAGGAAGTGTCACGATTTCATGATAAGAACTTAAGTAAAGTCGAAATAGGCTAAGGTGTCGCGATATCGTGACAAAAGCCAAAGGAAGGCGTACGGTTGCAAAAGGTGTCGCGATATCGCGACATGTTGTAGTTTCACGATAGAAGCTACAGAAGAGTTGCAAAGTTAAATTTGAGCCGACAAAGTTAAATCTAGGCCGACGAAGATAAGGGTTTGCATTCAATGTTTTTTAGGGTTATGCAGTCGACTAGGATCAAAGTTTTATCTTGAAAGTTTTAGTATAAGAGGAGGGCTGTTTGAAGAGAAATGGGATCGATCGAAGTGTGCGTTCGAAGTGCGATTTGCAAGATAGAGTGCAGGGGAGAAGTTTGATCGTCAAGAAGCAGAGTGTGCGAAGACGATGATACTGTGATTGCGCAGAGGTGCATAAGTTGATGTTTGATCGAGTGCTACTATGTTTGCGTAGACAGTGAAAAAGTTGGTTTCGACCAAGTGCGACTATAACAGAACATAAATAGAATTGAGGACAGACTTGTGCCAGAACAAAGGACTGTGTTTGGTGCAGACCAGAGAAAGAGGAAGAGGACAGACTTGTGCCAGACCGAAGGACTGTGTTTGGTGCGGATCAGAGAAAAATATAGAGGACATTTGTGCTAGACTGAAGGACTGTGTTTAGTGCAAATTCGATGACCAAGCTTTGAGGTGACAGAGTTGAGGATAGAGGTCTCCAGCCAGATCAGGGAAGACAGGTGTCTTTTGTGGATAAAGTTTCACTTTCTAAGGGTAGAGGAGGTAGAGGTATTCTAGAGGATCACCAGCCAGAGCAAAGTTAGGGGATTGGTGTCTCCTTTGGGTTGGTACCCATAAACATTGTAATCGAGAAAGGTTTTTCCCAGATTTGGTTGATAAAATTTTAGTGAAAATTTTATCCGTGGAGTAGCCCACCTTGGGTGAACCACGTAAATTACTGTGTCTGTATTGTGGATGGTGTTTTTTGTATTGCCTTGATTTCTTCTTGATACTACTTTCTATACACTGCATAATATTGTATTAAAAGTTAAGTTGAAGGAAAAAGTAAAAAGTGGTCTTATACTGTTCACCCCCCCTCTCAGTATAAGCTTGTGTTCTTCAGCACCCTATTGATGATATACCGTGTATAATTGATTGGCTCACCCAAAAACTTGTGCTATGATACCTTGGCATGAATAATATAGTGATCCATCCAATAACCTTATGTTTTCTTTCTGCTACACCATTCTATTCATGAGTGTAGTGAACAATCCTATAATATGTTATTCCATGAGTGGCCAAGAAATGATAAAAATGTATGAATAACTCAATAATATGAATGATACATTCTAATTTATTACATTTAAAATCAGAAATATACTCAATATCCTCTCCCTAACTCAATTTTTTTCAAAAAGGAAATAAAAGGAAAAAGTGTGTTTCCTACTTTTCTTATGATCAAATAAATTCTTAGTTATTGTTTAGAACTTTTGCTTTTAGTTTTTAAATTTATGCTTGTTTAAATAAATTATAACTTGAAAAGGATGATGTGGTATTAATTAAATGTATGCTTGTTTAATTAAATTATAATTAATTAAGCTTTATCTAGATACACACACACCCTTTATCTAAGATCTTAGCCTTATGTATAAACCCATCCATTGATGTGTGATAACATACATCGGAGATGATTTTTTCCTACCCATACGTATCTTTTGCATCATTATATTTTTATGAAGTTGACGTAAATAACTAATGTGTTCATTTATTTGTAAGTGATACTCATACTTTTTCCAAAACTAAAATATATTAGATGATTAATAATTGAAACTTCTATTATTTTGTCTTCTATATTCTTCTATCCTATGAATATGTAAGTTTTTTTTAAGCTAGGTTGTGCATAAATTACTTAATGATATAAAGAGAGATATAATCCAATATGTGTGCCTTAGACAAACCCAAGGCTTTTCCACATGCCAATTTGCTTTCCCTACCCATTCTTCTCTCATATGAAACTTCTCTTCCATGTAACCACTTTGTTATTCACATACCATTTATATTCCACATACCTATGAATATATGAATAGGTCTTGGTGTATAGAGAGGTTTGGATATATTAATAGGAGTTGATATATAGAGTGAATTGAATTAAGTAGAAAGGCTTATTATATAGGAAGCTAGAGTCATAAGGGTTATTATATTTCTCTTTTCCTTGTCACACTTTCTAAAATCTAAAATCTAAAAAAAATGTTAAGTTAGATCATCTAAACCTAATTATTACTCCTTTGATAATTTAATTTAAAAATTTATAAACATGGATGCAAAGAGTTCTTTCATGAGTGTAGCCCATGAGCTTCAACAACCTCTTTCAATCCAATACGAATTAGAATATCTCTACCTAAGTGGCAATGAAAATACTATTTTAAAAGACAATGAAGGTATCTATAACTCATACCCTTCTAATCCTAACCCTAATGGTTAAATAAGGATAACTTTCGAAGTATTAGAAATATTGTTTAAATTCTTGAACAATCATAAGGTTAAAATAAAAAAGGTATTGAAAAGAAAATTTACTTACATCTAATTTTTTTTGAAGGGATAGTATATCTTGTTGAAGTTTGAATCTCTACTTTTTCATATTCTATATAATTTACTCAAAGCATTAATGGTATTCAATAAAATTCTTTGGCATCAATAAATGCCACCATGTCAATAGACAATCATGCTACCTCAACCACATCAACACCATAATTTACAATAATCATAATGGTAAGAAGTGAGACAATTAAAACCTCTACACATGTTGTAATAATGTATGAGAATACTATGTCCTCTCTTGGAGAATTACTCTGATTTTTTAGGGTTATGAAAAATAAATGCTCCTTCAAATTCACAAATGGGTATTGAATCGACCTATCACATTAAAAACAAACAAAAAATATTCTTCATAATTCATGCATCTCAAGTGGCATACCCATATCATATCCAAATTACATTCTAGTTCCATCATAAAATATTGGCACAAAAAAATATTTTCCTAATTTTCACAAAATCTCTCCCATCACTTTGAAATTTTGAATAATATTCCTAGAACATTAACTTATTATCCAATGGCTATTCGTAGTGATTAACATTGAAAGTGTTGTACTAAATTATGGGTTTGTGTTTATACCCCTCCTAACCCAACCATATTATCATTAATTGTATGATTAATAATCATTTAATAACAAATAATTAGTATCTAAGGATACCATTCTATGCCAATATTTTTATTTATCTATGAGTGTTATCATTTTTTAAGACAATGTAATTGATTAGATTTTTTCCAAAATATAGTACAAAATTTATATATTTGATAGATAAATATTATCTTTAAATAAAAAGCACTTAACAAACAAGACCATGTAGTGGTGATGTAGATTTTGGCCTATAAAATATCATAAGATTTCCAAAGACCTAGAATAAATTTGTAAACCTACCATAGCAACAATAAAAGAGCATAAATCTAAATATAAACAATAGAGAGCAATTAGTTAACTGTTATATAACAAGAGCGAGTAAAATACAATCTAGACAATAAAAATAGTATAATGATAGTTCAAATACCAAATATAAAAAAATACAATCCCAAAGAAGAAGTTACTATAAACAAAAGATTAAAAAAAACCACTTCAATTATAATCAGATTGCAAGGTTTTTTTTTTTTAATGCAAGAAAGTGGGAAATTTTTTGGAGGGAGTTTGTCAAGTGGGAAGGCAAAAATCGAGGCCTGTGTAGGATTAAGATCTAGTTTATAGAACCAAATCCATTGAAGCTATTATAGGGTCCTCTCCAAGTACCCTTTAATCCAAGAGAAAAATTTGTGTTTAAATGTTATTCTAAACAAACTAGTGAATACGAGTATTTTGGAAAATACTTTTGACCTTTGAGCAGAGCAAGGGAGACTTCATGTCCCTATTGATCTCATGAAGTTGAAAATGGATCAAGGAGCTTACAACCTAGTGGAAAATTTCTTGGTCTCTTATCCTAATTTAGACTCTATTCATAGATAGGCCTTGTCCAAATGGAAGTCACAAGGTCATACAAATATTGTAGCACTCCCCAAAATATTTTTTTCTTATTAAAATTAACTATGAAGAGGTATCAAGTTTAATTATTTAGTGAGTTCCCTATTTTTATGGTTAGAATATTCTATTTTTGTGTATATGGGACTCAAAATTCAAATTGAACACTCAAAGGATCAACACTATACCATTATGGGTAAGACTCTAAAGCCTCCCATTCTAGTTTTGAAATTATGAAATTCTACATGGAATTATGAGACCAATTAACAATAACACCATAATTAAATCTATTATGAGGGTTAAATCTAGAATGTTATATGCCATAATGTGTGTTAATGTTGACATTGAAGTGGATCTTCCTAGCTCCATAGAAGTAGTTTTAGATACAAGTATTTGGGTCCAAGAGATTGAGTATGAAAATGGATCCTCCTTATGTGCCTCTTGTAAAAAACTAGGGAACTCTTTGAGCCTGTGGCCTTTCAAGGAAATAAATCCTATCCCTAAGAAAGTATGGCTTTGAAATGAATTAGCTAGTCCCTCATCCCCCCAAGAGGATTTAGAAGACCCATCTAATGTAAAATTTTAATATTCAAGAGGGCCAAGAAATTCTACCAGATAGTGGATATATTTATTTGAAGGCCATGAAGACAGAAGGGTCGTGATTTCACGACAGAAGTAAAGATGATGTCAGCAGAAGCAAGAAGTGTCGTGATTTTGTGACAAGAATTTATGTAAAGTCGAAATAGGCTAAGGTGTCGTGATGTCATGACAAAAGCCAAAGGAAGGCGTACGGTTGTAAAAGGTGTCCCGATATTGTGACATGTTGTAGTTTCACGAGAGAAGCTACAAAAGAGTTGCAGAGTTAAATTTGAGCTGACAAAGTTAAATCTAGGCCGACAAAGATTAGGGTTTGCAGCCGACATTGTTTAAGTTTGTGCAGTCGACTAGGATCAAAGTTTTATCTTTAAAGTTTTAGTATAAGAGGAGGGCTATTTGAAGAGAAATGGGATCGATCAAAGTGTGCGTTCGAAGTGTAATTTGCAAGATAGAGTGCAGGGGATAAGTTTGATCGTTGAGAAGCAGAGTGTGCGAAGACGATGCTGCTATGATTGCGTAGAGGTGCATAAGTTGATGTTCAATCGAGTGCTGTTGTGTTTGTGCAGACAGTGCAAAAGTTGGTTTTGACCAAGTGCGACTATAATAGAACAGAAAGAGAATTGAGGATAGACTTGTGCCAGACCGAAGGACTGTGTTTGGTGCAGACCAAAGAAAGAGGAAGAGGACAGACTTGTGCCAGATCGAAGGACTGTGTTTGGTGTAGATCAGAGAAAAATATAGAGGGCATTTGTGCTAGACCGAAGGAGCTGTGTTTAGTGCAAATTCGAGGACCAAGCTTTGAGGTGACGAGTTGAGGACAGAGGTCTCTAGCCAGAGCAGGCAAGACAGGTGTCTTTTGTGGATAGAGTTCCACTTGCTAAGGGCAGAGGAGACAGAGGTCTTCTAGAGGATCACCAGCCATAGTAGAGTTAGGGGATTGATGTCTCCTTTGGGTTGGTACCCATAAACATTGTAATCAAGAAATGTTTTTCCTAGATTTGGTTGATAAAATTTTAGTGAAAATTTTATCCGTGGAGTAGCCCACCTTGGGTGAACCACGTAGATTACTATGTTTCTATTGTGGATGGTTTTTTCTATATTGCCTTGATTTCTGCTTGATACTGCTTTCTATACATTGCATAATATTGTATTAAAAGTTAAGTTGAAGGAAAAAGTAAAAAGTGGTCTTATACTGTTCACCGCTCCTCTCAGTATAAGGTTGTGTTCTTCAGCACCCTATTGATGATATACCGTGTATAATTGATTGGCTCACCCAAAAACTTGTGCTATGATACCTTGGCATGAATAATATAGTGATCCATCTAATAACCTTATGTTTTCTTTCTGCTACACCATTCTATTCATGAGTGTAGTGAACAATCCTATAATATGTTATTCCATGAGTGGCCAAGAAATGATAAAAATGTATGAATAACTCAATAATATGAATGATACATTCTAATTTATTACATTTAAAATTAGAAATATACTCAATATCCTCTCCCTAACTCAATTTTTTTCAAAAAAGAAATAAAAGGAAAAAGTGTGTTTCCTACTTTTCTTATGATCAAATAAATTCTTAGTTATTCTTTAGAACTTTTGCTTTTAGTTTTTAAATTTATGCTTGTTTAATTAAATTATAACTTGAAAAGGATGATGTGGTATTAATTAAATGTATGCTTGTTTAATTAAATTATAATTAATTAAGCTTTATCTAGATACACACACACCCTTTATCTAAGATCTTAGCCTTATGTATAAACCCATCCATTGATGTGTGATAACATACATCGGAGATGATTTTTTCCTACCCATACGTATCTTTTGCATCATTATATTTTTATGAAGTTGACGTAAATAACTAATGTGTTCATTTATTTGTAAGTGATACTCATACTTTTTCCAAAACTAAAATATATTAGATGATTAATAATTGAAACTTCTATTATTTTGTCTTCTATATTCTTCTATCCTATGAATATGTAAGTTTTTTTTAAGCTAGGTTGTGCATAAATTGCTTAATGATATAAAGGGAGATATAATCCAATATGTGGGCCTTAGACAAACCCGAGGCTCTTCCACATGCCAATTTGCTTTCCCATACCCATTCTTCTCTCATATGAAACTTCTCTTCCATGTAACCACTTTGTTATTCACATACCATTTATATTCCACATACCTATGAATATATGAATAGGTCTTGGTGTATAGAGAGGATTGGATATATTAATAGTAGTTGGTATATAGAGTGAATTGAATTAAGTAGAAAGGCTTATTATATAGGAAGCTAGAGTCATAAGGGTTATTATATTTCTATTTTCCTTGTCACACTTTCTAAAATCTAAAATCTAAAAAAAATGTTAAGTTAGATAATCTAAACATAATTATTACTCCTTTGATAATTTAATGTAAAAATTTATAAACATGGATGCAAAGAGTTCTTTCTTGAGTGTAGCCCATGAGCTTCAACAACCTCTTTCAATCAAATATGAATTAGAATATCTCTACCTAAGTGGCAATGAAAATACTATTTTAAAAGACAATGAAGGTATTCTATATAATTTACTCAAAGCATTAATGGTATTCAATAAAATTCTTTGGCATCAATAAATGCCACCATGTCAATAGAAAATCATGCTACCTCAACCACATCAACACCATAATTTACAATAATCATAATGGTAAGAAGTGAGACAGTTAAAACCTCTACACAAGTTGTAATAATGTATGAGAATACTGTGTCCTCTCTTGGAGAATTACTCTGATTTTTTAGGGTTATGAAAAATAAATGCTCCTTCAAATTCACAAATGGGTATTGAATCGACCTATCACATTAAAAACAAACAAAAAATATTCTTCATAATTCATGCATCTCAAGTGGCATACCCATATCATATCCAAATTACATTCTAGTTCCATCATAAAATATTGGCACAAACAATTATTTTCCTAATTTTCACAAAATCTCTCCCATCACTTTGAAATTTTGAATAATATTCCTAGAACATTAACTTATTATCCAATGGCTATTCGTAGTGATTAACATTGAAAGTGTTGTACTAAATTATGGGTTGGTGTTTATACCCCTCCTAACCCAACCATATTATCATTAATTGTATGATTAATAATCATTTAATAACAAATAATTAGTATCTAAGGATACCATTCTATGCCAATATTTTTATTTATCTATGAGTGTTATCATTTTTTAAGACAATGTAATTGATTAGATTTTTTCCAAAATATAGTACAAAATTTATATATTTGATAGATAAATATTATCTTTAAATAAAAAGCACTTAACAAACAAGACCATGTAGTGGTGATGTAGATTTTGGCCTATAAAATATCATAAGATTTCCAAAGACCTAGAATAAATTTGTAAACCTACCATAGCAACAATAAAAGAGCATAAATCTAAATATAAACAATAGAGAGCAATTAGTTAACTGTTATATAACAAGAGCGAGTAAAATACAATCTAGACAATAAAAATAGTATAATGATAGTTCAAATACCAAATATAAAAAAATACAATCCCAAAGAAGAAGTTACTATAAACAAAAGATTAAAAAAAACCACTTCAATTATAATCAGATTGCAAGGTTTTTTTTTTTTAATGCAAGAAAGTGGGAAATTTTTTGGAGGGAGTTTTTCAAGTGGGAAGGCAAAAATCGAGGCCTGTGTAGGGTTAAGAACCAGTTTATAGAACCAAATCCATTGAAGCTATTATAGGGTCCTCTCCAAGTACCCTTTAATCCAAGAGAAAAATTTGTGTTTAAATGTTATTCTAAACAAACTAGTGAATAAGAGTATTTTGGAAAATACTTTTGACCTTTGAGCAGAGCAAGGGAGACTTCATGTCCCTATTGATCTCATGAAGTTGAAAATGGATCAAGGAGCTTACAACCTAGTGGAAAATTTCTTGGTCTCTTATCCTAATTTAGAATCTATTCATAGATAGGCCTTGTCCAAATGGAAGTCACAAGGTCATACAAATATTGTAGCACTCCCCAAAATATTTTTTTCTTATTAAAATTAACTATGAAGAGGTATCAAGTTTAATTATTTAGTGAGTTCCCTATTTTTATGGTTAGAATATTCTATTTTTGTGTATATGGGACTCAAAATTCAAATTGAACACTCAAAGGATCAACACTATACCATTATGGGTAAGACTCTAAAGCCTCCCATTCCAGTTTTGAAATTATGAAATTCTACATGGAATTATGAGACCAATTAACAATAACACCATAATTAAATCTATTATGAGGGTTAAATCTAGAATGTTATATGACATAATGTGTGTTAATGTTGACATTGAAGTGGATCTTCCTAGCTCCATAGAAGTAGTTTTAGATACAAGTATTTGGGTCCAGGAGATTGAGTATGAAAATAGATCCTCCTTATGTGCCTCTTGTAAAAAACTAGGGAACTCTTTGAGCCTGTGGCCTTTCAAGGAAATAAATCCTATCCCTAAGAAAGTATGGCTTTGAAATGAATTAGCTAGTCCCTCATCCCCCCAAGAGGATTTAGAAGACCCATCTAATGTAAAATTTTAATATTCAAGAGGGCCAAGAAATTCTACCAGATAGTGGATATATTTATTTGAAGGCCATGAAGACAGAAGGGTCGTGATTTCACGACAGTAGTAAAGATGACGTCAGCAGAAGCAAGAAGTGTCGTGATTTCATGACAAGAATTTAAGTAAAGTCGAAATAGGCTAAGGTGTCGCGATATCATGGCAAAAGCCAAAGGAAGGCATACGGTTGTAAAAGGTGTCCCGATATTGTGACATGTTGTAGTTTCACGAGAGAAGCTACAGAAGAGTTGCAGAGTTAAATTTGAGCTGACAAAGTTAAATCTAGGCCGAAAAAGATTAGGGTTTATAGCCGACGTTGTTTAGGGTTGTGCAGTCAAATAGGATCAAAGTTTTATCTTTAAAGTTTTAGTATAAGAGGAGGGCTATTTGAAGAGAAATGGGATCGATCGAAGTGTGCGTTCGAAGTGCAATTTGCAAGATAGAGTGCGGGGGATAAGTTTGATCATTGAGAAGTAGAGTGTGTGAAGACAATGCTGCTATGATTGCGTAGAGGTGCATAAGTTGATGTTCGATCGAGTGTTGTTGTGTTTACGCAGACAGTGCAAAATTTGGTTTCGACCAAGTGCGATTGTAACAAAATAGAAAGAGAATTGAGGATAGACTTGTGCCAGACCGAAGGACTGTGTTTGGTGCAGACCAAAGAAAGAGGAAGAGGACAGACTTGTGCCAGATCGAAGGACTGTGTTTGGTGTAGATCAGAGAAAAATATAGAGGGCATTTGTGCTAGACCAAAGGATCGTGTTTAGTGCAAATTTGAGGACCAAGCTTTGAGGTGACAGAGTTGAGGACAGAGGTCTCTAGCCAGAGCAGGCAAGACATGTGTCTTCTATGGATAGAGTTCCACTTTCTAAGGGCAGAGGAGATAGAGGTCTTCTAGAGGATCACCAGCCAGAGCAGAGTTAGGGGATTGGTGTCTCCTTTGGGTTGGTACCCATAAACATTGTAATCAGGAAATGTTTTTCCTAGATTTGGTTGATAAAATTTTAGTGAAAATTTTATCCGTGGAGTAGCCCACCTTGGGTGAACCATGTAGATTACTGTGTTTCTATTGTGGATGGTGTTTTCTGTATTGCCTTGATTTCTGCTTGATACTGCTTTCTATACATTGCATAATATTGTATTAAAAGTTAAGTTGAAGGAAAAAGTAAAAAGTGGTCTTATACTGTTCACCCCTCCTCTCAGTATAAGCTTGTGTTCTTCAGCACCCTATAGATGATATACCATGTATAATTGATTGGCTCACCCAAAAACTTGTGCTATGATACCTTGGCATGAATAATATAGTGATCCATCTAATAACCTTATGTTTTATTTCTACTACGCCATTCTATTCATGAGTGTAGTGAACAATCCTATAATATGTTATTCCATGAGTGGCCAAGAAATGATAAAAATGTATGAATAACTCAATAATATGAATGATACATTCTAATTTATTACATTTAAAATTAGAAATATACTCAATATCCTCTCCCTAACTCAATTTTTTTCAAAAAGGAAATAAAAGGAAAAAGTGTGTTTCCTACTTTTCTTATGATCAAATAAATTCTTAGTTATTCTTTAGAACTTTTGGTTTTAGTTTTTAAATTTATGCTTTTTTAATTAAATTATAACTTGAAAAGGATGATGTGGTATTAATTAAATGTATGCTTGTTTAATTAAATTATAATTAATTAAGCTTTATCTAGATACACACACACCCTTTATCTAAGATCTTAGCCTTATGTATAAACCCATCCATTGATGTGTGATAACATACATCGGAGATGATTTTTTCCTACCCATACGTATCTTTTGCATCATTATATTTTTATGAAGTTGACGTAAATAACTAATGTGTTCATTTATTTGTAAGTGATACTCATACTTTTTCCAAAACTAAAATATATAAGATGATTAATAATTGAAACTTCTATTATTTTTTCTTCTATATTCTTCTATCCTATGAATATGTAAGTTTTTTTTAAGCTAGGTTGTGCATAAATTGCTTAATGATATAAAGGGAGATATAATCCAATATGTGGGCCTTAGACAAACCCGAGGCTCTTCCACATGCCAATTTGCTTTCCCATACCCATTCTTCTCTCATATGAAACTTCTCTTCCATGTAACCACTTTGTTATTCACATACCATTTATATTCCACATACCTATGAATATATGAATAGGTCTTGGTGTATAGAGAGGTTGGATATATTAATAGTAGTTGGTATATAGAATGAATTGAATTAAGTAGAAAGGCTTATTATATAGGAATCTAGAGTCATAAGGGTTATTATATTTCTCTTTTCCTTGTCACACTTTCTAAAATCTAAAATCTAAAAAAAATGTTAAGTTAGATAATCTAAACCTAATTATTACTCCTTTGATAATTTAATTTAAAAATTTATAAACATGGATGCAAAGAGTTCTTTCTTGAGTGTAGCCCATGAGCTTCAACAACCTCTTTCAATCCAATATGAATTAGAATATCTCTACCTAAGTGGCAATGAAAATACTATTTTAAAAGACAATGAAGGTATTCTATATAATTTACTCAAAGCATTAATGGTATTCAATAAAATTCTTTGGCATCAATAAATGCCACCATGTCAATAGACAATCATGCTACCTCAACCACATCAACACCATAATTTACAATAATCATAATGGTAAGAAGTGAGACAGTTAAAACCTCTACACAAGTTGTAATAATGTATGAGAATACTATGTCCTCTCTTGGAGAATTACTCTGATTTTTTAGGGTTATGAAAAATAAATGCTCCTTCAACTTCACAAATGGGTATTGAATCGACCTATCACATTAAAAACAAACAAAAAATATTCTTCATAAATCATGCATCTCAAGTGGCATACCCATATCATATCCAAATTACATTCTAGTTCCATCATAAAATATTGGCACAAACAATTATTTTCCTATTTTTCACAAAATCTCTCCCATCACTTTGAAATTTTGAATAATATTCCTAGAACATTAACTTATTATCCAATGGCTATTCGTAGTGATTAACATTGAAAGTGTTGTACTAAATTATGGGTTGGTGTTTGTATCCCTCCTAACCCAACCATATTATCATTAATTGTATGATTAATAATCATTTAATAACAAATAATTAGTATCTAAGGATACCTTTCTATACCAATATTTTTATTTATCTATGAGTGTTATCATTTTTTAAGACAATGTAATTGATTAGATTTTTTCCAAAATATAGTACAAAATTTATATATTTGATAGATAAATATTATCTTTAAATAAAAAGCACTTAACAAACAAGACCATGTAGTGGTGATGCAGATTTTGGCCTATAAAATATCATAAGATTTCCAAAGACCTAGAATAAATTTGTATACCTACCATAGCAACAATAAAAGAGCATAAATCTAAATATAAACAATAGAGAGCAATTAGTTAACTGTTATATAACAAGAGCGAGTAAAATACAATATAGACAATAAAAATAGTATAATGATAGTTCAAATACCAAATATAAAAAAATACAATCCCAAAGAAGAAGTTACTATAAACAAAAGAACAAAAAAAACCACTTCAATTATAATCAGATTGCAAGGTTTTTTTTTTTAATGCAAGAAAGTGGGAAATTTTTTGGAGGGAATTTGTCTAGTGGGAAGGCAAAAATCGAGGCCTGTGTAGGGTTAAGATCGAGTTTATAGAACCAAATCCATTGAAGCTATTAAAGGGTCCTCTCCAAGTACCCTTTAATCCAAGAGAAAATTTTGTGTTTAAATGTTATTCTAAATGAACTAGTGAATAAGAGTATTTTGGAAAATACTTTTGACCTTTGAGCAGAGCAAGGGAGACTTCATGTCCCTATTGATCTCATGAAGTTGAAAATGGATCAAGGAGCTTACAACCTAGTGGAAAATTTCTTGGTCTCTTATCCTAATTTAGACTTTATTCATAGATAGGCCTTGTCCAAATGGAAGTCACAAGGTCATACAAATATTGTAGCACTCCCCAAAATATTTTTTTCTTATTAAAATTAACTATGAAGAGGTATCAAGCTTAATTATTTAGTGAGTTACCTATTTTTATGGTTAGAATATTCTATTTTTGTGTATATGGGACTCAAAATTCAAATTGAACACTCAAAGGATCAACACTATACCATTATGGGTAAGACTCTAAAGCCTCCCATTCTAGTTTTGAAATTATGAAATTCTACATGGAATTATGAGACAAATTAACAATAACACCATAATTAAATCTATTATGAGGGTTAAATATAGAATGTTATATGCCATAATGTGTGTTAATGTTGACATTGAAGTGGATCTTCCTAGATCCATAGAAGTAGTTTTAGATACAAGTATTTGGGTCCAGGAGATTGAGTATGAAAATGGATCCTCCTTATGTGCCTCTTGTAAAAAACTAGGGAACTCTTTGAGCCTGTGGCCTTTCAAGGAAATAACTCCTATCCTTAAGAAAGTATGGCTTTGAAAGGAATTAGCTAGTCCCTCATCCCCCCAAGAGGATTTAGAAGACCCATCTAATGTAAAATTTTAATATTCAAGACGGCCAAGAAATTCTACCAGATAGTGGATATATTAATTTGAGAGAAATGAGGATATTTTGGAGTCCACAATTTAGATAAGTCGTTTAGTTCCCAATTCAGGTTATTATTCATCTAACACCCCTTGGATAAATTCATTTGGTTATTTAATAGAAGAATTAGCAATATATATAGAAGAAAATAAGAAAACCAATGATGTGTAAGCTAATTTAGAAACCCTTATGGAATATATTTCAATATTAGGAAAGGAGGAATACGCTTCAAAATAAATTAAGGTATCAATTCCCATCGACTATGTGTAAAAATAAGTTAAATACCATATAATCTATGTCTAGTTACTAGAAACAGGAAGAGAGGGGAAGCAAATGTAGGTATTGATCGTAAGGTGGGTAAACCCTTAAACCAGGAAATCAAGAAGAGATAAACAAAATTTGATATTACAAATGATTTGCAATCAGTCTTGAGTTTAGGAGGAAAAAATCATCAATATGATTCTGGTAGTGAAGCTCCCTTTAGATCATAATTTACCTTAGCCTTTGGTGGAGGGAAGAAACAAAATGCTAAATCTCATAAATGAAGATTATTTCTTGGAATGTGAGAGGAATAAATGGCCATGCCAAGCAAATATTGATTGCATTAGCAACAAATGAGTTAACCTGACATATTATCCTTCTTCCAGAAATAAAATTTGAGGATTCCAATATTGATAAGGTTAAAAAGGCAATTTGGAAGGATTCTAGTTAAGAAAACAAGCTTATACTGAAAGGGGGGTGAGAAGTATAAGATCACTTTTTACTTTTATTTTCTTAAATAATATTATCCAATATGTCAATGGCAATATCAAAAATAGTAATCAAAACAATACACAAATAATAACACACATTAGAGACACCAATTTAATGTGGTTCACCCAATGTGGGATACGTCCACGGAGAAAATATTTCACTAAAATTTTCTCAAAAAAAACTCTTGGAAATACTTTTCTAATCAAGTTCATGGATCTCTATCCACAGGAGAACTCCTTCTCATCTACTCTAGCTGGTGATCTCTTAGAATACTACTACCTCCACTACACTGGCTTGTGGATCTCTCCGTAGAATACTCCTATACTTAATTAGAAGACCTATGTCCTCACTTCCCTAGCTAATGGATCTCTATCTACTAGAGACTATTATCCTTTGCTCTATCACATCCAAAGATTGATCTCAACTCTATCTCAAATTTGCACTAAACACAATCCTTCGATATAGCACAAATTTGCTCAGTCTCTATCTCAAATTTATACTAAACATAGTCCTTCGGTCTAGCATAAATTTTCTCAATCTATGTCTTAAATCTGCACTAAACACAATCCTTCAGTCTAGCACAAATCTTCTCAATCTCTATCTCTTGTCTGGCACAAACCTGTCCTTAAATCTACACAAAAAAATTTCCTCAAGCCTTAACACAAAGTTTGATCTAATCACAAATAAAATTTGCTAGATATACCCCAAACCTTAACTCAAAGTTTGAACAAATCAATCAATCAACTCTGCTCACAAGTCTTCTTAAAGACTTACCTCAAATCTATCCATAAGTCCTCTCTAGAACTTGCTCAAAATGTTATCAAGTCTTCACCAAGACTTGCCTTAAATCTACATTGTAAGCTTCCACAAAATCTCACACAAATTTATCCATAAGTATTCACCAAGACTTGCCTTAAATCTACTCAACAAGTTGTCTCCAGAACTTGCTCAATTTTCTCAACAAGTCTTCACCAAGACTTACCTCAAATATGTATTGTAAGCTTCCACAAAAGCTTACTCAACTCAATCCTTAAGTCCACTCTAGGAATTACTTCAAATATGCTCACAAGCTTTCACAAAATCTTATTCAACTCAACTCAATCTATCACAAAAAACCTCTTCAATCACACAAACAAGTTTCACATAGAATCTTGTTTAATCTCACTGAAACATATAGAGAAGGGTTAGAGACTTAATATGTTTCACACTTGCAACAATACTTAATCACTTTCAAAATATCTAGTTTAACCACATAAAAATATGGAGAATGGTTAGAGACTCAGTATGTTTCACACTCACACAACACTCAATCACTCTCAAACTCTCCTTCAAATCAATTTAGAATAAAGAAAAATTTATTTCATAGAAATTGAACTATATATCCAACATTCTCAATCAATAATTATCAATCAAATTTACTCAATCATCCATTAAATGAAACATAACTTTCATCCAAATCCTAATCAAGTGTTTCAATATACTTCGAAAAATTCATACTACAAACCTTGACTCAAGATAATTCCAATTTTCACATAACAATGATACTCAAGCTTTTTCATAAACCCTAGTTCAATATTGTACTCAACATCACATAACAATAATACTCATGATATTTCACAAACCCTAATCATGCATATGAACATTCACTCAAATATTTCCAATAATGCTTATCAAAAAATCCTTTTCACGCCAAACTTGCATTTCACAACATTCAATCCAACAATATTTCACTCATAGGAAGATGTGCCCATACCTTTTGTTTTGATGGAGATATGTCTTCAAAAATTGTCTTAACCACAATCAAATTTTCTTTGCCAATACTAAGGTTAGGTAACAATAATATTTCTCAAAATATCCTTGCAAATATTTTCCCAATAATTATTTTTCCACACAAAAATATAAGTCTTAAATACACTTTATAATCTCCATACTTTTAAAATTTAAGTCAAAATTTTTGATAAAGCAAACAACCCCAACAACTTTCTTTAGTCACCTTATTTCTCCTCTCAAAACAATTAACACATCATAGCTTTATCTCAAAATAAAATATAATTTCCTTTGCAAACCTTATAACTCCTATCTCATTGAACAAATTCTAACCACCAATATTAAAATAAAATATTTTAATTTTCTTACACCTTATATCTCCCTAAAACTCACAAGCTATCCTTTCAAATTTTACGCAACCTTTAAAGTGAATTTTAGATATCAAAAACCTTTGAAAAGTAAAATCATAAATTGCAACTCTTTTATTTTCACTCTGCCCAAAAATATTTCCAGCCAAATATTAACTCACAACCTTGCTTCCTCAACACCCTAGCCAATGATAGGGAATCGGTTGGGCTATGAGCCCACACAAAACTCAAGGCGCACAATTTACATTTTATCCATTATTTCTTTTCTCCTCTAGCACGTAAAACCAAAATGTTTTTCCTTGAAAATCACATGACGTGAATCGAACCCATGTCTATGCCCTCTCAACTCTTTTGATTGGCCTCAACTTCCACTTGCGCTACCATTGTCAATGGTACCTCCTTTGACTTCCATATTTTTCAAAACCTGTACCTTGGCTTCCTTTTTTGAAGCATGAAAACCTCTTCTCTCAAAACACGAAGCACACAAATTAACATTAGCATAGCACAACACTTAATAGCATAGGTTAAGGGGAATAAAATGAGAATTTGATTTCCCCTTTTATACATGTTTTCACTTGCACATAACTTGTCGATCCATTATTCGATTTTGAAAATAAAATTTAGATTTTAAATATTTAAATTTAAAAACCTTTACCATCCATTATTTATTTAAATTAAAATTTTAACCATGAGTTAAAATATTTTAATTTAAATAAATTAATTTAAATATTTTGCAAGTTTCTTCATGGGTTTTTTCAAGAATAAATTATTTTAATAATCTCCTGGACCCTGTATACTTCACCTCATCAATTTATCTGATGATATTAAATAATATAATATTATTATTTAATTTAAACTTGCTTCTCCTTCCATGGATCTTCATCCTTTGGGCATTTTTAGGCATAAAAAATTAAAAATAAATATTATATCCTTTTACTTTTCAAGACCTTCTTGCTTTTGGGAAAACCACTTGATGTCCTTAATGATGATGAAAGTGAAACAATTCTCTCTTGAAATCAATGACAACAAAACTACTCAGAATTTCCAACATATAATTTTTTTTCCGTCCATGCTCAAGGAGATTTTGGAGGACTTATATTTCCTTGGAATCCCAAGAAGGTTGAGGGTAGATTGATTTCCTCTTCATATATATTGACATTATTTTTCCTATAGGGATACTAATTGTAGATGGGTTCTTACTAATATTTATACCCGAAACTCAATTACTGAGATGTGTTATCTATAGAATACTCTTAGTCAGATGAGAGAGGTATTTAAAGATGAAGTGTGGATGCTAGTATGATATTTTAAATCTCATATTTATCCTTTATATAAAAAATGATGTAACCCAATTTTGTCTAAGGGTTTGGAGGATTTTTCTAAGTTTGTGAATAATAATGAGCTGATGGATCTGGACTTGAGAGGGAGTAATTTCACCTAGAAGAGTAGGTAGCCATTTGATCCAAATTATATTAGACCAATTTCTCATATCCAAGTAAGGTCTTACTCCCTTTGATTATTTCACCCTGAGTACTCTCCCTAAAGTTGGCCCCAATCGCAACCTATTGGTTCTAGAGACTTTCTTGGAAAAAATATAGTTTAAAAGCACTTTTAGGTTTGAGGCTATGTAGATCCATCATGCATATATCAAAACCTAGGTAGTAGGATGGTGATATTAGAATTTTTTATGACCCCTAATCTCTCAAGTAGCAAATAAGCTTAGATTTATCAAATATAACCTAAAAATTTGGAATAAATCAGTATTTGGGAACTTTTTTCATAAAAAAGTTTACCTAAAAAAGGAAATGAACGATATTGATTTCTCCATTGAAAGAGGTATCCTCATAGACAACTAGAGAAAGGAAGAAAAATATCCTTGTAGACTATCATAAGACCTTGGCTTGTAAGGAGTATTTATAGAGATAAAAATCAAGAGACCTTTGGCTAAAGGATGGAGATCACAATACAAAGTTATTTTATGTGATACCCTTAATACATAGAAGCTTCAAAAAAATTAGAAAAGTAGTGAAGGTTAATGGTTCCAAGATTGAGGATGTGCTAAAAATCTAGGTTGAAGCTATTAATTTATTTAAAAAATTTCTTAGATCATGGGAAATAGGAGATGATCAGGTAGTGAATAGGATTCTTTAAAAAATTCCCCCACTACTTTCATAATATATGAAAACCTTCTTGACCATCTCTTTCAAGTAAGAGGAAGTGAAGAAGGTTATTTTCTCAATGGCAAGATAAAAATATCTAGGTCACAATGGATTCTCTACTTTGTTTTCTCAAATATTTTGGCACATAATTGGGGTTGAAGTGGTTTCTACCATATGTGATATCCAAAAAACCTTTCATATCCCAAAATATGTGTGCTCAACATTCCTAGTCCTCATCCCTAAGGTAGTTAGAGCTAAAGACTTTAAATATTTCAGACCTATTAGCCTATGTAACACCCTCTATAAAATCTTGAATAAGGTAATGATAAATGTAATTAAAGTAGTTTTACCCTTTATTATTGATGCCATCCAAGGAGGTTTTGTTATGGGTAGGAAAATTCTGGATGACATTATAACTATTCACAAACTCATTCATTTAGAGTAAAAGAGTAGGAAGGCTAGTATCTTATTTAAGCTTGATATAAATAAATCCTATGATAGAGTATCTTGGGATTTCTTGCTTAAATTCATGTTCAATTTTGACATCCACCAAGACTGGATTAACCTTACCAAAGAATGCATCTCCATGGTAATGTTCTTTGTCATTATCAGTGGAGCAATTTTAGGGTACTTCAAGAGCTCCAAAGGACTATGCCAAGGGGACCACTTATACCTCTATATTTTTATCATCTTAGAAAAATATCTAGATATAACTATAGAAGTCACATCTAGAGAAGGAATTATAAATGGAATCAAACCTACAATATCCATTAATCTAGTCTCTCATAAAAAATTTGCTGATGACACCATCCTAGCCACTAGCTCTTATATTTTGCAAACTAGAGAAATCAAGAATATCATAACCATTTATGAGAAGGTTGTAGGGAAGAAAGTCAACTTTTTGAATATTAAAATATTTTTCCTCAACACTTTAGCTAGAAGGAAGGAAATAATTGCTTTTTGGGGTGTGAGATTGTTGATTTCCCCTCGATCTACCTAGGGATACCCCTCTTTAAGAGCAACATGAAGGATTGTATATGGAACTCAGTTCTAGAGAAAATCCAAAAGAATTTGATAGGTTGGAAATGGGAGCTCCTTATTCAAGGTGGTAAATACCAACCCATCAAATCAATTCTTCAAAGTATCCTAATTTTTTTTTATGTCCTTTAAATTACTAGCAAAGATCTATCAAAAATTTGAACAAATCTGAAAGACTTTTCTGTAGTCTAGGATAGAAGATAAAAATAGATTTCCCATGGTTTATTGGATGTAGGTATGTTCAAATAAATAGTCTAGTCATCATGGGTTTATGAATATGAGACAGATAAATCAGACTTTAATGTTAGAATAGGGATCGAAAATCCTAAGACAAGAATATTTGATATGGGTGCAAATTCTCTTTACTAATTACCTAAGGTAGGGAAGGAATTTTCTTAAGGATCCTAATACCCATTTTGCATTGAATTTCTATGATAGTCTCCTTAAGACAAAAAAGTATAATACAAAAAGGGATCAAATGGAAATTGGTAATGGGTCTAAAATTAATTTTTGGAGATATCCCTAGATATTATATTCTCCCCTAATCAACAATGATGATTTGAAAATCTTAGGACCAATCACTTCCCAAACCTTTAGATCTAAATTTTTAAAATTTATAGAAGGGATGTAAGTAAGAAAATGGTGGAAACCTATCGACATCCTAGGTTTAGATACCAAAGAGGAGCAGGTCATTGGAGAGCTCTATATATTACTAAGAACCTAGTATATTAAGAACTTTGTTACAAAATATTATTTGATCTAGAAAAAGGAGGAAAATGGTCTATTATGAATCAAATTAGTGTACTATCTGCCAAAGGATGAGCATGAGCAATGGTTCCCAATAAAATAATTTTGGTTCAAAAAACTCACTCTAAAAAACAATTTCTTCTTATGGTTGGCTATTTAGATTAAGATTCCTATAATTGAGAACCTTTAAAAGACAGGAATGGAAATTTCTATCAAATGCTACCTATGTGAAGTCAAATGGGAAGACACTCATCATATTTTTTGGATTACCTCTTTTCCCAAGAGGTGTAAAAATTTCTCCTAAGAAGATTTGATATTTACTGGGTAACTTACAATGACATTGCAGGTATGTGCTACCAATAGGACCTTCCCTTCAAAAGTAGGAAACTTCGTACCATATGGAATCTGAGTTATCCTCATTTTATATGGGGGGTTTGGAAGGAACGTAATAACATAGATTTTGAAAATATGAAAAAGGATCTTGATAGGAATTAGAATGTTTGATGCTCTAATAGAAATGTCTTTGTCATCCCTTTCAATTATGAATTATAAAGTGAGGTTGAAATTCAAATTGTTGATAATATAAACCTTATGAAGAGGAATATTCATATGATTATGCTAGACAAGAGTGATAATTCCTAGGCCAAATGGATACCCCCAACTCTAGGGTGGATAAAGCATAATTTTGATTGGGCTACTAAGGGGAATCCTGTAATCTCACAGGTGAGTGGAGTAATAAAAAATGATAAAGGAGACATTCTTCTTACCTTTGCAAAAAACATGGGGATTGATATGATCCACTTCGCTAAATCTAGAGCTATTTTCCAAGGAGTAATTTTTTAGTAAAGCTGAATATAAAGAATTTTTTTGTTTAAGTAGACTATATATAGTATGAAGAACACAAACTTATAATGAGAGGTAGGGTGAATAGTATAAGATCAACTTTTACTTTTCTTTCCCAAAAATTATCATCCAATATTATCAATGGTAATATTAATAGCAGTAACCAAAGCAATGCACAAATCATCACACACAATAGAGACAACAATTTAACATGGTTTATCCAATGTGGGATACTCCATAGAGAAAATATTTCTACTAAATTTTATCTAAAAATATCTTGGGAAAGACTTCCCTATTACAATTTTTGTAGACATCTGTACAAAGGAGACATCAATCCCCTAATGCTTTGATTTGTGGATCTCTATCCATAAGAGAACTCTTTCCCCTCTTCTTTGGTTTGTGGAACTTGACCTAGGAGAACTCTTTCTCCTCTATTGGTTTGTGGATCTCTCTCCATAGAAAAATTCTATCTTCCTAGTTGCTTCATAGATCACACTCCACATGAGAACTCTTTCCCCTTGCTCTAGTTTGTAGATCTCTATCCACATGAGACCTCTTTATCCTATACTCTAGCATGTGATATTATATAAGACTACTACCCCCATTGCATTGGCTTGTGGATATCTCCATAGAAGACCTTTGTCCTCACTCATAAGACCTTTATCCTCACTAGCCTGGCTAATGGATCTCTATCCACTAGATACTACTTTCCTCTTCTCTATCACCTCCAAATATTACTCTCAACTTTGTCTCAAATCTACACCAAAAACTATCCTCAATCTAGTACAAATATTATCTAACTTTGTCTTAGGTATAGCACAAATTTTATCTCAAATATGCACCAAATTTATCCTCAAATATGTCCTCAAGCCTTAACATAAAGTTTTATCCAATCACAAATCAACTATACTCAGATCTGCCCCAAGCCTTAACAAAAACCTTGAACAAATAACTCAATCAACTCTACTCAGATCTACCCCAAGCCTTAACACAAAGCTTGAACAAATCACTTAATTAACTCTACTCAAATATACCCCAAGCCTTAACACAAAGCTTGAAAAAATCACTTAATCAAATATTCTTAGATCTACCCCAAGCCTTAACACAAAGCTTGAACAAATCAATCAATCAACTCTGCTCAATGTTGTCTCAAGTCTTCACCAAGACTTACCTCAAATATGCTTACAATTCTTCACCAAGAATTACCTCAAATATGCTCTCAAGTCCTCTCAAGAAATTTTCCAATATACTCTCAAGTCTTCACAAAGAATTACCTCAAATCTACTTACAATTCTTCACCAAGACTTACCTCAAATCTACTCTCAAGTCCTCTCAAGAACTTGCTCAATCTGCTATCAAGTATTCATAAATAATTACCTCAAATCTGCCTACAAGATTTCATGAAAGCTTGCTCAAATTTGTCCTTAATATTTCACAAAAGCTCACTAAAATATGCTCAAACATATGCTCAATACAACTCACAAGATATGCTCAATCAAACTCAAATATTGCACACAATGCTCTCAATTATTTTGTCTAATATTTAAAGTAATTACTTTAACTTGAAGTTGTTTAGACATATTCTATTCATATTTCGTTTAACCTCGAACATATAGAGAATGATGTATTCTATCAAAGACTCAATATGTTCTACTCAATCATTAAGTTTGTCACTTTCACAAATCTGATTTCTAATGTTTGCACATTTACTTTCAGTATCACTCAAAACCAATGCTCAAGAATTTTTCTCAATCATTCTACCAATGAAACACAAATTGCTCATAAACCCTAGTCAAGTGTTTCACACTACTTTAAACAATACATAATATGGGTCTCAAACCCTAACTCCAATAATATTCAATATCTATCTCAAATGTTCTCTAAAAATTCACCAATCATGCATATAAAAACTCACTCAAACATTTCCAACAATGCTTATCAAACAATCCTTTTCACTCCACCTTTGCATTTCACAACATTCAATTCAATCACACTCTAATCAAAGGATGATGTGCCCATACCTTTCGTTTTAATGGAGATATATCTTCAAAAACTTTTTGCACTCCCAATGAATTTTTCTACTATAAATATTAGCACAATACTTCTTTATGAGTTAGCAAACCTTCAATATGTGTGCCCAAATAAATTCCAAACCACTCTCTTGGTTTCTAAAAATATTCTAATGTACATTTTAAATGACAATTAAATCATTCAACACCCTCAACTATGGCAAAAATAAAATTTATTTCAACCACCTTATCTCTCCACAAAGGTGCATACCATACAACTTAGACAAAGCACAATTTTATTAAATAAAAAATTTAAATACCTTTGCTCACATTGCCACCAACACCCTAGATGCACCCTAACCACCACGTGAGATAGGTGCTCACTTGAGACACTAAAGCACCTCATGCACTTTGTTCCTCTTCTTGGCACCAAAACCAAATCACAAAAACATTTGTACCTTCTACTACTGTCAGGACTCGAATGCAAGACCTCCACTCACCCAACAATTTACACAACCACACCTTGCCACTACAACAACCACATGGTTGGTTATAAGACCTTTAGACTTAATCACTTTGACTTTCCATGTTGTTACCTATTTTTAAAAGTTAATTTTTTTCCCTTTTGTGCTCACGAATTCGCATCAACACTTATCAATACCCACACATGCAAATAATTTGGAGACTTACCATAATGTCACAAACCTTATGGTATAAATACCATACTCCTTTTGCTTTGAATGCCGATGAGGGGAAAATTAATTTAATGTTTTTGCGCCCAAACCTAACTTAGGTTTTAAATTAATTTATTTTATAAATTAATTTATAATATAAATATTATAAATAATTTATAAATAACCTTACACATTATTTTTAACACTTGATATTATAATAATGAATGTTATAATATTGTTTCCATCGGGCCTAGGTATCTCATTACTTCAGGGTATTTAGACAACCTTTGAAGCTTTAAAACCAAATCTCTTGGGCTTAAAATATAAATATTTTAACCCTCCTTTTGTCAAATTCTTGCACTGAATTTTGACATCACTCACACTGATTATTGACATCAATGACAACACAAATACTCAAAATTTCCAACAATCGCCCCCTTTGTCATTGATGGAAACCCTATTTTCGTAACCATTCCTTTTTCCTCTTTCCAATTCTACCCCCTTGAGAAATTGCTCCCCTTGACTGAATGCTCTCCCCCTAACTCAAATATCTACCCCTTTGACATAAATGGAAAAGGGCCTCCTTTGAGGCTATATATAAGACTCTTATTTGAGTCCCCTCCCCACATCTTCTCCTTGAGGTGGTTAATTTTAGGGTGGGATTACCTATACTCCCAACATACACTGCTATTTTTCTTTGTCCACCTTCTTTCTCAATTGATCCTTCTAATTTTTCTGAGTATCCTTGTTCCTTATTGTCTCTAGAAATTCTATTCTACATCACTTAGCCATATGCCCAAAATTATTACACTTAAAACACTTAATGTTGTGGTTCCTTGAAGGTGCAAATGTCTTGAAGTTCCTCCTGGTAAAGCCATATCCACTCTTGTCACGTGCCCTATAATTAACTACCTTATGACCAAATTGATTACAAGAGTAAAAATACCCTTGAAATAGATACCCATTTCTAAAATTTCTTTTAGTGAAACCATATTCCTATCTTTCATGTGTCCTGCACTACATAGCCTTGTGTCAAAACCTGTGATATGAGAAGCAACATCTATTGTAGAAGCCTTGCATTGACCCCATTGGTCTCTTAGTACTTTCTTTCCTATGATGTTTCATGTTCCTCATTTGTACATTGTTCCTTTCCTTTTTGAACCTTTTATTTTCCAACTTAACTTCAAAAGTATCACTTTCTCTTTCACTCTTTTCTTTTGAAGCTTCTTCTTCTTTGGAGCTTGAGCTTTACTCACCTCCTTGCTCTCTTTGTCCTTGTTTAAAACCAATTTATGTCTTGTTTGATGAATATATTTGTACACTAATAATCTTATCCAAGGTCTTTGAGCTTTTCTTGAACTGGTATATCTTGTTATTAAACTTTTGAAGTCCTTTCCTTTGAATATCAACTCCATGTTTCAATATTTCAAATTCTTGCTCTTTCACATTTAACTGTTCAATCATGTCTTCTTCAACTCCTTTTTTCTTTTCAACTTTAACTCTCAAGTCATTGAGATCTTGTATAAGCCTTGATTTTGTTTTCTCATCTTCTTGAACTTGATCCTTCAATTTTGAATTCTGCTTCCTAACCTTTTTCAATTCTTTAAGAGCAACAACAAGTTCTACTTCTATATCAATTGTGCCTTCATTCTCTGATTCTTCCTCTAGAAACTCAAGAGCATCTTCATATTCTTCTTCACTGTCACTAAACCAATTCCTTGTACAATGATCTTCAAGATGACCAAAGTTACCACACCTAAAACATTTGAGTATTTTTGGTTCCCTTTTAGCTTATTTTTCAACATCTTCTTTTTCTACTACCAAAAATAGAATTTCTTCTTATTCATTATCTAAGGATCTTCCATCACTATCACTTGAACTCTTGTCTATCTTATCTGCATAAAAACTCTTCTTATGCCTCTGGAAAAACTTCTTTTCATGCTTGTTTTATCCATACCTAATTTTCTTTTTATACCTAGATTTTCCTGCTTCCCTATTCCTATGATCATGTTTCTCTTCACCACAACTATTTCCAACTTTTGGATGTTTAGATGCATAGTGACCATATTTACCACAATTGAAATACTTAACTGTTTTTGTACCTTTGTGCTTTCTTGAGTCCTTGTTCCTTCTGCCATAGTTTACTTCTTCTTCACTGGATGACTCATTACTTGAATTTGACTTCTTATCCTTTGTCTTATTTTGTAATTTTAAGGCTGCCTCTATCTTTGGGATAGGATCCTTTCTTATTCTTATCTCAAAAGCTGTGATATTTCACTGTAACTCATCCCTAGTCAAAGTTTCAATATCTCTTATTTCTTCTATGTATGAAACCTTTTCACTATACCTCTAAGGGGTGACCTTAAAACCTTTTGACAAACATCTTATTCTTCAAATTTAAACCCAAGTACTTGCATGGAGTTAACGACGTCATCCACGTGAAGTAAGTATGTAGCAATATCTTCCTCATCCTTCATCTTCAAGTCTTCAAATGTTTTCTTATTATTTTGCAATTTTGCCATCTTGACCTTTTCGTCTCCCTCATTTGTTTTCTTCAAATTTTCCTAAATATATTTTGCTAATGTGCAATGCATAACATTTACAAACTCTACTTCCCGTAATCCACTTAATATTGCATTCATTGCCTTTGAATTATACATATGTAGGATCTTACCATCTATATTTGTAGGAGGTGTAGCTAGTGGTATGCATCCATACTCAATTGCTTGCCATGTCTCATTTCCTTGTGCCATTAGGTAAATATTCATTATTACACTCCAAAATGCATAATTGTTCCCATAGAAAAATGGTGCCTTATTTTCTAAAGATCCACTTTGATATGCCATATGTGTTCATGTATTCCTTTCCTTCAAGCTATTAAACTCTTCTGATGGAACCTGCTCTGATACCAATTGATGAACACATAGTTATATTGAGAGGGAGGGTGAACAATATAAGATCAACTTTTAATTTTCTTTCCCAAACAATATTATCCAATATTATCAATGGTAAGATCAATAAAAATAATAAAATAAATGCACAAATCATCACACACAACATGGTGCACCCAATGTGGGCTACTCCATGAAGAAAATATTTCTACTAAATTTTCTCTACAAACATCTTGGGAAACACTTCCTTATTACAATATCTATGTACATCTATCCAAAGTAGACACAAATACCCTAATGCTATGATTTATGGATATTTATCCATAAGGGAACTCTTTTCCCTCTTCTCTAGTTTGTGGAACTTGACCCAAGAGAACTCTTTCTCCTCAATTGGTTCATGCATATCTCTCCATAGAAGAACTGTATCTTCTTAGCTACTTCACGTATCATACTCCATAGGATAACTCTTTCCCCTTGCTCTAGTTTATGGATCTATATCCATAGGAGAACTCTTTCTCCTCTGATATACCTTGTGATATTATAGAATACTACTGCCCCCACTACACTGGCTTGTGGATATCTCTCCAAAAAATACCTTATCCTCATTCAAAATATCTTTGTCCTCACTGCCTTGGATAATGGATATATATCCACTGGAGACTACTATCCTCTGCTATTTTGCCTCCAAATATTTCTCTCAAATCTATCTCAAATATCCACCAAATACTATCTTGGGTCTAGTACAAATCTTCTCTAACTCTATCTCTAGTCTAGCACAAATATTCTCTCAAATATGTACCTACTTTATCCTCAAATCTATCCTCAAGCCTTAACACAAAGCTTTATCTAATCATAAATCAACTCTACTTAGATCTGCCCCAAGCCTTCACACAAATCTTGAATAAATCACTCAATAAAATCTGCTCGGATCTACCCCAAGCCTTAACACAAAGCTTGAATAAATCACTTAATCAACTCTACTCAGATCTTCCCAAAGCCTTAACACAAAGCTTGAATAAATAACTTAATCAAATCTACTCATATTTTCCCCAAGCCTTAACACAAAGCTTGAAAAAATAAATCAATCACATCTGCTTAATGTTATCTCAGGTCTTCACCAAGACTTACCTTAAATATGCTCTCATGTCCTCTCAATAACTTACTCAATATACTCTCAAGTCTTCACAAACTTACCTGAAATTTGCTTACAAATATTCACCAAGAATTACCTTATATCTACTCTCAAGTCCTCTCAATAACTTGCTCAATCTACTCTCAAGTCTTCACAAAGACTTACCTCAAATATGCCTACAAGCTTTCACAAAAGCTTGATCAAATCTATCCTTAATATTTCATAAAATATTACTCAACTATGATCAAACATATGCTCAATACAACTCACAAGATATGCTCAATCAATCTCAAATCTTGCACATAATGCTATTAATTATTTTTTCTAATCTTCAAAGTAATTCCTGTAACTTGAAGCAATTTAGACATATTCTATTCAAAATTCATTTAATCTCTAGAACATATAAATAATGATGTATTATATCTAAGACTCAATATGTTCTACTCAATCATTAAGTCTGTCGCTTTTACAAATATAATTTCTAATGTTTGCAGATTTACTTTCAATATCACTCAAAACCAATGCTCAATAATTTCACTCAATCATTCAACCAATGAAACACAAATTTCTCACAAACCCTAGCCAAGTATTTCACACTACTTTCAACAACATACAATATGGGTATCAAACCCTAAATCTAATAATATTAAATATCTATCTCAAATGTTCTCTAAACATTCACAAATCATGCATATAAAAACTCACTCAAATATTTCTAACAATGCTTATCAAACAATCCATTTTACTCCACCTTTGCATTTCATAACATTCAATTAAACCACACACTAATGAAAGGATGATGTGCCCATACTTTTTGTTTTTATGGAGATATATATTCAAAAACTTGTTTCACTCCCAATGACTTTTGCTACTATAAATATTAGCACAATACTTCTTTATGAGTTAGAAAACCTTCAATATGTGTGCCCAAATAAATTCCAAACCACTCTCTTGGTTTCTCAAAATATTGCATCAATTCCAATAATCAAACCCTTCAAAATATTTTAGCAAAACATACACACATTCAAAATTCCTCATACACCTTTTAACTCCCTCTTAACACACTCAAAGCATTATCAAAAAAGACTTCAATAATTCACTTTCTCAATAATTCACTCTAACTTCCTTTAGAATTTTAATGCATAGAATTATAAAATTTACTTCCTTATATCTCCCTACTTATCAAAATGATTATAACCATCTTTCAAAAATATTCCAATGCACCTTTTAAATGACAATTAAATCATTCAACACCCTCAAATATGGAAAAAATAAATTTTATTTCAACCACCTTATCTCTCCACAAAGGTGCATACCATACAACTTAGACAAAGCACAATTTTATTAAATTAAAAATTTAAATACCTTTGCACACGCTGCACTGATGGGATTCAATCCACTACTACACTGCCACTAGTGCCCTAGCTACGAGCTAACCACCGTGTGAGCTAAGCACTCATTTGAGACACTAAAGCGCCTCATGCGATTTTTTCCTCTGCTTGGCGCTAAAACCAAAACACAAAAACCTTTGTCCCTTCTACTATCATCGGGTGCTGAACATGATACCCCCACTTTTCCAATTATTTACACAGGCACGCCTTGCCACTAGCCCAACCACGTGGTTGGTGATAAGGCCTTGAGCCTTAGTCGTTTTAACCTTCGATGATTTTCGTTGTTTTTAAAAATTAAAAATATTTTTTCCTTTTACGCTCATGAATTCATATCATCACTTACCAATACTTGCACATGTAAATAATTCGGAGACTTACCATAATGTCACAAACCTTATGGTATAAATACCATACTCATTTTCCTTCGAACGTAGACGGGGGGAAAATTACTTTAATGTTTTTGCGCCCAACCCTAACTTAGGGTTTTAATTAATTTATTTTATAAATTAATTTATAATATAAATATTATAAATAATTTATAAATAACCTTAGGCATTATTTTTTAACACTTAATATTATAATAATGAATATTATAATATTGTTTCCTTCGGGCCTAGGCATTTTCTTTTTGTTTTCACCCTTAGACCTTATCTGAACACCTTTAATATTATAATAATAAATATTATAATATTATTTCCTTTGGGCCTAGGTATCTCCTTCCTTCAGGGTATTTAGCCAACCTTTGAAGCTTTTAAACCAAATCTCTTGGGCTTAAAATATAAATATTTTAACCCTCCTTTTGTCAAATTCTTGCACTAACTTTTGACATCACTAACACCGATTCTTGACATCAATGAAAACACAACTACTCAAAATTTCCAATATAGTCAACACCATTAAGGGATATCAACCTCTTCATTGGAACATTGGAGACTTCATGGAGGAAGCAAAAAGAAGCATTTAGCTTCTAGAGAAATCCTAAATCAAACATGTGTATAGGGAAGAAAATAGGGTAGTTAATTCCATGGCAAACTTTGTTATCCATTAGGAATCCCTTATAGTTTAGAGGGAAATGTTACCTTAGAATCTCATTCATATATCCATTATGGAAACAATTGACATATTCATTTGATTGAATGGTCTTATTATCTCCATGCGTAGGGTTAGTAATATGATTGCTAATTATGCTAAAGAGGTTGCTCTTATCCTAGGATATTTTAGGAAAATATGGAGGATTTGGGTTCCAATGTTGTGTTGGAATACCTTGAAGAGGAGGTTGCATAGGAAGGATTGTGTTTGGGTCTATGTTTCTCTTTCTTCCTAGGCGCTTATTTATACCATTGTTAGACTTTGAGATTTTGTTGATCCTTCTTTTGGATCCTTTTTTGTTGGGTGGATCATTTTCAGTTTTTATAATGTTAGACTTTTGAGCTTCTTTGCTTTCCTTTCCTTATTGGTTGTAAAAGGTTCATGAAAATTTTCAAAACCCATTATTCAACCTAATAAAAAAAATCATTTTATTGCAAGGAAATAAGTAGAGGGTATGGAATGCATACCTCAATTTCTCAGTAGTCAAAACTTATTTTTATCAATAGACAAAAAGGTGGTAAAAAGTAATATATATTAATGGATGTATTTGAAAGATCTTGATGGGTATGAATTATCATTAATACAAAGTGTGGAGGATGTCCTTCTTCTACTTACTTAGTACAAGCATTTTTTTTGAATAAATAATATATACAATTCATAACATAGTTTGAATAAAATGTGTACCTCATACGATGTTGGAAATGGACAACCATTATTTATTCTACTTGTAAAAATTAAATAAAGAACTTTATTTAATTTTATTTGATGAAGATTATGATGGATCAATATGAGTCATCAATGTTCTTATTTATCATTGCAAGTATCTAATAATATGATTTTAACAATGGATAAACACATATTAATTTACTTATAAAAATTGAATCATAATACTTACCTATGTTTAATAAATTATATTTATTATTAATGTACTTTCTACTTACTTATTGAATTGGAGAATATTCCTAACTTCTACTTTTATTAGTAATGCACCCTAATTCTAGTCTTTCAACAAGTTATTGGATGGAAGGGCTTGTGGATACTTCTAACCCATAGTTTTAGGCTTGCGTCCCACTATCCTTTCTAATTCCTAATCTAACCTACTCTAATTGTATAAAAAATAAAGTGCTAAAAGTAAAACACATGAAAATTATAATTTGAAGTTTAAGTGTGTGAGGGATTGAAATGACAAATTGACTATAAGCATAGCAAGGAAGTGTGTGATCAATAAACACATAATAATCAAAATAATAACAATGCACCCATTCACTAAATATGAAATTGTGGAGAGAATGACAAGTTGCAATCTAGAATGGCAATGGCACTAATGGAAAGCAAAATATTTAATAATTTCATGAGATACAACACATAATATATGTATCATAGAGTGTAGCTTTAAATTTTCATGGTCAAAAAATGTTTATAAAGGAGCCTTTGTCTTGTATTTATAGGAGTTTACCCTTTGAGTTACCCAAGATGAGAAACTATTACTCCTAACAAAAGTAAATATTTGGTGGTATCTCTAGCAAAATGATGCATGTATAAATGTTATTTACCTCTAAATATACCTATTAAAGGACTATAAGGATTTAAAAATAAGTTATGGCACCACTATATGGAAAAACCTAAATTTCTAAAGATCGTGCCTTCAGATTTGTGCTTGCCTTTTTACCCTTGCATATGAATAAGATCAATTTTCTATAAAAGGTATCTATTGCTCCTACAAACCAATCAGTCCACTTTGCAAGTGGGTGGCTTTGAAACCAATCAACACTTATGAGTGAATTGACACTTGAGAAAATTAACGTAGCTTGGATATAATAAAATTTTGTCAAATTTAGAAAAAAAAATTGTTCTGAAATGTTCTTCCTAGATTTACAAAATCCAATTTCTATGGCTAATTCCTTGGAATTAAAATATAGTAGCCTAGCTACTATATTACCCAAGGATTTTCAATCTTTATGAATCAATAAAAAATATGTTCCACCTGTGTCCACCTTAAAAATTGCATGTTTATGATAAAACACTTGACAATGAAGGGCATGATTGATTTTTGTTACAAGAGTTGGATCAAATTTGTCATTTATGTCTAATTGATTAAAATTAAGAATGAAATGTATCTGGTTAAAATTTAAGCATTTAATAAATAATATTTAGTAAATAATATGTGTGCATATTATGTCGAGCATAATAGTTATTCAAATTTTAAAATATTTTATGAATCGTCTTATTTTTGGTGTGTTTTCAATATATATATATATATATATATATATATATATATATATATATATATATATATATATATATATATATATAACTATCCATGGCTATGGCTACACCTATATTTTTATCTTGGCTTCCATAGAATATTATTTGATTTATGCTCTTATGCAATGGATATCATGTTTAATTGTATTTTCATGCTATTTTATGTGTTCAATATTCACATGAGAATGTAGCATGGGAATTACATATATTTTGTATATTGCCATACATAGCTTAGACTAGTTAGGCTAGATTAGCTTTTCACTTTTAGTTATTTATTACATTTCTTTTCTCTCCCCTTTACCTAGAAAAAGCAACTAATATATTATGCTAGCATAGGAAGAAGAGTGTAGAATATTATATCCAATAAAGGAACCAACTTGGTAAAAAAAATTGGAGTTTGTTTGATGGATTTACATCCAATGCTCCCCATACATCCCAATACAAGCACCTCAAGTGAGGCATAGGGAACCAAATGTAACTACTCATAGAGACTCCACATCCATGGAGGTCATGACACCCAAGACACAAGGATCATTTTAGGACCAAATAGTTCAAATTGATATGCTCGATGAGACTTAAATTATAGAAAATACATCCCATAATCAGATGTTAGGTTGAGATCCCAATGAAGGACCCGATCATCAGCTTATTAAAGCACCCAAAATTTTACCTGGTGACTCTATTTTCAAATAAGATCATGAATAAATCACCATTATTAGCTAAGGTTGTGATGGGAACCTTTATCACGTTAGACAATCATCACCTAATGGCTCCATTGTGTAAAGTAAATGGGAAACCTTGATAAGGTAGCATAAAGTATATCTACTATTTCATGATCTCATGGCCTACCACAATATGAAATGTAAGAACAAACTCTTAATTGCTTTTACCCCCTCTTCACCTTAGAAATAGATAAAATCATCGATCATAGAATATGGTCGCTACTCAATATCTAAACCAAAGGTGATTAATAGCATTGAATGATAGGTGTTCGCTACTATTACCAAAATCTCTAGTGGCATGGGAAGATATTATGATTTTGGTGGTAAGATCTCTCCCATGGTTCATAAGGGAAGACATGGTGACCTTTATAGCATACATCAAACACCTTAGTGATCTATGTTCTCTACACAATAGCAATCAATAAAATATATCATTCTAATTGCTTATAGATCCCTTGACAATCAACACAAAAGATTCATGTATGACCCTATTCCCTATCTCTGTGAGTAGCTGTGATTATTTTATCGACCTAGTAGTGAACTAATTCAAAAATAGGGTGAAAGAGGTATCATCCTTATAATAGATAATTTCCATAAAAAGAGCCTCTATGGAAGTTGTGGGTGACTTCAACACTATATTCCATAAATCTTGGTGCAACATCCCTTGATTAGGTCATACCTCTTCTCAATACAACTTTTATTTATTACATAAAAGCACTTAATCTTGATATTGCTATGATATTAGAATCTAAAGGGGGAAATACCACACCTGAAGCCTATCAACTAGCCTCCCAAGCTGAGAAATACCTAATCCAAAAAAAATAGTTGCCTCTAGTCCCCTCCATCCCCAACATTCCACCTCCCCACAATTCCTCAACCATAAACCAATCATTCCTTTCTACATTCACTACTTTAATAATCAGTTCCACTATCTTGCAATCAATACTTCCAAACCTAGTCTGGAATGCTATCCTAGGCATAAAAACTAGACTCTTAAGGTAAATTCTAGTAGATTAAACCTACACTAGAAGACTAGAAAGAGAGTTTGAGCTGCATCAAAATGGTACTAAGGATCATAATCGATTCAAGAGTAGAAAATACCATAGGGATCAACCAATATTTTTTTAGAAATATTTTGAGTAAGCCCAAATACCTTATTCATGAGATAACACTAACCTAAATGAAACCCATAAAATATTAAATTAGAGCTTGTGCTATAGTGAAAAATGAATACTCCTAAATGGTGTCACTTAGATCTTTGACACCTCTAGAAGAAGTACAAAATGTAGTCGAATTACTCCTTGATTTCTCAAACACATTATCTCCATAACAACATATTAAGAATCCCATTACTGGAAATGGGAACAGAGGACCTATAAATGAGTGATTGAGCTCAGTGCCAACCCATGATACAATGATCATGAGATCCTCCTATGGTAATCCATCACAAGTTGAGACATTGGGATGAGCTAGCAAGTGATTTCCAACCAACTGGTAAGTTCCCCATGCTTAGTTATCACCCAATTTTTCTCATAGGTATGAGAACTCACCATACCCAAAAACCATATTCTTATCAGCTCTAAAATGAAACAAGTTACCTATTCAAAATGACTAATAAGAAAGAGTGATTAAATTCAAGGCAATATGGTCTTGAAATTGTAGATCCTAATAGAAATATCCCACATAAATTTTTTGGCACACATAATGTGCCAACATCATGTATTATAATGTAAATACATGACATTTAGAATAAAATATATGGAAGCCAAGTGTTATAGAGCCCACAATTAAGTAAGTTGCATATATAAAGGGAGAAAGCAAGGTGGGAGCTTACATGAACAAAATTTTGGAATGTGTGCCATCACATGCACATACAATAAAAGCATCACAAATTAAAATACCGAGAGGTGATGCAATGATCTAATAAATAATAGTTTTTGTAAATGAAAATGAGGTAGAACAAAAAACAATTGTATCTCAGACGATTCAACATATGAAGGGGACTAAGTCTTGCCAATATGACAAGGAAACACATAAGACAAAGGACTTCATGCAAGTATATTTTATAAAAAGGTAAGGCCTCCACTAGTGTATTTCACAAGATCCGGTTCTTAGACACCCTCTAAGAAATCTCCCTCTTAGGCTAGAAGTTCCTCAATGTCATACTCTGGACTATACACAAAATAAATCAGGGTTCAACTTCTCCTCAAATGAGGAGCTCTTTATGAGCTACTAAACAATAGTAATCCCTCACTGCATAAAGAAAATACCACAAAGGAAAACATTCTTAGGTTTAGGTTACTTTCCATCATTGAGTAAATGAGGGGTCTCAAGGTGTTATCTACATATCACATAGCTAATATTAATAAGAAAATGAGAATACTAGTAGGAAGGATCCTATGTCAAAGGCTATTAATAAGATTGAAGCTCCCTACATCATAAGGTAAATTTGATCAAGAAAGCAAAGAAACCTAGCCTTTCTGATGAAAATTGAGCCAAGTTTCAACCCAAATAAAGACATTGAAACCTTTTCAATGATGAATAATAGGGATTAGCTATATATTATGGTTCTACCTTATACACAACCCTAGACCTATCCCTCAAACATAAGAATGGGTCAAAAAATTAAAACAACCTCTATAGGAAATTAAGATCCAAAGAAGCTACAGTCCTATATTAACTACAAAATGACATCAAGAGTAGACCTAAAAATCACAACCCAAGAACCAAGGAGGAAGAAAATAAGGGGCACAATTCCTATAAAATTAAGGTTGGCAAAATTGTCAAGGATTGTCTAGCTACATAAAGGCTTTTTTCCAAAATGTATGAGAAAAAAAAAAAGGGTGATAAAATAACTAAAGGTCAGATGACTAAAAGGACTCAAGGCATGTGAAAATTCTAGTAGCTCTAATGAATATATCCCTAAAAGCATAAAAAATTAAGAGGCCAAAGGACAATGGACCAATGTTAATCGGATAAATTAATCATCCATGAACTGCAACTCAAGTATTAAATATAATTTTGAGGTAGATTATATCCCTAAAATTTGGTAGCTCAAAAATAAAGTGATAAAGTAAAGTAGAACCAAAATAAATACTAGATGCTAAAAATTGTACTGTACAAGGGACATAATCATTGGTGTTCGAATATGAGAGAATTTGATGGCAGCAACAATTGGATTTGATTGAAGGTCAAAAATATTATCAATTAGCACCAAAAAATAAAAAAATCAAAGAGTTTGGTAATACTAGAACCCAAATTTCCCATAATGATAAGAGGGACATTGATTGATGATGTCACAAAGAAAGCTCTCCATCTAAAGCAACACTTAGAGTGATTAGATCTTGAAGAAACTCTAAATCTACCAAAGTAATTACAATATGACACCTTGGATGTCTCCACTCAAAGAGGCCATATTTCCTGCTCAAAATATCCCGTGGAGGGGATTTTGAACTTCAAATTTTGTTGTAAATATTATAAATAGGTATCTTCAAGGCAAAAAAAGGTTTAATTGTTGTCATGTCTAGCATCTGACCTTGAGTAGTTCTCCCTTATTTTTCCATTTTGTATTTCAATTTGGACTTCAGCCTTGGTTTAAAGTATGTATAGACCATCAAGTCTCTTCTAATTGTATATGGGTGTAATGGGCTTGAACATAAATGCAAGGAAATATGAGTGTTTATGAAATCCCTATTCTGGTCTAAGTATTTATGTATCTTTCCATGGAATTTTATGACTACTCTTATATTTCTACCTTGGCTTCCATAGGAGATTATTTTATTTATGCTTCTTATGTAACTGGGATTATTTTCAATTCACTATCATGTTGGTTTATGTGTTCACTAATCCCACTAGAATGCATTATAGAAATTATAGATATTTAGTACATCAGCACCCATAGCTTAGGCTAGTTAGGCTAGTTTAGCTTTTACCACTTTTATTTATTTACTATATTTCCTTTCTCTCATTTTTCCTTGGAAAATGCACATAGTAGAGTAGGCTAGTGTAGGAGGAAGAGTGCTAAAGATCACACCCAGCCAAGGAACTAGCCTTGGTAAAAAATCTTGAAGGTTTCTTAAAGGAGTTACATCCCACACTCTCTAGACTTCCTAGGACTAGTTCTCCACATGAGGTACAAGGCACTAGAGTCACCCACTCAAAAATATTTCATATCCATGGAAGGTCACAACACTTGGGGCACAATGGTAATTTTAGGACCCAACACCTATGAGTGAACTTGAACATTTTAACCATAAGGTTTGGAGCAAGTGGTCAAGAGTGAGGATTTTCATATCATAGACCAAGGTTTCAAGCCCATGGGTGAACCTTAATGTTTTTCCCAAGGGATTTGAGACAAGCAATAGGAAATAAGAAGTTCCACATTATAGAACAAGGTTAATACCTAGGTTAAAAAGTGGCCAGCAATATAATATCACTATATGATTTGTTGAAATATGATGGTAACATGATGCTGATGTATTAGGGGTAGGGCCAACTTAATTCCATATAACCAATTTAAACCAATTTAAAAAATTAAGTGATGTTAGGCCTAAAAATAAGAAGATAAATGATAATAAAAATGGTATCTTATAATAATTGAGTTACAAGACCTTAAGAAGAGTTAGGTTGTTGTAACTTGAAATTATTTTAATATACAAAGTATTAAAAATATTTGGTTAAATCACAACCTTGATATCCATCTTAATTAAATTTAAAAGATAGCTACTTGAACAAAATTTTATCTCAATGAAAACAATATGAATTGGTAAAAAATATATAATTTGAAAAAGCAAAAAATATATCTAAACAAATTAAATATGATCTAATTAAATTAATAACAAATATAATAATATAATAAATAATCTCAATAAAAATTATAATAACTTATTATTAATAAATGGTGAGGGTTTTGAGAGGGCCCCACAACCTAAGACAACCTCTCTCGAAGGAGACCAAAAAAATCCACTCCCAATGGAGACCGAATAAGAATCTCCATTGGTAAAAGATAACAGCTTGGTGTAAATAACACTTAACAAAATGCCTGATAGACAATAAAAATGAAATTATGTCAACAAAAGGTATTCTCAAACAGGACAAAAACCTAAAAACTTAGGGTTGTGGATCCTCCATAACCGAATCAACAATATCCATTAGGTATCCCTAAAGATGACTCACATCCTCTATGAATTTGACTACGATCTTGAGCATACCTAGGATAGTTTTCTATTTCTCATAAATGCTATATGTAGACACCAAAACAACACCAATCCGATTATGTGACTACAAACACTGATCGCATTGACACACACAGCCCCAAGGGCAGCCCCCAGAGGTTAAACAGTGGTCCTAACCACTCTCACAATAGTTTTGGAAGGTCAGAGATCAATTTGGCACCTTCAGGCACTTTTCTCAATACTCGTTCCACCCAGGGATGATTTCAAACTAGGATTCACCCCACCCAGGGATGAATAGCAGTATTCACTCCAGGGTGGGGCGAATAGCAGGTTTGACGGGCAAAAAGTCAAATCTTGACAAATGGCAGCTCAGATCCACCACTTAACGCTTCCTTCATTGCATGGGAGTGTGGGTGAGCATTTTTGAGCGTTAGAGGCAGTTACAAGGGCAGTCATGAAGTCCCTAATCAGGGAGGAATCTCCTTCCCCCTGGGAAGGCATGATTGCCAAGTGGCGCCTCTGCATGCCCAATTCAAGAGACCTCCAGGTCTATAAATTGGTGAGTTTCCTCACCCCAAAATATACAGAGAAGGAGCATTTTGGAGCAACGAAGTGCTGTCATTTTACTTTCACACCCACACCCTTTTGAGTTGTGCCTTTCACATCCTTGATCTCTTTTGGAAAGGAGGTCATAGGGTGGTTATTGGAAGCGCAAATCCGGAACCAAAACCCGACATTTGGCCACAATATCCCACCAAATTTGCCGACAATACCCCACAAGAGGTTTTGGACCCATCCCAAGTGGATTGGTGCCAAAATCGGGCCCCCAAACGATGGGCGGCCTGCCCCTGGGCGCCCCCCACACTGCTACAGTCCTAATCGCCCCGCCTCGGAGTGATTGGAAATCTATGGTAGATCTCTTTTCTGTTATTCTTGCATTTAATTCTATGCTTCTTAGATAGGTTGCCATTTAAATTTCACCTTGTTTTGAACAATTTTGATCATGTTTCTATCTTCGTTCGCCTTTACTAACTTGCAGGTAACCCCCATCAAATTCCCATTAATGGAGGCCTGATTGGGGAAATATGACCATCTGGGTCTTCCCAAAACACCCCCAATTAGCTAATCCCAACTTTGTAGGTGATTGGGAGCTCCCCAGATGTGACATTTGGGACAGTGCCTTTCGACATTTTTGTTGCAGGTCTATTCGTCCCGCCCCGAAGCGAATTCAAATCTGTGAGGAATTTCTTGACTGTTCTATTTGTAGTGTTTCCTTTGTGAGGTCTTGATGCCCCTATCAAATTTTTAGATCATTTGGATATATGTTAGTTATCATTTTATTTATATCTTGCATGCACTAATCGAAGGCGTGGGGATTGCATGTTTTATTTCATCCGTAGGTGCTACTGACTATTTCTTGTTTCTTTGAACATAGGATCTAGATGTTAGAGGAGCAGCAAAGATTCAAGACTCATCAACGCAAGTGGTGACGATGTTTGGTCCACCCATTTTACATGTGGGCACGCGAAAGAAGGAATGGCATCCATGGATGTAACAAGAACGTATATTTAACGCTCCTAGCCCTTGGAAGGGGAGGAGGCGCATTGTAACCGAGTTCTAAAACATATCAATAAAAAGGGTTGTCTTCCTTATTGGCTTTTGTTTCATTTTGATTCGTTCATGCTTTCCCTCTTTTCATGCACTTTCAATTCATAGGATTTAGCGCTAAGTTTAGTTTGGTTTGCATCGCACTTGGAGTTTCCTTTTTGTTTCCGTATCCTCATGCTTTCAGTGGCGATCATGGTGGGACCCTTGTCCTCTATTTTTAATATCATAGATCTGATCAAAACTTGGTTGTTTTTTCTTGCAGGTACCGAGTTTTCAAACGTTGGACTGTTGTTCGTTCCAGCCTGAGGCGGATACAGAGCTGGAATTCGTCTTACCCAGGGATGAATGGGCATTTGCCCCACCCTGTGATGAATACAGTCCTGTAATTCATTCTCCCCTGAGATGAATATCTGTCTATGCAGTCTCAGGATAGAAACTCAGAACCAACAGATTTGGGCAGAGAAGAGGTAAGGGTCCTGAACTCTTTCTGTCATTTTCTGTTGTTCTTTTTCTATTTTTCTAGGTTTTTTTTGCATGTTTAAAGAAAGTTGTACTGTATGTTTATTTTCTTTCATGCAAAATAAAAATAACCCCACACATCACGTGGCAACATAAACACCAAGGAGCTGGTCGTAAAACCCCAGCCCTTGATCAAGACCAACGGTGGATTTCATCACCACCTTGGCTTGAATTTTGCATTCATAAACCCCGATCGCTACTATTGCTAGACGTAAATCCTGACGAAAGCTGACCAAGTGTAGTTGGGGTGATTCCCAACACATGAGGATAAGTCTTCTATGGTAGGTGTCAAAAATAGGGTGATCCCCCTTTCGTACCGCCTATGTTCCACGTACCATCTGCTCTCACGTACCTATAGTTTCCCTCACGTAAGGGCGGGTATATAGAGAGGTTGGTATATCGGCCTGGCAATGGTATATCGAAGGGGCGACCATTTTTGGGAGTCATAAGAGCCATCATATTGCATTTAAACATCCTTTACAAAAGAGTTCAAAACAAAATCAAAACACATTAAACCAGGTTTTAAGGCACACCTTTAATCTTTAAATGAGATAATCATTGCTTTGCGTGTGTGATATTTTCTGTTTAGTGTAGCATAAAAATCATAAAAAGAAATAAAAATCTATGCATCTGGTAGCAAAAACACCACCATGGTGTACACCCGTAGCCAAGCCCAATCAAGGGCGAAAGCTACGGAGAGTGTACAAGGGGGCACAAGTCACCTCCGCTATAGCCCCAAGGACTTGGTCATACCGCCTTGGCGGCCTGACCCACAAGAGAGTCCACATCGTTCCATTTTAGAATGGGACTATAGAGGCACCCCTTTGAGGGACACGCCCGTTCATCATAGCCCCTTTCAGGAGGAGTCCTTACACGTGGCACTCAACATAGACAAGAAGGCTCCCTTAGAAGCTCGATATGAGTGGCCACCACACGATGAAGTGCTAGAGCAGCATAGGGTCCATGAGGAGAGGCCACATGATTATGGCATCCCTCCTTTACCCCCCATCACTGTTAGGAACAAAAGGCCAAATCCAGAGCACAAGGCTCTTCAAGCAGGGCGAGCCAACTCTGCCCGCCCCTTTCACATATATGAAAGGGAGCATGAGGAAGACCATTACATTCCTCAAGAGCAATACATAGCATGGGAGCAATGCACCTCCACACCTGCTATCTACCAAAACCACCTTTCGAGGTCGGAGCCTCGAGTGAATGCCGCCCACCTCGATAGAGGGAAGCGACCTATAGAGATCTCGGATCACCATGATCGAGATAAATGCATAGGAGAGGCATCTAGGCCTCCTAGACTCAATATGGTAGAACAGATCGACCTGGCAGTCACCAGACATGCCGCCCACCAAGCGCAGATTACGCAGCTTGAGCAAGACCAACAACAGTTAGAGCATCTATACCACCTTAGCAAAGAGCGCATTCGATGCCAAACAGATGAGCTGCTCCATAACACGGTGCCTGAGAGGGTTCCAACCCCTCACACCCAAAGGGCAAAACCATATGAGAGGTGCAACCCCTTGGTACGAGACAGGTCCCCACGACCTTACCAAGTGCTACCTCCAAGACCTCCTAGACCTGAGCGGGAGACCACTCCCAGGAACAACGATGGGCTCCCTCCGCGGGGACCCACCCATGGTCATAGGTCTCACCCAGACACTCCTCAAGAAGCCTATGAGGAGTATGGACAAGAAGAAGAGCGGGCCAAAATGCCCTATCAAGGCGGAGGGGCTGCTATCCGGCCACCCCTCCATAGGCCTCAAGCTTCCCACAACCCACAATGGGAGCAAACTAAAGAGGAAGAGATTAAATCTTTCGATGCATATAAAGCACTGCTAGAGCATTTGGAGTCTATGGAAACCAAGACTTCTGGGCCCCAAAATCCCACGTTACGCCAACTCCGTAGTCATCCTGTGCATCCGTCAGTGCCCGCACCCCCTTACCCTGAACACTTTAAGCTGCCTCAGTTGGCAATCTTTAGAGGTGAGGAGGATGCCCAAGAGCATGTGACTAGATTCTCGAGCCAATGCTTTGGCATTCAGGATAATGATGCTTTGTTGTTAAGAACATTCATCACCACGTTCGTAGGCCCTACCTCGGATTGGTTTACTCAATTGCCCAAGCACAACATTAGCAACTTAGATCAGCTAGTGGATGCATTCCTCGAATGCTTCACCTTCAACACCAAGAAGAAGGCATCACTAAGCGACTTAGCCAACCTCAGGCAGTATGAGGAAGAAACCATGGCGGCCTATGGGAATCGATGGAGGACTCTACTTTCTAAGCTACCCTACCTCCCTCCTATGTCCGACCTCACACAAATGTTCTCAAAAAGTTGTTTGAGATCGATCTCTATGCTATTGTAGCTACAACAATATGCCACCTTAGAAGAAGCTCTGGCACAAGCCAGAATCATTGAAGAGATCAAGATTCAGGATGGCGAGATAGCCAAGCCAAAGAAGAAAGAATGGTCTAAGAACACCAAAATAGGGACCATGCAATAGAAACCCACTGTGGTCAATCAGGTTGCTATCAACATCCCTAAGCCTACACAAGCAACATAGCCCCAAAGGGCTAACTATCAGGCGGTGCCTCTTAATAGTTATGACCAAGAAAATTAGAGGCAAGAGCAAAATCAGCAGCGTCGCCCTAGGCGACAATTCACACCTTACACAGAGTCCAGAGACTCCCTGTTTGACCGCTTGTCAGTGGCAAACTTGATCAACCTACCCGAGATTCAACCCATAGATCCCAATGCGCCAAAACCTAAGGGCTATAGGGAAGATTTGTACTGTAGGTTCCATAGGCGAAAGGGACATGACCTTAATGCCTGTTGGAAGTTTAAGGGCTTGGTGCAAGACCTAATTGATAACAAGACATTAGTGGTAGATAATCCCGTGGCACCAAGCAACCAACAAATGGATGTCTTTAAGGACCCCTTGCCTACCCATGATGCACAGGCAAAGACCCTACAAGTCAATGAGGTCACATAGAACTGCCCCATGCAGGGGTATGTAGGGATGATCAGTATAGTGACTCGAAACAGGAGGTATCCGAGTGTAGCTGCCCCCACGGTGACTACAGGTGAGGTGCCAACAATGTCACAACCGCAACAACACCTTACACAACCTCCTCCACCTAGACCCATGGCCACAATTCAGACCAAACTCACTCAGAGCTTGAGGACCATGTCGGCTAGGCTCTCCATATACGAGCTCATACAACAATCAACGCCCCATCGGGAGGCTCTAATGGAGATATTGAAAGCCATCGAGTTGCAGCCCCATGAAGCAAATTCCTTCAACAACTTTGTAGGGCATGTCAAACGATGCACGAAGCCAGTCATCACCTTTCGAGAAGATGAAGTGAAATCGGTGGCTGATGACATGGCGGATCCACCCCTGCACGTTATCGCGTGGGTCAACGGGATTCCGTATAAGAGGGTGTTGGTAGACACTGGCTCATCCAACAATATCATCACAACAACGGCATTGAAACATCTGAAGTTGCCAGCATCTCACATCATGGCTTCCACCTACACTCTACGAGCATTCAATGACGCGATATGCTCAATGGTTGGCACAATCATCCTACCTATCCAGGTGGGACAAAAGACTATACCTACATTGTGCCATATTTTGGAAGGTGAGATGGCCTATAACATCTTGCTGGGTCGGCCATGGATCAGGGACATGAAGTGTGTCCCTTCGATAGCTCATCAGTGTTTGAAGTATACATTTGAAGGGGAGGTGCATGTAGTCCCGACGGACTTAGAACCCTTCAAGTATTGCAATGCGGTGCAACTAATGCCGCAATCGACCCTTCCATCAATGCATTTGGATTTTTAGTTGAATCCATCTAGACAGGGTCCGATTCCACAGGCATCCCCATTGACAAGTCCATCAAAACCATAGTCGGGTCCATCTTCATCGGCTAGTCCTTCACCAACAATGCCACCTACGGTGGCCACATAGAAGGACAAAGGGAAGAAACCCATGGAAGAGGCACCGCCATCAGTATCAACTATCTCTACTGAGGAAATGCCTAGCAGAATGGAAGTCGAGGCTCCTAGTCCACCCGACATGGAGTGGATTCCGGAAGAACTTCCGTTCCCTCCCCCTCAATCACCAACAATCACTGTTGAAATGGCCAATACGGGCCTGGGGGAGTATCTGGTGTAGAATATTGTAGCAACACCCACACTAGAGTCCATGCAGGACATGGGGAGACCTCGCCTCCCCATCGGTACCATTGTTCCTCTAGGCTACCCATCGAATCAGACAAACTTTGTGTATGGGGGCCTTGATCATGGTACTGAACCATGCATGCAAGAGGACGAAGATGAAGAGCCCTTTGCAGAAGATGTCAACTATTTGTCTAACCCAGACTTCGCTTTGAGATACCTTGGCCAATGCAATTGGCATGGATATGGGTTAGGCAGATATGAGCAAGGAGTGCGTGTTCTTTGCCAACCAAGATACCAAATGCCATACGACAAGTCAGGAGTAGGGTTCAACCACCCCCTCCCCTTGGACATCTTGGTAGAGAACATGCAGGGCCTAGGGATAGGCAACAAGGGGGGATTGGCATTAGATCCATATGCCAACCCTAACACAACATACACACTGGGGGATTACCTCCCATTATTAACAACCAACCTTGTTGACCTCAACAACCCTTTCCCTTCGCTCGAGAGAGGAGAAAGTTTGAGGACTCACCTACAAGAGGGGTATAGACAAGAGTAGGAAGGATCTTCAGAGGATGAGTCAGAATATGAGGTAGCACCATGGGATCCCTTCGAATCAGATAGCAATCACTCACAAGTGGTCCCCATGGATGATTATCAAGAAAGCCTCTTGGCAATGTTCCCTTTGGCGGCTCCCATCGAGCAAGTGCCACCACAAGGCAATCAGGCCCCACCGCAAAGAGCGGACCAACTCCAATGGGGCCAGATCAATTTGCTCGAGCAAGACGAGCCTCTAATGTCACAAATAGTTGTTGGAGCCAATGAAGGCCTTTGGATCTCCGACAACGATTATGAAGATGAAACTGAGATGGCCTATCTCAATCATATGCGACAACAACAATACCCCTTAGAGATTAATGACATATTTGAACAACTAAACATAGTGCCAGGGCATGAGTGGTACGTAGACCCAACACGGTGGGAACAAGTGTTGAATCCGCCACTTTGGGCATACGAAGAATACCTTCCGCCCAGAGACCCTATAGCGATATCAGTGCCGAGGGCAGACCCTGTCTTCCTATCCACACATAGGGCCGATCCATTCATGCCAATACCTCTAGAGCCAGACCCAGAGCATAGAGAACATCCAGAATGTTTGAGTCACCACACCCATGGTAATGGAGACCAAAATCATTTCATCAACATGATCTCCATTGACTTAACCGCCCCCATCCATAACTCGACCGATCCAGCACAGTCATTGTATCTAGACATAGATGCCATAGACTGGGATCACGTCAATTCACCTCCATCCCCATCAGAGTACTGGCCTTTCGGTGAGATGCTTCATTTCACCCTAGGGCCAACTCAGGATATCTTCCATGTTGAAGAGGAACCCGAGGTTCCCAACATAGATTTAAACTCAGCAAATGATATCCATTTGATCCCAACTCCACACCAGTTGGAGGATGGATCCCACATGTCGATCGAGGAGACGATTGACGTAGACATCGGCTCGGATCCAATGAATCCATAGATTATCAAGCTGGGGGTAAGCTTATCCCCCGAAGAGCAAGCCGACTACATTACCCTTCTCAAAGAGAAGAAGGAGGTTTTTGCATGGTCCTACAGAGACATGTCGGGGCTAGATCCATAGCTAGTCATGCATAATCTAACGCTTGATCCGACAGTCAAGCCAGTTAAGCAAAAACTATGCAAGATGCACCCAACAGTGGCCTTGATGGTCAAATATGAATTGCAAAAGTTGTTGGATGCACAGTTTGTCATCTGCGTGGATTACCCACCATGGCTATCCAACATGGTACCCATCAAGAAGCTTGATGGGAGGATTCACATATGCACTAATTTTTGAGATCTAAACAAAGCGAGTCCTAAGGATGATTTCCCCTTTCCAAGCATCGACGCATTGGTAGATGCTACAGTAGGCCATGAAATGCTTTCCCTCATGGATGGTTTCTCGAGATACAATCAGATTCGTATCAATCTCGAGGACCAACTAAAAATGGCGTTCACTATGCCTTGGGGGACATTTTGTTATAAGGTCATGCCTTTTGGCCTTAAAAATGCTGGCGCCACCTACCAACGTGCCATGACGTACATCTTCCATGATTACATGCATAAAACTTTGGAAGATTACATGGATGATTTGTTGGCCAAATCTCTTTTGCGCCCGGATCATCTCGATGACTTAAGCAAGATCCTTGATCGCCTCATGGAACATAAAGTCAGACTGAATCCCAAGAAGTGCGTATTTGGCGTCACATCTAGAAAACTCTTGGGTTTCATAGTCTCAAAGCGAGGCATCGAGGTGGACCCAAACAAAGTCAAGGCAATCCTTGAAATGCTTCCCCCAACTACCATCAAGCAGCTCAGAAGCCTACAGGGAAAGGTCACGTCAATCAAGCGCTTCATAGCGCAACTATCTGACAAGTGCCGACCCATGAACAAATTATTGCATAAGGGGGTAGCATTTCACTGGGATGACGAGTGCCAGTCAGCCTTTGACGACATTAAGCAATACTTGGCTTTGCCACCAGTATTGGCACCACCTAGACTAGGAGTGCCATTCTACTTATACATCTCAGCTACTGAGGTGGCACTGGGTGCCATGCTAGCCCAAAAAAATGAACTTCACAAAGAACAGGCTACTTACTATCTTAGCCGCACCCTGGTCAGTTATGAACTTAACTATGCATACGTTGAGAAACTCTGCTTGGCAGTGGTGTTTGCTACCAAAAAGCTATGCCACTACATGTTGAGCAACACTACGTATGTTGTGTCTAAGGAGAATCCATTGCGGTACATGATGAGTCGTACTTATCATAGTAGCCGCACGACGAAATGGATCATGTTGTTGATGGAATTTGACATAGAGTTTATTGGACAAAAATCCATCAAAGGACAAGTCATAGCCGATCAACTAGCAGAGGCTCCTCTCGAAGACGATCAGCCTCTGGTCATAGAACTACCCGATGATGGGGTCTTCCATGTCTCAGAATCGCCAGATTCTGATGAGCCTGAGTCACAGGCCGACATAACCCTATTTTTTGATGGTTCTAAATGTGAGCAAGGGGGTGGCATGGGAATTGTATTCTTCACACCACAAGGGGCTCCAATGCCTCTGTCATTTAAATTAGACTTCTCGTGCACCAACAATAATGCCGAATATGAAGCCTTGCTCATAGGTCTTCAGACAACAATCACCATGAACATCAAATGATTGAACATCTTTGGTGATTCGTTGTTAATTGTCAACCAAGTCAAAGGGGTATTCCAATGTAAATGCCTAGTTCTGTAGGCCTACAAAGCCCTTGTGGACAAATTCCTGGCACATCTTGAATGGTATGACATCGAGGCACTCCCTCGATCATCGAATCATTTTGCGGACACTATGGCCTCCTTGGGGTCACTAATCCCGCAAGACATTTCTGGTGATATGACAACCATTCAAGTCAAAACACTATCACAATCCATGATGGAGCATGCAAGCTCTGACTTAATGCCAGGAATCCACATGATCCAGATTGAACCACCTCAGGATAGGTTCTCTCGAATCCACGATCATCTGAATCATGCCAACTGGGGGTCCTTATTCTCCCCTACTCCCCTTAATAGCAACACAACGCTATTCTTACAAGTTCTTTCCCACTCAACTTTTGCTAGGGATGAACTTCAAGAGGGATTGGTTGTTCATACCATCGAGGCTTCTGATCAACAGGATTGGTATTCACCCATAAGGGACTACCTCAAGTTAGGTAACCTCCCACTTGGATTGATGCATGCCACAAAATGAGCATTCAAGTAGAAAGCGGCAAAGTATGTCTTGTTAGGAGACATTTTGTACCATCATAGCTATGAAGGAATCCTGCTTCGTTGCTTGGACCAGCAAGAGTCCACTTGGGCGATCGCCCAAGCGCACGATGGTACGTGTGGTGGCCACTTCAATGGTATGGCCATCGCAAAGTGCATTCTCCACATGGGCTATTATTGGCCATATTTAGAGCGAGATTGTTGCGCATATGTAAGGAAGTGCATGAAATGTCAACACCATGCTAATTTGACACACGTACCTTCCTAGGCCTTGCAACCGATCCAATCGGCTTGGCCATTTTCGTAGTGGGGCCTAGATCTAATCGGTAAGATCTCCCCTGTGTCGTCAGGTCATCACACGTTTATCATAACGGCCACAGAGTACTTCACCAAATGGGTGGAAGCAGTTTCGCTTACCTCTACGACTGGAACCCGCATTGCGGAGTTTATTTTACATAACATCATATGTCATTTTGGTATTCCATCCAAGATCATCTCGGATAATGGGACGTCATTCAAGAACAAAGATGTGCGTGCTTTGACCACAAAGTACAAAATTCAGCATAGTTTTTCAACACCCTATTATCCGTAGGCAAATGGGCAAGCAGAGGCGTCAAACAAAATGCTAGTTGCCATCCTCAAAAAGATAGTCATAGATAGTCATAAGGATTGGCACATTCAGATCCCACTTGCCCTATGGGCTTATCGCACTAGCATTCGGACACCCACTAGGGCAACTCCATTTTTGCTCGTGTATGGCTCCGAGGCTGTCATGCCTCTCGAGTTGGAAATTCCTTCCCTACGCATATCAATGCAAGAGTTCATCGATGATGACACTACATGGTAGGCCCGGTTAGACCAGCTTACGTTGCTCGATGAATGATGTGTTAATGCTCTCGAGCATTTACGTATCTATCAAGAGCGATTGAAGAAAGCATACAACATGAAAGTTCACCTGAGGGACTTTCAGGTTGGTGACTTGGTCTTAAAAGAGAACCAACAGAACTCTAGCTTGCCACCCCATCTAAGGGACAAGTTCACGGCAAACTGGTTAGGTCCCTATGTAATTGATAGTAAAATAGGACCTGGAACATACCGGCTAGCCTCTCTTGATGGAATCAAGGAACTAGAACCCTTGAACATCAGTCATTTGCGGCCATTCCATATCTAGAAGAGCCATAGCCCAACCAAAAAGCTCCAAGGATTCCCACAAATCGCTTGGTCATCCCCAAAATGCCCCAAAGGTGCCCATTACCCCTTTGGTCAAACCAAAAAGCTCCAAGGATTCCCACAATCGCTTGGTCATCCCAAAATGCTCCAAAGGTTCCCATTACCCCTTTGGTCAAACCAAAAAGCTCCAAGGATTCCCAAATCGCTTTGTCTTCCCTCCCCCAAGGTTCCCCTCCTGGTCTCTTCCAAAACTAGGATTACAATCACTTGGTCATCCCCAAAATGCCCCAAAGGTGCCCATTACCCCTTTGGTCAAACCAAAAAGCTCCAAGGATTCCCACAATCGCTTGGTCAAAAATAAGAAAATTCAAAAATAGTAAAATCATCAAAAATAACAAAAATTTGCATCTCATTTTTAGGCATGCTCAACCTCATCACAACAATAAAGAGCTCTTTTGCATCTCATCTTCGTACTCACAAAAATCAATCTATCAAAAACACAAAAATAATAGTTGCATTAAGCATAACATCCATACATTGCATATTTATGGTCATACGGGTCAAGGCACCATAGACTGTAATTACTTCGCCAATCCATCTTGTTCCACATTTCTCCATTCTATAAGCAGTCCATCAAAAATCAATGCCATTTACTTATTTTTACTATATCATAGTCAGTGGTCTTTTAAATGTATCTAGAGTTTTCGTCATTCAGATGTCATTAGCTTTCTAGCCACATACTTACAAAGTCAGACAGATTTTACAAAGGTAGAGTTCTACTTGGATCACACCTTGTTACGTAACATCCCAACACAAATTAAAACACATAAAAATTCCCAAGTTGTGTGAATGAAAGATGAAACTTGCAAAGCAATCCAGGTCACCATAAGCGAAATGGTTATCTTGCTCATCCCCCCGTGCGAATGACCCCAAGAATGCTGAGAGTTGGCAAAAGGACAAGCATCTTCCCTACCCAATTCCCCAAGAATCCCAAGTTCTCAAAAAGTTGCAAACATCATAAAATTTTGCAAAAGTCAAAACTCCAAAAAATTTTGACATCACCACCAAAGTGCACACATCAAAAGGCACATACAATAGTGATTCTCATCACTCGAAATTCAAATCCCTTGCTCAAAAGAAAAAATATATATATATATAAAATAAACAATGATTTTTATCACTATATAAGAGCAAGTATCCCAATATAATTGAAGAAAAGAAGGGAGTCGAACTTGAATCCCTGGAACTCTCAGCATTCAGAAGGTCATGAAGTAAACCTTAGTACTGGTTTGGTGGATAACCTATCGGTCACTGGTGGGGAACCTCCCGCATGACGATATATCTATCACATTAACTCGTGTATAGATCAATGTTTGCATGTGGATGAGCTAGCTTATGGTATCCTAGATAGCACCGTAGATTAATCTGACTAAATACAACAAAGGAAGTTGGTGGAGCTAATCGGGTGATCCTCAGTACAGGTTTGGTTGACAGCCTATCTGGCACTAGCGGTATCCTGACAAATACCACATAAATGAACTCAATTGCACACACAGGGATGTGAAATAACTTGGTCAAAGACAAGTCCGATTCATACCTTGTTCACAAGTCTTGTAAGATAAAGTATAGTCATGGCTAGTTAGTTAAAACATCTGAGTCTCAGAAAACCTTAACTACATTCCAAACCAACTGCGCTATCTTTCATCCTCGCATTGTCATCAAAAAAATATATAAAAAAGCATGTGTACAACAAAAGTCATTTCCCACAACAATCGCCTAGGACAAAAAGCCATAAGTTCTAAATAGTCTATGGTGCCACCACCAAAAATCACCAAATTCAATTCACCCATTCCATTTGCATATCATATAAATTAGAAACATTTGCATTCATCATAACATATGCATCCATCAATGTAAATTAACATACATACATACACATTCATCAATCACTATGCATAACATCAAATCATGACATATGTATAAATAAAATAAAGTCATCTGTATATATATCATCAAAAATGCCCGTAGGCTACAATAACCGGTCATCTGACCCCATAAAAAGCCAAAAGCTCAAAAACCCCCAAGCCTAGGGCATCGGCCACCATGATCACGTAGGATCGGTGCGACGGGAACTACCCCCCATGGTGTGGGTCCTATGAGACCCCTCAGGGTGGCTACTGCTAGCCCCCGCATCATGCCTACTCGAGCCCCCCTCATCCAGTCGCCTACGCCGAGAGGATGCTGACTGCTCAGTCTCGCTCCCTCTCGAGCGGCATGATGATCCACCTCCGCTGAACGTAGGGACCCACCCATCGAGGTGGCTAATCTCTACCTCCAGCTCCAATCGCTGCCGCACCAAGTCCATCTCCCATTGGTGATACGTAGCCAAGTTCTCATCATATTGCACCAAAGCCCTATCCCTCTCCACTAGCATTCGTAGGAGATCCCTCTCCCATGCAACATCGGTATCCCCATCCTATCGATGGTACGTAGCCCATGCATTTTCCCGCTCTACCAGCTGCATGCATAGGAGATCCCTCTCCCGTAGCGCATCCCCCAGCTCCTCATCGTGCCTCCGTAGTAGCCCCTCCAATCATGCATTCTCAATGCGTAACCCTAACTCCATGTCCTCTAAAACTGCCTGAGGCATTGGCATCTCTGGAATAGCAGCCTGCTCTGGCTCCCACTGCTCCGTGACGTCCTGCATCTCCGGATGATCTGGAACCCCAAGATCCACATCCACATCATCCACCTCCACCATGTTCGCATCCTCCAGTGGAGCTCCCCAATCATCTCCTGGTGCCTCGGCACCCTCCCCACCTGCTGCTATTGCCTTCGCACCTCCTAGTGGCCCCTCTCCCTACCATCATCGTAGTATCCACCACTGGTCATACTCTGTGGTAGTCCCAACGTCGTCCACATCCGGGACATCAATCATCACATCTGAATCCTCACCAAGTGGCACGATGACTGGCCGGTCCAGAGTCCTCTCGTCCCCTAGCATCGATAGACCACGGGCTCACCAGGCAACCCCTGGCGCACCCCAAACTATCATGTCACCCAGCTGTAAGGGAAGAACTCCTGCTCGGTCCCATGCCACCCAATCAGCCATCGCCCCTTGCGTACCCACCGAGCCACTCTCCAGCCTCAGGCCAGGCTGGACAGTCCCGGTAGGGGCACCAAAACACCTCCCCTAGAGCAAGCCGAGCGAAGGCATCAGCATAGTGCCCTACGACACCTGCCCACCACCGACTCTATCCTTGCTCCTCAGACCACCACCATAGAGCCACGTAACCTATATCCTTATCCACCATCTCTGCCCGAGTCATCCATGGTAACCCCATCGGCCTCTCCATCGCTATGTGTTGCCAAGCCCAGCTCTGCAATAGATAGTTGTAGCTAATCCCCTTCCACCTCTAGAAATGGACCTCGTACAACTCACCATAGAGCTATGCCAGCAACGTCTGTCCCCACCTCATGATCAAAGGCTCATGCGTCGAACACTCCACCAGCCGATAGACCACATCCAATAGGTTCCATGGGAACCTCGTGCCTGACGAGTCAGGTAGCAGCATGTTGGAGATGAGGCCCATAAGTACTACGTGCCTCACTCCCAACACCCCCTTCTCCAGCCACCATCGAACTAGAATCCCACCAATCTGGCAGTCACCCTCTGCCCTCTCCACTGGGCTGTCCACACCCACCTCCACCCCATGCCCGAAGTAGCATGTCAACACTGTTGTCCGTTGATCACGCGACATCATCCTGATCGGCAATCCATCTATCGAAATCCATAGAATCCGATAGACATCCTCCAAGGTCACTATCATCTCCCCTATTGGGAGATGGAAGGTGTTGGTCCGAGGATCCCACAAGTTGATCAGGGCCATCAGATAGGCCCGATCCCCGACCACAGGCTCCAACCGAGTCACCTGCTTGAGCCCAAGGGCATCAAGCCACTCCCAATCAGCCATAACTAGCGCCTCCCATGCTTCAGTAAAAATAGTAGGCACACGATACCGGCTCTTCACAACCTACAAAAGAAAACAACACAAAAACATTAAAATCATGAAAAATTGCATAAACAGTAACATGAATATACAACACTACATAAAACAATGTACAACTCAAAAACAACAAAATTCACAAAAATTCAAAACAAAAATAGTTTGTCAGTTTAAAACTGACAGACAACATAAAAAAAAAAACAAATTGTCAAATATAGTTTGTCAGTCTTAGGGTTTCTGTATTCTAAGTTTAAAATTTTTCTTTTACTTAAGGTTTACCTTACTATAAAAAGGAAACAAATTTCAGACTGTTATCACGTCTTTTCAGCATACATGTAAACTCGGGTTTCATTTTTACGAAGCCAACTAAAAAGAAAAACAAATTTTTAAACTAAGTTTTGAACTCAGTTTTTTCTTACCTAGGGTTTTTACCTAAGTCATAAGACAACAAGTCATGCATAATGACATACAGTTAATCAGGGTTTTTCAAATCAACAACAAACTACAAAAGAAGCAACAAATTGCGGTATTAAAAACTGTAAACAACAAAATGCAAGCAATAACGAGGAGGATCACTTACTGGTCTCGCTTCGGCTCCACCGCTCGATCCGGTTCATGCACTCATGATGTCGGGAGAAATTCGGCAGCGCTTCACTTCGCAGAATTAACCTCCTCCTCCTCAGAGCTCCAATTCACCAAGAAAAATGAAGGCAAATGAGCCCAAAACTCAGTTTTGGCCTTTAAATAGGCAGTTTAAGCTTGTAATCGTTCTTCCCTGGGATGAGCGCTCTGGTTAGTGCTCGTCCTACCCTAGGATGAATACTAAACTGGTATTCGTCCCACCCAGGAATGAATTCAGGGCAAAAATTTCAAAAACATCAAAAAAAATGAACAAAATGACCCAAAAACAAACAATAAACTTGCCCGATGAAAGTGCTTTTGCACTTGACATTACGGGCATGCAAAACAAATGTTAGGGTCACAAATTGTCACTATCCTACTCCCTAAGAAGGCTACCATAGCCGGACCGCTCCACGGGAAGATGGATTTTTGCCAATTTTAGCCCCGAAAAGCGTCACCAAAAGGGTTAACACCCACCAAAAATAGGTCTAAATGTCAGAAAACTGCACACACATTTAATGCTAAACATCTGAAGGCACCCTTACCTAAGTCATCGTGGGTCAAGTGACTCATCGCTTTTCTCATGTAGGTCATTCCCTCATCGATTCGTCGCTTGAGGGGGTAGTCACACTTAGTCACCAATCAACAAATACACACCCAATCATGGAAATGGCATGCATTGAAAGAATCATTGGCAAAGACAATCACGCTCCCGCTTGGGGCAGTAAACAAGCAATAATCACAAGCTGATCAATCACTTGGCATTCATGAATCATGAACTCAAGGTTCCCACAGACAAAAGGTTGCGCCCTTTGCCTATTCATGATTGATCAATGTCCAAGATCAAGTAACACCTCACCGAAAAAGGTTAACACTTGAATTAAGTTCCTTCGCTCGTCAGAAGCAAGGATTCAAGAATGCATGCCCTTTCCATACTTGGGGCATCAAAAGTTGGTTAGGTTACTGAGAAACCCTAATCATTAGTGCTTTGGTTATCTATTTTTGCTCAGCTGTGCCTTGCACAACGCATCCCAAAAAGGGGCATCTGTAGACACCAAAATAACACCAATCCGATTATGTGACTGCAAACACTGATCGCATTGACACACACAGCCCCAAGGGCAGCCCCCAGAGGTTAAACAGTGGTCCTAACCACTCTCACAGTAGTTTTGGAAGGTCAGAGATCAATTTGGCACCTTCAGGCACTTTGCTCAATACTCGTTCCACCTAGGGATGATTTCAAACTAGGATTCACCCCACCCAGGGACGAATAGCAGTATTCGCTCCAGGGTGGGGCGAATAGCAGGTTTGATGGGCAAAAAGTCAAATCTTGACAAATGGCAGCTCAGATCCGCCACTTAATGCTTCCTTCATCGCATGGGAGTGTGGGTGAGCATTTTTCGAGCGTTAGAGGCAGTTACAAGGGCAGTCATGAAGTCCCTAATCAGGGAGGAATCTCCTTCCCCCTGGGAAGGCATGATTGCCAAGTGGCACCTCTGCATGCCCAATTCAAGAGACCTCCAGGTCTATAAATTGGTGAGTTTCCTCACCCCAAAATATACAGAGAAGGAGCATTTTGGAGCAATGAAGTGCTGTCATTTTATTTTCACACCCACACCCTTTTGAGTTGTGCCTTTCACATCCTTGATCTCTTTTGGAAAGGAGGTCATAGGGTGGTTATTGGAAGCACAAATCCAGAACCAAAACCCAACATTTGGCCACAATATCCCACCAAATTTGTCTAACAATACCCCACAAGAGGTTTTGGACCCATCCCAAGTGGATTGGTGCCAAAATCGGGCCCCAAACGGTGGGCGGCCTGCCCCTAGGCGCCCCCACACCTGCTACAGTCCTAATCGCCCCACCTCGGAGCGATTGGAAATCTATGGTAGATCTCCTTTCTGTTATTCTTGCATTTAATTCTATGCTGCTTAGATAGGTTGCCATTTAAATTTCACCTTGTTTTGAACAATTTTGATCATGTTTCTATCTTCGTTCGCCTTTACTAACTTGCAGGTAACCCCCATCAAATTCCCATTAATGGAGGCTTGATTGGGGAAATATGACCATCTGGGTCTTCCCAAAACACCCCCAATTAGCTAATCCCAACTTTGCAGGTGATTGGGAGCTCCCCAGATGTGACATTTGGGACAGTGCCTTTCGACATTTTTGTTGCAGGTCTATTCGTCCCGCCCCGGAGCGAATTCAAATCTGTGAGGAATTTCTCGACTGTTCCATTTGCAGTGTTTCCTTTGTGAGGTCTTGATGCCCCTATCAAATTTTTAGATCATTTGGATATATGTTAGTTATCATTTTATTTATATCTTGCATGCACTAATCGAAGGCGTGGGGATTGCATGTTTTATTTCATCCGCAGGTGCTACTGACTATTTCTTGTTTCTTTGAACGTAGGATCTGGATGTTAGAGGAGCAGCAAAGGAGTCAAGACTCATCAACGCAAGCGGCGGCGACGTTTGGTCCACCCATTTTACATGTGGGCACGCGGAAGAAGGAATGGCATCCATGGATGTAACAAGAACGTATATTTAACGCTCCTAGCCCTTGGAAGGGGAGGAGGCACATTGTAACCGAGTTCTGAAACATATCAATAAAAATGGTTGTCTTCCTTATTGGCTTTTGTTTCATTTCGATTCGTTCATGCTTTCCCTCTTTTCATGCACTTTCAATTCATAGGATTTAGCGCTAAGTTTAGTTCGGTTTGCATCGCACTTGGAGTTTCCTTTTTGCTTTCGTATCCTCGTGCTTTCACTATAGATAGACAGTGTCAACTTGTAAATCCATTGTTCTTGAGCATAGTCAAAGGCTTCACAACCTTTCAATATCACCTAATGCAATAACTCAAGTCAGGTCCTTGAACCAGAGAGGCAAATATTAATATTTGAATCCATGTTGAGTGAATTCTTCTCTGGAAATATTTTATACCATCTCTTATAACTTCCCTTCACCCCCTTAGACGTCACTGATATGCCACACAACTTCTTGCTCCCCTCCGATATTTTGGAAAAAATCATGGGGCTCCTAGAATGAATATAGTTCAAAAAATATTGGTCTAGATTTCTTGGACCTTCTCATTTTACCCCTTGTCAGTCTCTTGGAGTAAATCGATAGCTCCCTCATCAAGAGATTAGAACATCGCATTGAAATGCATATATAAAATTCCTAATCACTAGAAACATCCTGAGCTAAAAATGACCCCTTAGGCACTAACACATTTGAGGCCACCAGATGATTGATTTTGATAAATTTAAATATTTCTGCAATGTCCAATCCTCTTTCTTCAGAAATAAATTCCACAATTAGCAAAATTAAACCCTGGTTTAAAGGGTTCAAACCACTCCCATTTTCGGTATCAAGATTTGACTTCTTCAGGAACTAAAATAGAAATATAGGAACATTCACTGTATACTCTCTCCTCAAATGGTTGAGGAACATTACATGGAAACTTCTAATCACTTATCACATGGCATACAACATAGGCCACCCACTATAACTGAAGCCTCACACCAAAAGTAGGCCACCCATATGGAAAGAATAATATTATAACCATAGAACTTATTCACACAATTCAAGATCCCTCCTCTCTCCAAGATGGATTGAACTTTCTCATCCACTACCAATGAAGATAGATCTAAATGGAGATTTGACATCACTGATCTCATTTTCAAACTTTTTGTTTTTCCCCTCACCATGCCCTACTCACACAACCATGGAAATACCCAAGATAAAGATATTGATGGGGAACACGAAGAGGGCCTACACAAAAAACTAGGATGACTAAATAAGCTAGGCAACAAAATTTCAAAAAACAAATACCATGGGGAAAGGATAAAATCGTAGGAATCACACCCCATGGAAAAAGGGATATCACAATTCAATAGATTACAACTTTCAAAACCACCAAGGCCCAACAAAGAGTTCAAATTCCATTCAAAATACCCTTTCAGGAAATTGTTAGAAAAAAATACTACTAGAAATACACCTAATGACTTCCTGATAGCTAAACACACCAAAAATAAAGACACATAGTAAAGCAATAACTACCCCAAGATAGAGAGTCCAGCTAGGGAGCTTATAGAAGAGGGGAAAACACAACCCAAAAGGTTAGGCTAAATTAGTGATAAGGATGGCACTCAACTCCTTGGGATAATTGGATCACCACTTAGACTTTTATGTGTGGTCAACCCCCTAGTTAGCTAAGAAATCCACCACCTTGTTTCCTTCTCTCCAAATATGGGTGATCTAGATTTTGTCCATTGATTACAACATTCTCCTTAACTCATTGACTACGTTGAACAGGTGCCAATTGTGAGGTTTGCTTGATTTAAATAAATTTATTAGACTGAAAGAGTCCCCTTCGATGACCACCTTTTTATAGCCCAAATTATGCAACAACATCACACCTTGGTAATTTGCTCTAGATTCGACAAAGAAAGAGGACTAAGAGGGAATATGCTTAGCAAACGCAACAACCATATCATTCTCATATTTGATGATTCTCCCAACCCCATCTGAACCAAGATTCCCTTTAGATGCCTCATCGAAGTTTAGATTCATGCATTCACTTAGAGGTGGTGACCATCTAACTTTTGATCTCGAATTTGGAGTTTGGGGTTGTAACCTAATGTCAAGAAAATCAAGGGAGTACTCCAGAGCCAATTCATGCGCTGAAAAGATATGATTTCTACCAGCCTTCTCCTTGGGTGTTGCCTTCAAATTTTCCATCGCACTCCATAGGGATATAAAACCTACAAAAATTGAATTTCTCTTGGCATTCTTAAAGGATCAAACATTCTCTTTATAGATGCCACACAAAATATAAGGAAGGAGCAGATTCCAAAATCCATTAGTCTAGGAAAATGAAAGGGGGCTTCCACAACAAGATTAAATCCATAAAAAAGTTTGGGAAGATCCAAACCACTGACAAGAATCCCAGACCCACCTTGTAGACACCATTGAAGAAAGAAAAAATACCAAAAATATGATCAATCATTTATAGGTCTGATTCGCAGAGATAACATCTATTGGGGATCATCGTACCCCTCTTTTTCAAATTTTCTATAGAAAGAACTTTGTTCTTAGCAACAAGCCAAAGCAAAACGTTTATCTTAGAAAGGAGGTGTTTAATCCATATCTTACTGTAGGGCCTCCAGAATATGAAATATGGTTCTAATGAAGCATAGGCCAAACACATAGAGAAAGACCCATCAGATTCAACACCCCATAAAACCTTATCTTCCTCTTCGTTGAGGGGCAAAATTACACAACATATCAACAATTTTCTCAACGATAGACTACAGATATCTATCGCTAGAAAGCAGGGGTGGAAGGTTCCATATTTTATTGTCATTGACCAAAGCAATGAAGTCCAAAACCTTGATATGGCCTAAGCACCTATAAAAAGGCTCAACTATGGAGAGGAACAGGTCCATAGCCAAAAGTTGATCAATGATCCAAGAATTCATCCAAAAATCTATGGACTTACCATTTCCTAAAATCCACATTCTACCCTTGACGACAAAAGAGATTTGAGTAAACTTTACCACAAACAGGAAACTTTCAACAAATAAAAGATCAAAAAAAGAAGTCCTAAAACTAGTATTTCACTTTTATTAATATGATCCAATCCACATTATTGTTTAAAACTGGTATTTCGTTTTTATTAATCTCATCGTTTAACAACAATTATAATAACTTATTTAATAACATAATAAAAAATATATATAAATTAAAAAATAATCAGTTTTAAAAATAAAACTAAAACTCAACATCCATCTACCGTAAAAAGCACAAGATATTTTATACTTTAGAAAATCAACTACCCTTCCTCTCATTGGCTCTTGTATTACCCAAAAAGCACAAGATATTTTATACATTAAAAAATCAACTACCCTTCCTCTCATTGGCTCTCGTATTACCCAAACACTATATTCGCTATTTCGATATTCGTAAGTCTCACGAGATACGTCTACAACCAACTCTAATTTCATTAATTTTATTCTCAAGAAGACTTTCCGTGAAATCGGCTGAAAAATCAATTTCATTCTCTACTCACATGACGTCGTGATTTTTTCCTAAAAAGTCATTTTCATTCTCTATTCACATGTATGTTTATGTGTTTTTTTTTTTACAACATCACACCTTATATCAAAAATTTACAATCGATCTATAAACATTTTTAATCAATAATCGATCAATAAACTTTTATTGAATTAAGGGATTCTAAAGTTTTTTAGTTCAATGCTTAGTTTAAGTCATATCCTTTTGCATAGATAGTGATTGGTTTGAGCTTTATTGGTTTCTACGGGTATGAAACTAAAAAATTGTTATTATATATAGATCATGTTAATATACTCTTAAAATGCTAGTTGTTGAATATAAAATCTATAATATACCTCTGGTTATGAATTTTCTAATTTTATTATAAAAATTTTAAAGGTTTTTAAGGAGAACGTTTACAAATTACATTGACAACCACTTTTAAGGGGTTTGAACACAAGATCACTTAAGAAACAACCATCATCTTAGCCACTAGGACAACTGATATATATATATATTTTTAATTTAATGTTTTAAATTTGGGTTTTAAAAATTAAATAAGTTTTAGATAAACTTAAGTATTTATCATGAAGTTAAAATGTAATAATTATTTTTCATTTTGTTTCGCATGAAAAAAATATTATATTAAAATGACTTAATCATACACAAAAAAAGGTGGTGGAATTAGTACACCCAACACACAACCACATTAAATTCAAATTCAATCTCCACAATGAATATAAAGTATTTCTAAAAAAAAAGAATTTAGAACACGTAAGATATTAATAAAGACAAAAGACAAGCATAAGAATTTAGAACATGAGAAATATTATAAAAAGGACAAAAGACAAAGGATAAGAATTTATAACATGAAAGATATTAATAAAGACAAGGATAAAAGATTAATGCATTTTAAGAGTTTTTAATACATTCTTAACATTCCTGTGTAACTAGTATCCTTGTACTTGCTTACTCTAGAGGTCCTGATCAAATATTCAGGAAATACAGCCTACGTACCTGGGCACCCATACAACTCTATTGAGCCTTACAATTTTACAAGGTAATTCCTGCAATTTTCCACGGTAGTGAATCTGACAAGGTTTGGTGTCGACCATGAATTCCCTAAAATATTTAGTAAACAGGAAGAAGATAACCTTTCGCAGCAAAATTTGGTATTTTGGAAAGGAAATAATTAACAGGATTTTCAGGTCTGCCTGATCTGATATGACATTGTAGTCGGCTATCACTACCTACACCAGTTAGCACTTCTACCGGGTCTGATATGACATGGCAGTTCAATATACCTGCTGCCTCAACCAATTTGGAAATTTGGAAGCAGCAGAAATTTGGCAGTTAAAATTTTGGAGAAAGGAAAACACTCATCAGGTGAGATGTCACGTTGACATAGCTTTATGGAAGAATCACTTCGCATGCTTGTGACACGGTCATAACACAACATTTGAACCTAAGGTGCTGTTTACAAACCTATGTTTTCACTGCTGTGCATGTCAAAACATGATAAAATCCCTCCAATTCGGGTACCTTGATTTGTCTCCTTCTTATAGATTTAGAACTTCTCCTTAGATTACAAGCACAAATGCAGATGGAATTTCTCGTGATATACTTGATGGCCCAAATCTCACTTCCAATGCCCAGTAAATTATAATTGACGGCGTAACTTCGCATCTCAGAATTGTCTCCAACGTATCCAAATGTGTGCACTGCTCTTTCCACGCATCGAATTCCATCACCTCATTCGACTGAGATTGCATCGCGTAAGGCTTCTCCTCAACAACTCTGCAAATTGAGGGTCCATAACATTAGAATCTTCCGCAAGTCTGAGGCCGTTTGCGCACAAATTAGGCACCAGTGTCCATTCGCCACTCTTAGGGTCGAAAAACTCTCCGGAAGCATGAGTCTCTGCAACCCCTCCCGTGCAATGGTATCCTCCTCTTGCATGAAGCAAAGTTTGGAAGGAGCAATTGAAATTCGAGGCAATATGGTCTTGAGCTTGTAGATCCTAATAGCAAGATCTCACGTAAAAATGTTTGGCACACATAATATGCCAACATAATGTATTATAATCTAAATACATGTTAATTAGAATAAAATAGGTGGAAGCCAAGTGTTACACAGCCCACAATTAAGTAAGTAGCATATATATATAGAGGGAGAAAGCAAGGTGGGAGCTTGCATGAACCAAGGAAGGTGTGCCATCAAATGCACATACAAGAAAAAAATCACAAATTAAAATACCCGTAGGTGATGCAATGATCTAAGAAATAATAGTTTTTGTGAATGAAAATGAGGTAGAACAAAAAAAAATAAAAATAAAAATTGTATCTCAGATGATTCAATGTATAAAGGACCTAAGTCTTGCAAATATGCTAAGGATTCTCATGAGGCAAAGGACTTTATGCAAGGAAAGTTTATAAAAGGTAGAGCCTTCTCTACTATATTTTTGAAGATTCATTTCTTAGTCGTTCTCTAACAAATCTTTCTTTTAGGTTAGAAGTTCCTCAAGGTCATTCTTCTAGATTCTATTTCAAATAAATAAGGCTTCAAATTCTTGTGTAGGGATCAACCCTTTATGAACTACCAAATTGTAGTGAGCCCTCACTACATAAAACAAATCCCATAAAGTAAAAAATTCTTAGGTTGAGGTTACTTCCCATTATTGAGTAAACGAGGGGCATGAAGGTGTTATCTACATATTACATAGCTAATGTCATTAAGAAAATGAGAATTCTAGTAGGAAGGAGCCTATGTCAAAGGCAATTAATAAGCTTGAAGCTCCCCATATCATAAGTCAAAGTTGATCAAGCAAGCAAACAATCCCATTTTTTTTAGTAAAAAATAAGCCAAGATTCAACCCAAATAAATATACTAAAACTTTTTTAATAATAATTAATAGACATTAGCTATAGATGAGGGTTCTACCTTATATGCAACCCTAGACCTATCCCTCAAACATAAGAAGGGGTCAAAAATTTAAAACAACCTCTCTAGAAATTGGGATCCAAAGAAGCTAGAGTCCTAGGTTTACTACAAAATGGCATCAAGAATAGACCTAGGGATCACAACCCATGAACTAGAGAGGAATAATAGAAGGGGCACAATCCCTACAAAAAAGGTTGGCAAGCTTTTCAAGGATTGTCTGGCTACATAAAGGATTTTCTCCAAAATTGGTGGCAAAAGACAAAAGGCTTACAATAGAACTAAAGGTTAGACGACTAAAAGGACTCAAGGCACATGAAAAGTCTAGTAGCTCTTATGAATATAACCCTAAAAGCATAAACAATCAAGTAAGAGGCTAAAGAACAATGAGACCAATGTTAATCGGATAAAATAATCATCCATGAACCGTAGCTCAAGTCTCAAAGATAATTTTAAAGTAGAGGATATCCCTAAAATTTGGTAGCTCAAAAAGAAGTTGATAAATTAAATCAAAACCAAAATAGAGGCTAGAAGCTAAAAATCACACTATATAGAGGATATAATCATTGGTGTTCAAATATGAGATCATTTGATGAGAGCAACCACTATATTTTATTGAAGTTCAACAAGATGATTAGTTAGCACCGAAGCATAAAAAAATAAAAGATTTCAGTAATAACAAAACTCAAATTCCCTATAACGATAAGACAAACAACAGTTGATGATGTCATACAGAAAATTCTCCATTCAAAGAAACACTTAGAGTTATTACAGCCTAAAGCAACTCCAAACATGCCAAAGTAATTACAATACTACACCTTGGATGCCTCTACTCAAAGAGGCCATCTTTCATGCTCAAAATGTCTCATGGAGGGAATTTTGAATTTCAAATTTTGTTGTAAATATTATAAATAGCCATCTTCAAGGCAAGAAAAAAAGGTTGAATTATTGTCATGTCTAGCATTTGACCTTGAGCAGTTCTCCCTTCTTTTTATTTTTTGTATTCTAGTTTGGACTTGGGCCTTGGGTTAAATTATGTACAGACCATCAAGCCTCTTGTAATTGTATATGGATGTAATGGGCTTGAATATAAATTCAAGAATCTATAAGTATTTATGAAATATCTATCCTGATATAAGTATTTATGTATCTTTCATGGAAGATTGTGACTACTCTTATATATCTATCTTGTCTTCCATAGGATATTATTTGATTTATGCTCTTATGCAATTGGGATTATGTTCAATTCACTACCATGTTGGTTTATGTGTTCACTAATACCATTGAAATGCAGTATAGAAATTCTAGATCTTTGGGACATCACCACCCATAGCTTATGTTTGTTAGGCTAGACTAGTTATTTACTATGTTTTATTTCTCTCCTTGTTCCTTGGAAAATGCACCCAGTAGAGTAGGCTAGTGGAGGAGGAAAAGTGATAAAGATCACATGCAGCTAAGGAACTAGCCTTGGTAAAAATATTGAAGATTTATTAAAGGAGTCATGTCCCATGCTCCCTAAACTTCCTAATATTGGCACTCCAAATGACGTATATGACACTAGATGCACCCGCTCAAAAATAATCCACATCCATGAAATGTCACGATGCTTGGGGTACAAGGATCATTTTAGGGCCCCAATGCCTATGAGTGAATTTGAAAATTTTAATCATAAGGTTTAGAGCAAGTGGTCAAGAGTGAGGTGTTTCATATCATAGACCAAGGTTTCAAGCCCATAGGTAAACCTTAATATTTAGCCCAAGGGATTTGAGACAAGCAATAGAAAACAATAAATTCCACATCATAGAACAAGGTTAATACCGAGGTTCAAAAGTGAATAACAATATAAAATCACTATATAATATGTTGGAATACGATAATAACATGATGATGATGTAATAGGGATGGGGCCAACTTAATTCTATATAACCAATTTAAACCAAATTTTAAAAGTAAGTGGTGTTAGACCTACAAATAAGAAGATAAATGTTAATGAAAATGGTATCTTATAATAATTGAGTTATAAGACCTTAAAAGGAGTTAGGTTGTTGTAACTTAAATTTATTTTAATATACAAATCATTAAGAAAGATTTGGTTAAATCACAACTTGATCTCCATATTAATTAAATTCAAATTTTAAAAAGTAACTACTTGAACAACATTTTATCTCAATGAAAACAATATCAATTAATAAAAAACATATAATTTGAAAAAGAAAAAAATATATCTCAACAAGTTAAATATGATTTAATTAACTTAATAATAATTATAGTAATACAATAAAATAATATCAATAAAAATGACAATAACTTATTTAATAACATAATAAAAGCAAAATATAAATTACAAAATAACCAATTAAAAATAAAACTAAAACTTAACATTGATGTACCTTAAAAGCACCATATACTTTTTATTTTTATTTTTTTCCTTGATAGGAGAGTTGGTTACAACCACACTATTTTTAATAGCTAGCAACTGTAGGGTTGAAACCACAGAGACTGCATCCACCAAACCTATTTTACCTTGTTGTTTTATAGTCCAACATGAAATGGACCACTAGGTACTCAAGATTCGTACTATCATCATCGGTTTAATGCACACTCACATGATGATTCAGATCAAACTACTACCTTTGCAACAAGCTTCCCCAATGTTTGAACCTGGATCTCTTCTTAATAAATACCTAACCAAACTAACACTTACCCATACCCAACCAAACTAACACTTACCAATCCATCTAACCCTTAAAATTCTTATTGACTTTGGTATTAGCAAAATACTGGTAAGTTTCGCAAGATACGTCTACAACTAGCTCTCTCGTTTCATTAATTATATTCTCAAGGAGACTTTCCAATGTAACGTGGTGAAGTCGGCTGAAAAATCACTTTCATTCTCCTATTCACATCTTAATTGACGTCGTGAGATCCGCTGAAAAATCATTTAATTAATTATTATTTTTTTGGACAACAACACACTTTATATCAAAGTTTACAAACCAAAGTTTACAATCGTTAATAAATAATCGATCAATAAACTTTTATTGACTTTTTCTTTTTAATTGATAATCGATTTATAAACTTTTATTGAATTAAGGGATTCTAATGCCTTTTTTAGTTCGATGCTTAGTTTAAGTCATATCCGTTTGCATTTTATTCAAAATGATTGTCATAGGTTAGAGCTTTATTTGTTTCTACTGTTATGAAAGTCAAATTATTATATTATAACAATTGTTTTTGTTATTTTTTTTTACTTTTATAATGTTATAATGTTAGTGTTGGAGTTTGAACCAAATTATTTCATGTCAACCTCACAAAACCGATATTTTATTTTTAATATTTTTTTTTCAATCGGCTTCTACAGGGTTGATCCAGTGAGTCAATTGTCTGATCCATCAATAGGTCAAGCTGTTTCAGTGGCATCTTGCAACATTGATTCTCTAGTCATCTAGTCGATCCGCAAATCATCTAGCCAATCTATGTGAATAGATATGTTCTGTACTAATTCGAGACAAAGAGCTGGTACTTTTGGGTCTTAGGTGTATTTTGATGTTTTCTCCATATTTAGACTTTGGTTTGGTGTGTTAACTGTTGTTTACTAGTAGAATGAATTTATTTTGTTTGTATTGTTCGTGAGAATATCATTCTCAGCTATTATATTGTTGTTCTGTTTATTTGGGGATTGTATCTAGTATTGAACCAAAACTATATATTGATGTAATGGCTTGAAACATAAAATATATATATTGCAATTCTCATTGTGGTATCAGAGCCAAGTTGGTCTCTTGGGTTAGAACAAGCTTGTGGGGACTTTGTGAAAATTTTCCGTCCGCCATCAAATAGTATCAGAGCTAGAAGATTCTGAGTGCGCAACAGATTCGTCGAACGTGAGGCAGTTGCGCCAGGATCTGTGGTAGGGTTCTGAGAGAGAAGAGTGAGTTAGGGTCTCGGAGTGCGTAAGCAGATTTGCCGAACGTGAGGCAGTTTACACGAGGACCTGGTAGAAAGATGCATCCACAAAGAAGCCATGGCAGTAAGAACGATATGGTGCCAGAGGAAGAGTTCTTGGCATTGCAGAGGCAAGTGCAAGCCCTGCAAGAGGAGTGGCTCAGAATAAAATTGTGGGAGCAAGAAGAGCAGCGCAAAAAACGTGAGGAGAAATAAAGAAAGAGAGAAGATGGAGTGCTTCAGAAGTTGAAGTCATTGAAGGCTGCATGCAAAGGGGTGTGCAGTAGTGCCAGGATCTGTCCGGTAGAAGACATAAATTTATCTGGCCAGGAGACGGAGTTGAAGCAGGCTGTAGACGAGGAAGTGTGCAGTAGTAGGAGAATCTTCCTAGAGGAGGGCATAAGTTGTTTGGGCCAGGAGAGGGAGTTGGAGTAGGCTGCTGAGGCAGAGAAATTTTTGGGGGTGTTGCAAGATGCAGCAACCAGATAGCTCAGAAGTGAAGATCACTTCTCCACCAACCCCGGGTGTCTAATGTAGGAGCATCCGACAGCAACAGGGCAATCTGGCATCAACCAAAATTTTTCTAAGTGTTTTGTTTTTACCAAGGCAAAAGTTGGAAGTGGTAGCAAAATCGCGACGTCGCGATTTTACGACGTCATGAAATCACGACATCATGATTTTGTGATGTCGTGAAATCGCGACGTCAAAGCGAGGCCAAGGCAGAAGTTGGAAGTGGTAGCGAAATCGCGACGTCATGATTTCATGACGTCGCGAAATCGCGATGTCGAAGTGAGGCCAGGGCGGAAGTTGGAAGAGGTAGCAAAATCATGACGTCACGATTTCACGACGTCGCAAAATCATGACGTCACGATTTCACGACGTCGCAAAATCATGACGTCAAGGTGAGACCAAGGCAAGGGCAGAAGTTGGTCATGATATCGCGACGTCGCGATATCACGATATCGCAAAATCATGACGTAAAGCTAAAGTGAAGGCAAGGAAGCGGGGAGGTTGCGATATCGCGACGTCGCAAAATTACGACATGAATTTGAAATCAAGGCACGAAGGCGGGGAGGACACGATATCGCGACAGGTCGCGATATCATGACCAAAAGGGAAAGGAAGCGCAGGAAAGCCAAAATGTCGCGATATCGCGACAGGAAGAGAAGAAGGCGAGGGAGAAGAAGGAAATGGTGCGAAACCGCGATAGGTGGTATTTTCAAGGATTGTTACGGATGACACATGGCACAAGGTGCAGTAAAGGTGGATGAGTACCAAGAAGCATGGGAAACGAAAAGGATGGGCATGCAGAGTTTTCTAACAAAATCGGCGATGACAGAGGTCGTGCGTTGTGGGGTATTAAATCGGGTTGGTGTCCCAATTTTTGCGTAGGAAGTTTCAGAGGATCGAGGCCTCTATAAAAACCCAGTTTATGTAATAGATCATGGTGGTGGATTTAGGAAGATCGCACGCAGAGTGTGAGTGTGAGAAAGCTAAGCCGAGCGCTAGCTGTTGTAAGCCTGCGGGCTGTTTATGTGTCTGTAACTGCGATTTGCAGATTAATGAAAGAAAAGTTGGAGTGAATCTATATGTGTTTTTCGTCCGCCATCATGAGGTGACTGCAGAGTACGACCAGTGGTGGATGATGCAGTGATGGTAGGGTGAGGGGCCTCTAGGAGGCGCGGATGCGGTAGCAACAGGTGGTGAGGATGTAGAGGCATCAGGGGAGGGTTGGGGAGCTCCCCTCGATGATGCGGATATGGTGTAGGTTGACAACTTGACTGGGGATGACATAGGGGTTCTGGAGCAGCCAGATATATAGGACGTTCTAGAGAAGTGGGTGCTGAAGCAGCCTACCATCCTAGAGATGCCCAAGCCTCAAGCAGTCCCAAGAGACATGGAGGCTAGGTATCGCATTGAGATAGCGCAATTGGAGGATCTACTACAAAGACAATATGGGGAGCATAGGGAGGTTCTATAGGAGAGGGATCTCCTGTGAAATTAGTTGGCGGAGCGGGAGAACGCATTGGCTACGTACCACCGACGGTATGGGGACACAGATGCTTCACGGGAGAGGGATCTCCTACGAACTTAGTTGGCACAGCGCGATGACGCATTGGCTACGTACCATCGGTGGGAGGTGGATTGGGTTCGACATCGGTTGGATTTGGAGGTAGAGATTATCCGCCTCGATGGGTAGTTACCTGAGCTCACTGGAGGTGGATCTTTGCGTCGAATGAGAGACAGTGAGACTGAGCAGTCTGCTTCCTCTCATCGCAGGCGGGTGGGTGAGGGCAGTGCTAGTGGGCGTGATGCGGGGGCTAGCAGCAGCTGCCCTGAGAGGTCCCATAGGACCCACACCACTGGGGTAGTTCCAGTCGCACCGATCCTACGTGATCATGGTGGTCGACTCCCTAGGCTTGGGGTTTTTGAGTTTTTGATTTTTTTGTGAGGTCAGAGGACCGACTTATTGTAGCCTGCGGGCATTTTGGCGATATATATACATGACTTTATTTTTGGTTATACACTTGTCGTGATTTATTGTTTATTTTATGCACATTTTAGTTAGTTGATGTATGCATGTGTTATTATGAATGCGATGTTTCTAATTATATGATGTATGCATATGGAATGGATGGAATGATTTGTTGATAACTTGTCGGTGGCACCATAGACTGTACAGGATTCACTGGCTTTCTGTACTATGTGATGACTTTGTGTGTGTAATATTTTTTTTTGTTTTGTATTTTTTGATGGTGATGCAAGAATGGACATGTACAACATTTGTTTTAGAATGTAGTTAAGGTTTTTTTGAGACTCAGATGTTTTAACTAACTAGCCAAGACTGTACATTTATCTTACAAGACTTTTGAACAAGGTACGAATCAGACTTGAGTTTGACCAAGTTATTTCACATCCCTATGTGTGCGATTGAATTTGTTTATGTGGTATTTGTCAGGATACCGCCAGTGCTAGGTAGGCTGTCCACCAAACCTGTACTGAGGATCACCTAATTAGCTCCACTAACTCCTTTGTTGTATTTAGTAAGATTAATCCATAGGACAATCTAAGGTACCATAAGCTAGCTCATCCACATGCAAACATTGGTCTGCTCACACACAAAGCTAATGTGATAGACATATCGTCATGCGTTTAGGATACCACCATTGCCAGGTAGGCTGTCCACCAAACCCGTAATGAGGATCACCTAGATGGTTTTTCAAATGCTGAGAATTCTAGGGATTCAAGCTCAGGCGTCTTTCGGTTGCTCAACTTGTTGGGATACTTGCTCTCATACATAGTGATGAAAATCACTATTTATTTTTCTCTTTTGTTTTTCTTTTTGAGCAAGGGGTTTGAATAGTGGTGATAACCACTGTTATTTGATTTTGCATTTTAGGTTTCAAAGTTGAGCTCGTGGGTTTTTGGCTTGTGAATGGAATTGATCCCTTTTGGCTTTGGGGATGACTACCCATCCTATTTAGGGATGTGTAGTATGAATCCTTATGACTTTGGGGACCAAAGGTGATTGGGGATGTTACTATGTAATGGCATTGATCTTTTAGGCCTTGGGGATGACTACCCATCCTTGTCAGGGGCGTGTAGTACGAATCCTTATGACTTTGGGGATCAAAGGTGATTGGGGATATGATTATGTAATGGCATTGATCTTTTAGGCCTTGGGGATGACTACCCATCCTTGTCAGGGGCGTGTAGTATGAATCCTTATGACTTTGGGGATCAAAGGTGTTTTGGGATTTTTGTTAGTGGTGAAAACCACTATTTATTATGGGGAATTGGATGGGGAAGAGCTTGTCCTTTTGTCAATTCTCAGCATTCTCGAACCATTCGCACAGGGGGATGAGCAGGCTAACCTTTCACCTATGGTACCCTAGACTGCTTTGTAGGTTTCTCTTGCGTTCACACAACTTGGGAATTTTTTATGTGTTTTAACTTGTGTGGGGATGCTACGTAACGAGGTGTGATCCAAGTAAAACTCTACCTTTGTAAAATCTGTCTGACTTTGTATAATTTTTGACTAGAAATCTAAAGATAGCTGAATGATGAAAAACCCTAAAGACATTAGCAGACAACTGACTATGATAAAAAATGTGGATGGCGTTATTCTGGATGGATGTGTTTACAAAATGGACTGAATGTGGAAAATGATGGAATTGCCTAGCAATTACAGTCTATGGTGCTTATGACGTGTATGACCAAAAAATATGCCATGTATGGATGCGATGCCTAATGCAATTTATTATATTTTTGTTTTTTGATTTTTAAGAGTATGCATGGAAGTGAGATGCAATTTTTTTTTTGTTATTTTTTATTATCTTTTGTTTTTGTTTTTTTTGAATATTTGTTTTTGACCAAGCGATTATGGGAACCCTTGGAGCTTTTGGTTTGACCAAAGATTTTATGGATACCTTTGGGGCGTTTTAGGTTGACCAAGCGATGATGGGAATCCTTGGAGCGTTTGGTTTGACCAAAGGGATTATGTGCACCTTTGGGGCGTTTTGGGTTGACCAAGCGATTGTGGGAATCCTTGGAGCTTTTGGTTTGACCAAAGGGATTATGTGCACTTTGGGGGTTTTGGGTTGACCAAGTGATTGTGGGAATCCTTGGAGTTTTGGGTTGACCAAAGGGATTATGGTTACCTTTGGGGCATTTTAGGTTGACCAAGCGATTGTGGGAATCCTTGGAGCTTTTGGTTTGACCAAAGGAATTATGGGTACCTTTGGGGGTTTTGGTTGACCAAGCGATTGTGGGAATCCTTGGAGTTTTGGTTTGACCAAAGGGTTTATTGATACCTTTGGGGGATTTTAGGTTGACCAAGCGATTGTGGGAATCCTTGGAGCTTTTGGGGTGGGCTATGGCTCTCTAAATGTGGAATGGCCTCAAATGACTGATGTTCAAGGGTTCTAGTTCCTTGATTCCTTCAAGAGAGGTGAGCCGGTATGTTCTAGGTCCTATTTTACTATCAATTACATAAGGACCTAACCAATTTGCCATGAACTTATCCCTTAAATGGGGCGACAAGTTAGAATTTTGTTGGTTCTCTTTTAAGACCAAGTCACCAACCTGAAAGTCCCTCAGGTGAACTTTCATGTTGTATGCTTTCTTAAGTCACTCTTGATAGATACGTAAATGCTCGAGAGCATTGATGCATCGTTCATCGAGCAATGTAAGCTGGTCTAATCGGGCCTACCGCACAGTGTCATCATCGATGAACTCTTGCATTGATATGCGTAGGGAAGGTATTTCCAACTCGAGAGGCATGACTGCCTCGGAGCCATACACCAGCAAAAATGGAGTTGCCCCAGTGGGCGTCCGAATGCTAGTGCGATAAGCCCAAAGAGCAAGTGGGATTTGAATGTGCCAATCCTTATGACTATCTGTGACTATATTTTTAAGGATGGCAACTAGCATTTTGTTTGACGCCTCTGCTTGCCCATTTGCCTGCGGATAATAGGGTGTCGAAAAACTATGCTGAATTTTGTACTTTGTTGTCAAAGCATGCACATCTTTGTTCTTAAATGACGTCCCATTATCCGAGATGATCTTGGATGGAATACCAAAATGACATATGATGTTATGTAAAATAAACTCCACAATGCGGGGTCCAATCGTAGAGGTAAGCGGAATTGCTTCCACCCACTTGGTGAAGTACTCTGTGGCCGTTATGATAAACGTGTGATGGCCTAATGACATAGGGGAGATCTTTTCGATTAGATCTAAGCCCCACTATGAAAATGGCCAAGCCGATTGGATCGGTTGCAAGGCTTGAGAAGGTACGTGTGTCAAATTAGCATGGTGTTGACACTTCATGCACTTCCTTACATACGCGCAACAATCTCGCTCTAAAGATGGCCAATAATAGCCCATGCAAAGAATGCACTTTGCGATGGCCATACCACTGAAGTGGCCACCGCATGTACCATCGTGCGCTTGGGTGATCACCCAAGTGGACTCCTTCTGGTCCAAGCAATGGAGGAGGATCCCTTCGTAGCTTCGACGGTACAAAATGTCTCCTAGCAAGACATGTTTTGCCGCTTTCTGTTTGAATGATCTTTTCACGGTGTGTGTCAATCCAAGTGGGAGGTTACCTAGCTTGAGGTAGTCTCTTATGGGTGTGTACCAATCCTGCTGATCAGAAACCTTGATGGTATGAACTGCCAATCCCTCTTGAAGTTCATCCCTAGCAAAAGCTGAGCGGGAACGAACTTGTAAGAATAGCGTTGTGTTGCTATTAAGAGGGGTTAGGGAGAACAAGGACCCCTAGTTGGCATGATTCAGACTATCATGGATTCGAGAGAACTTATCCTGAGATGGTTCAATCTGGATCAGGTGGATTCTTGGCGTTAGGTCAAAGCTTGCACGCTCCATCATGGATTGTGATAATGTTTTGACTTGAATGGTTGTCATCTCACCGGAAGGGTCTTGCGGGATTAGTGACCCCAAGGAGGCCATAGTGTCCGCAAAATGATTCGATGATCGAGGGAGTGCCTCGATGTCGTACCATTCAAGCTTTGCCAGGAATTTGTCCACAAGGGCTTTGTAGGCCTGTAGAACTGGGCATTTACATTGGAATACCCCTTTCACTTGGTTGACAATTAACAATGAATCACCAAAGATGTTCAAGCATTTGATGTTCATGGTGATTGTTGTCTAAAGACCTATGAGCAAGGCTTCGTATTCGACATTGTTGTTGGTGCATGGGAAATCAAGTTTAAATGATAGAGGCATTGGAGCCCCTTGCGGTGTGAAGAATACGATTCCCATGCCACCCCCTTGCTCACATTTAGAACCATCAAAAAATAAGGTTATGTCGGCTTGTGACTCAGGCTCATCAAAATCTGGCGATTCTGAGACATGGAAGACCCCATCATCGGGTAGCTCTACGGTCAGAGGTTGATCATCTTCGAGAGGAGCCTCACGTAAGTTGGGCTTTTGGGGCCCCAAAATCTTGGTCTCTATAGACTCTAAGCGCCCTAGCAGCGCTTTGTATGCATCAGAGGATTTGATCTCTTCCTCCTTGGTTTGTTCCCATTGTGGATTTCGGGGAACTTGAGGCCTATGGAGGGGTAGCCGGATAGCACCCCCCTGCCTTGGTAGGGCATTTCAGCCCGCTCTTCTTCGCGCTCAAATTCCTCATAGGCTTCTTGAGGAATTTCTGGGCGTGGCCTATAAACATGGGTGGGTGCCCGAGGAAGGCGCCCGTCATTGGTTCTAGGAGTGGCCTCCCACTCAGGTCTAGGAGGTGTTGGGGGCAACGCTTGATAAGGTCATGGAGACCTGTCTCGCACCAAGGGGTTGTGCCTCTCATAAAGTTTTGTCTTATGCATGTGAGGGGTTGGAGTCCTCACCTGCATAGTGTTCTGGAGCAACTCATCCATCTGGCACTGAATGCGCTCTTTTTTAAGATGATACAGTTGCTCTAACTATTGTTGATCTTGCTCAAGCTACGTGAGTTGTGCTTGGTGGGCGGCATGTTTGGAAAATGCCAAGTCGATTTGTTCTATCATCCTAAGTCTAGGAGGCCTAGATGCCTCCCTTACATATCTATCTCGGTCATGGTGATCCGAGATCTCTATAGGTCGCTTCCCTCTATCGAGGTTAGCGGCATTCACCCGAGGCTCTAGCCTCAGTAGGTGATCCTGATAAATAGCAGGTGCAAAGGTGCATTGCTCCCACGCTATGTATTGCTCTTGAGGAATGTAGTGGTTTTCCTCATGCTCCCTTTCGTATATGTGAAAGGGGCGGGCAGAGTTGGCTCGCCCTATCTGAAGAGCCTTGCGCTCTGGATTTGGCCTATTGTTTTTAATAGTAATAAGGGGTAGAGGAGGGATGATGTAATCATGTGGCCCCTCCTTATGGACCCTATGTTGTTCTAGCGCTTCATCGCACGGTGGCCACTCATAACGAGTGTCTAAGGGAGCCTTCCCATTTATGTTGAGTGCCACGTGTAAGGACTCCTCCTGAAAGGGTCTATGTTGAATGGGAGTGCCCCTCGAAGGGGTGCCTCTATAGTCCCGTTCCGTCATGGTATGATGTGGACTATTTTGTGGGTCAAGCCACCAAGGTGGTATGACCAAGTCCTTGGGGCTATAGCGGAGGTGACTTGTGCCCCCTTGTACACTTTCTACAGCTTCTGCCCGTGATTGGGCTTGGCTACGGGTGTACACCATGGTGGTGTCTCTCTACAAGATATGTAGGTTTTTATCTTCTTTACAATTTTTTATGCTACACTAAACAAATAGGAGCCACACAAACAAAGAAGTGATTATCTCGTTTATAGATTAAAGGTGTGCCCTAGATCTGGTTTAGTGTGTTTTGATTTTTGTTTTGAAAGCCTTGTAAAGAAAATTTTGTTGTACATGCAATATGAGGGCTCTTATGTCTCCCAAAATGGTCGCCCCTTCAATATACCACTGCCAGGCCATTATACCAAACCTCTCAATATACCCGCCCTTACGTGAGGGAAACTATTGGTACGCGAGAGCAGAATAGTACGTGGAACATAGGCGGTACGGAAGGGGAATCACTCTATTTTTGACACCTACCATAGAAGACTTATCCTCATGCATTGGGAATCACCCCAGCTACACTTGGTCAGCTTTCATCAGGATTTACGTCTAGCAATAGTAGCGATCAGGGTTATGTATGCAAAATTCAAGCCAAGGTGGTGATGAAATCCACCGTTGGTCTTGATCAAGTGTTGGGGTTTTATGACCAACTCCTTGATGTTTAGATTATCACGTGGTGTGTGTGGTTATTTTTACTTGCGCAAAGAAAGGAAACATGCAGTAAAATTTCCTATGCAAGCAAAGAAATAGAAAAATCATAGAAATAGAGACAAAAAATTATAGAGAGTGTTCAGACAACCTACCTCTTCTCTGCCCACACCGGATGCCCCTGAGTTTCTGCTCAAAAAATGCATAGAGAGCTAATCGTCCCGGGGTGGGATGAATAGCAGATCTATATTCATCATAGGGTGGGATGAATGCCTTATTCATCCCAGGGTGGCACGAATTCCAGTCTGTATTCATCACAGGGTGGCACGAGCAGCAGTCCAATGCTTGAAGGATTAACACCTGAAAGCAAAAACACACAATTTTGATCAAAAATTTGATCCCAAAATCAAGGGACAAGGTCCCACCATGATCGCCACTGAAAGCACGAGGATACGGAAGCAATAGGCGTACCGGGTGTGATGCAAACAAAAGCATACGAAACGCTAAGTCCTACGAATGAAGAAAGGACTAAAGTGCATGAAAAAGGGAAAACAAACGAACTGAAATGAGATATAAAGCAAATGTAAAGTGCAGCCCTTATTTTTATTAATTTTTCTTTGAGATCAGGTTACAATATGTCTCCTTCCTTTTTAGGGGCTAGGAGCGTTAGATATAGTTTTGTTACACCACGGATGGTACGCTTCCCTTCGGGATCTTCCGCGTGCCCACATTTGAAATGGGTGGGCCAAACGTCATCGCCACTTGCGTGAATGCATCTATAGTTCCTTGCTACCCCTCCGGTGTTGATATCCTACGTTCAAAGAAATAGCAAACGATTAATAGCACCTACGGATGGAGGGAAATATGCAATCCCCAAGGCCTCCGGTTAATGCATGCATGAAATAATTAAAACGGTAATCAAAACATGTCAGAATAAGATGAAATTTGGATAAAAGCATGAAAACACCATCATGAACACACTACAAAAGGAACAGTCAAGAAATCTGTTGTATATTTCTAATCACTCCGGGGTGGGACGATTAGGACTGTCATAAAATGTCAAAAGGAAACCTCCTAAATGTCCCATCCAGAGGCCTCCAAAACACCTAAAAAGTTGGGGTTAGGAAAAATGGGGCATTTTGAGATGACCCAGAAGGTCGGATTTTGCATATTCAGCCCCGATCGCCCTATATCCGAAGATGCTCCCTGTATGTTAGTGAAAGCGAAAAACAATGAAAACACAGTCAAAACTCATCAGAATGGCATGAAATTTGAATGGAAGCATATATGAATGACATAAAATAAAATGCAAAAGAAATAGTAAGTAAATATGCTACATATTTCTAATCACTCCGGGGTGGGGCGATTAGGACTGCAGTAGTGCGAGGGCGCCCGGGGGCGGGACGCCCACTCGTTTGGGGCTTGGTTTCGGCACCAATCCACTTGGGATGGGTCCAAAACCTCCTAGGGGGTTGTGTCGACAAATTGGGTGGGGTATTGTGGCCAAATGTTTGGGTTTTGGGTCCGGATTGCGCTTCCAATGTTCACCCAATAACCTCCCTTCCAAAAGAGAGATCAAGGATGTAAGAAGCACAAGTGAGGGGTGAGGATGTAATTCGAAAGCACTCCATTGCTCCAAATTCTCCTGCTCTATTCTTTTTTTGGGGTGAGAAGACTCACCATTTTATAGACCTGAGGGTCTCTTGTGAATGAGCATGCAGAGGCGCCACTTGGCCATCATGCCTTCCTAGGGGAGAGAAGATTCCTCCCTGATTAAGGGCTCCATGACTGCCTCTATGACTACCCCTTTGAGCTCAAAAATGCTCACTCGCACTCCCATGCATTGAAGGTGGAGTTGAGTGGCGGATCTGAGCTGCCATTTGTCAAGGTTTGACCTTTTTCCCGTCAAACCTGCTATTCGCCCCACCCTGGAGCGAATGCTGCTAATCGTCCCGGGGTGGGACGAATACCAGTTTGTAATCATCCCAGGGTGGAACGAGTAGGGAGCAGAGTGCCTGAAAGGTGCCAAATTGACCTCTGACCTTCCAAAACTGCTGTGGGAGTGGTTAGGACCATTGTTTAACCTCTGGGGGCTGCCCTAGGGGCTATGTATGTCAATTCGATCAGTGCTTGTCGTCACATAATCGGATTGGTGCTGTTTTGGTGTCTACATTTTTTAAGAATGTGTTGGGTCTATTTTTTTAAAGAAAAATATGAGGCATTTCCTTGTTTTAAAGATTTCAAGAATCATGTTGAAAAGCAAAGTGGACACTATATAAAATGCTTAAGAACTGATAGAGGAGGAGAATTTTGTTCAAATGAATTCTTACAATTTTGTAAATATTGTGGTGTTAAAAGGCAACTCACTAATGCCTATACTCCACAACAAAATGGTGTGGTTGAACGTAAAAATAGAACAATTGTAAACATGGCAAGGAGCATGCTACAAACAAAGAAATTAAGTAATATGTATTGGGCTGAAGCTGTTAGGACAACCATCTATATTTTGAATAGAAGTCCAACTTCTAGCTTGGATGACATCACTCCATATGAAGCATGGTATGCAAAGAAACCAAATGTAACTCATTTCAGAATTTTTGGTTGTTTGGCTTATGCACATATTCCAAAAGAACATAGAAGGAAACTTGATCCAAAAAGTGAAGCATGCATTTTTATTGGGTATTGTGAAAATACCAAAGCCTATAGGCTCTATAATCCAAAAACTCATAAGATTATTGTATCAAGAGATGTGATTTTTGATGAAAGGGGAGTTTATCGTCATAAAAAAGACCATATTGAGAAGTCAAAATATGCTTTGAATGATGGTATTATTGATGATATTGATAATGAGTAGCCCACTAATGTTGTAGTTCCAAGTGCTACTAATCCACAAATCAGTCCCTAATCTAGTTATCCATCAAGTAGCCCCTCATCTAGTTCTTCAGTTTCAAGTGCAAGTCCAAGTCCACCAAGGAAGGTAAGAATATTAAGTGACATTTATCAAAGGAGTACAATTCAAACACATGAAGAGAACCCAAGAGGTGAGACAGTCAATTTTGCTTTATTTTCACAAGCTAATTTTGAACCATCAAGTTTTGAAGAAGCATGTGCTAATGAAGTGTGGATTAAAGCAATGCAAGATGAAATGAACTCCATCAAGAAGAATGATACTTGGGAGCTAGTTGAGCTTCCAAAATGCAAGAAGGTTGTGGGATCTAAATGGGTCTACAAAATAAAATATAATAGTGATGGAAGTATTGAGAGGTACAAAGCAAGGCTTGTGGCCAAGGGGTTCACACAAAGGTATGGCATTGATTATGAGGAGACTTTTGCTCCAGTTGCAAGACAAGAAACAATGAGGATGGTTCTTTCTATTGCTGCCCATAAAGGATGGAAGGTACATCATTTAGATGTAAAGAGTGCATTCTTGAATGGCTATCTTGATGAAGAGGTTTATGTGCAACAACCTCAAGGATTTGAAGTGCAAGGTAAGGAGAATCTTGTGTATAGGTTGAAGAAGGTCTTGTATGGTCTTAAGCAAGCTCCAAGAGCTTGGTATTCAAGGATTTATGGTTATTTTCATCAATATGGCTTCATGAGAAGCAAGAGTGAGCCAACCTTATACTAAAATAAGGAAGGTAATGACATTCTCCTTGTTTGTCTCTATGTGGATGATTTGATTTACTTGGGTAGTAACTCAAAGATGAATGATGATTTCAAATATGCAATGATGCAAGAGTTTGAAATGAAATATTAGGCTTGATGCATTATTTCCTTGGTATGGAGGTATATCAACAAAATTATAAAATCTTTATTTATCAAACTAAATATTCCAGTGATATGTTGCAAAAACTGGCATGGAGAATTGTAAACCTATTGCAACACCAATAGCTCATGGTGAGTTGTTGAGTAAGGATGATGGAACTGAAAAAGTTGATGTGACCACATATAGAAGCATTTTTGGGAGTTTGATGTTTCTCACCAACACTAGACCAGATATTGCATGTGTTGTCTCACTTGTATCAAGGTATATGAGTGACCCTTCTAAATTACATATGAAAGCAACAAAAATAATACTAAGGTATGTAAAAGGTACAACTAATTTTGGTATTCATTATTGTAAAAATGATGATATAAAACTTGTTGGCTTTAGTGATTCAGATTGGGGAAGTAATATAGATGATATAAAATCTACATCAGGTAATTGTTTCAGTCTTGGGTCTGGTTTGATTACATGGTCTTCAAAGAAACAAAGTATTGTTGCTCTTTCTTCTACAGAGGCTGAATACATTGCAATCACAAGTGCTAGTGCTCAAGCATTGTGGTTGAGAAAAGTCCTTGAAGAAATTGGAGAAAAACAATATGGTCCTACTACCTTGTATTGTGACAACATGAGTGCTATACATTTAGCAAAAAATCTAGTTCATTACAGCAGGTCAAAACATTTTGACTTGAAGTATCACTTCACCTGAGACATGGTTGAGAAGAAGGTTATTACATTGAAACATTGCAATGCTGAAGATAATATTGCTGATTTGTTTACCAAGGGAGTAGTCAAAGCTCAATTTTTGAAGCTGAGGAACTCTTTGGTGAGTTCTCTCAACATCAAGGGGGAGAATTTTGGAGATTGAACCAACTCACTTCATGCCAACCTCACAAAACTGATATTGTATTCCCATTCGGCCTCTACAAGGTTGATCAAGTGAGCCATTTGTATGATCCATCAATAGATTAGGTCATTTCAGTAGTAGCTTACAATATTGATTCTCCAGTCATCTAGATGATCCACAAATCATCGGACTAATCCATGTGAATTGATCTGTTTTATACTAATCCGAGACAAAGAGCTAGCAGTTTCAAGTCTTATGCGTATTTTTGTGTTTCCTCCATATTTAGACTTTGGTTTGGTGTGTTAACTACTGTTTATGAGTATAATGAATTTATTTTGTTTGTATAATCCGTGAGAATATCATTCTCAATTATTATTTTGTTGTTTTGTTTATTTGGGGATTGTATTTAGTATTGAACCAGAACTATATATTGATGTAATGGCTTGAAACATAAAATATACATTTTACAATTCTCATTTAGTTGTTAAACATAAAATTTATAATCATGCCTCTTCTTATGAATTTTTTAATCTTATTATAAAAACATTCTAAATATAGATTTTATAATCATACTTTTTGTTATGAATTTTCAAATCTTATTATAAAATTTTTAGGGTTCTAAATTTATTAAGGTTTTAAAAACTATGTAAATTTTGACAAAGGTAAGTATAGGCAATGTAACAAAATACAATTCATCATTAACCATTTTTCTAGATATCAAAATAAGATAAGAATTTAGAACATGGAAGATATTAATAAAGACAAGGATAAGAATTTAGAACATGGAAGATATTAATAAAGACAACGACAAAATTATATAGAAAGGATAAAAAATCAATGAAATACATTCTAACATTCCCGTGTAACTAGTATCCTTGTACTTGCTTATTCTAAAGGTACTGATCAAATATTCAGGAAATACAGCCTACGTACGTGGGCACCCATACAACTCTATTGAGCCTTACAATTTTACAAGGTAATTCTTGCAATTTTCCATGGTAGTGAATCTGACAAGGTTTGGTGTCGACAATGAATTCCCTAACAATGAATTCCCTAAAATATTTAATAAACAGGAAGAAGATGACCTTTCGCAGCTAAATTTGGTATTTTGGAAAGAAAATAATTAACAGGATTTTCTGCCTGATCTGATATGACATGATATGACATGGCAGTTCAATAAACCTACACCAATTAGTCGGCTATCACTACCTACACCAATTAGCACTTCTACCGGATCTGATATGACATGGCAGTTCAATATACCTAGTGCGCTGTCTACAAACCTATGTTCTCACTGCTGTGCATGTTAAAACATGATCAAATCCCTCCAATTCTGGTACCTTGATTTGTCTCCATCTTATAGTTTTAGAACTTTAGAACTTCTCCTTGGATTAAAAACATAAATGCAGATGGAATTTTTCGTGATATACTTGATGGCCCAAATCTCACTTCCAATGCCCAGTATATTGTAATTGACGGCGTAACTTCGCATCTCAGAATTACCTCCAACGTATCCAAAATGTGTCCACTGCTTTTTTTACGCATCGAATTCCATCACCTCATTCGCCACTCTTCGGATCGAAAAATTTTCCGGAAGCATGAGTCTCTGCAACCCCTTCCGTGCAATGGTATCCTCCTATTGCGAAGAACTTGTCGTCCATGACCAGACCTGCGCAATTAATTCGAGGCATAATCATGTCCGGAAGTGTTTCCCATTGATTTTTGAGAGTGTCATACCTGAAAGCGCTTTTGGAAGCTTCTCTGGTCACGTCGAGCAGTCCACCGCTGACATAAACGAATCGCTTCATTTCAGCACAGGCGAATCTTCTGAGTTTCTGTCCATTGAAGGGCGGGGGAGATTGGATAGACTTCCAGCTTTCGTCTCCTTTATCTTCTTCTGTGTGGTTGGAGGAAAATTCAACCTTGTAGTGGTTAACAGCAAGGGGAATTTCCGGAAGAAATATCTCACAATTTGCGGCTGCGCTTCGGAGATGTATGTCGATAGAAATTCCGGCGGCTAGGGGATTGGGTAAAGCAAGGGTACGAAGGGTTAGAGGGTCCAGCAAGAGCCAACGTGTGTTATTCTGCGTGGCACGGACGTATCCCAGATAAGACTTCGTGTCAAATAATCCGATGAAAATGCAATATCCGGGAGAGAGGTTGAGAGAAAGTCGAATCGAATTGATGAGAGAGTCATTGCTCACTGAATTCCTCCACGCGCGACAAACAAAGCTTTCGATGGCCCTGCTGCGACGGGGCAATCTGGCAAGGCAGGTCATGGCAATTTCATGGGGTATGGAGGGGATCAACTCGGATTCATCCATATGAATGCTTTCTTCCTTCTCTAATTCTTTGGGTGAAGACTCTCACCTTATTTGGTTCTAAACAGAGAGCCTGTTGAGAATTTGGGGCGTTCAATTCACGTTAAAGAGGGCGAAAATTGGATCGAGTTCAATCGTGGGAATCTTCCGTAGCTTGAATGGAATGATTCGAAACTACCTTTGTCAAGAGCACATGCTTACCAGGTTCCAACAAGAAAATAGAATAAATATGCGGTGTTCCCAATTACGACGTTGGTGAGCATGTGACGCATGTCGTGGGTGGTAGTTGTTGTATGGTGACCATTTTCACGTAAAAATGGCAAAGGATTTTACACCTCTAACATGGGCATTAAGGTTATTGAATTGGTAAGTTGGGGCATTTACGAAGAGGAGACTTATATTTCAATTTCATGGGCATGCTCATGTATAGCCAGTAGTTTGATCCAAGGATTAGTTTGATCCGAATCCTATGGGTGTTGTGCCCGATTTACGACGGCGGTCCGTTCTTTGCATGTCCGGCAGTCCCCATTTTCTACCGCGTGTTGAACCAGACTAATAATGACAGTACAAAACCTATCGTCCAACAGTCACCATCTCAGGCCATGTTGACATATGGGTTTGTTGAATGCAGTTGCTGATGGGTTTGTTGAATGCAATTGCTTATGGTTGGAACCCTAAGTTAACAATTACTACAAATTGTAATTGTACCCAATTCAGCTATGTACAAAAAAACATTGACATTTGATTTATGGCCCAATGAAACAATGAGCACCTTGTAACCTTACTTTATTTTATTAATATCCATGGGTTAATTTTTAACCTTCATTTTGGGTAACTTTTATTATGGTAGAATTTATGTCATTTTGTCCAACCATTTTATAGATTGAAAATGATTATTCATCCATTAAATTATTGGTGTCTAAGGGCGGCTTTCTTATCAATGTTTTTATTTATCTGATTTACTTTACTGTAATTTTTAACATAGTATCAAAAGTAAGTATGGATCTCCTTTACTCAATCTAGAATTTTAGTCATTTTTTATTTTATAACAAAGTTTCAAAATATGTGTATCTCATTGGCGGAAGATAATATGTCCATCATTTCAATTTCTAGAGTTTTCTAAAACCTTTTATTGAAGCTTTATCATCACTATACTACATTGGAGAGTTTCTAATGCCATAAGATCAAGGGAAATATTCATCATTAAGTTTTATCATGCCTTTTTTGATATTAAGTTCATTGGTTTTTTTATTTTTCTTGTGATGGGTTGTTCTAATAAGGTTTTATTTGTTGAAGGAACAACCATGAAAATAAATGATAAATTAAAATTTTTAAGATTTTTTACAAACTTTAGAATTTTTTTAAAATCTATTTTCTTATGTTTTTCATATTCTCTAGTGCATACACATGACATATAAGGTATAATTTGGTTAACATATAGTAAAACGAAGATGTTAGATAAAATGATATCATTCCCATCTATTGAAAATTATCCAGGAAATTTTAGTGTAATGTAAAAATAATTTATTAATAAGACCAAATATTACTTACTATTTATCTCTAGTGGCCTACAAGGTTCTTTGATAGAGGAGAATCATTTAATGTATAAATTGTGTTATAAAATGATTGTATAGGATAATAACAAATTTCATAGTAGTTTCTAGAAACGAATGGAATAAAACATTACCCAATATTACTTTCCAAATAAATATACTACATATGAAAGAAATATAGTATATGATAGGGTGTTTGTAGACACCAAAATATCTTCACTCAAAGAGAACCAAAACTACACTCAAAACCAATAAAAAAATGACTGGCGAGGAAGGGTATTTATAGTCAAGTGCATAATACTTTTACGTCAAGGTTCTGAGACAGACCCTCAAGAATAAAATGTAGAATTGTTACCAAAATAATTTTTTTTCAAGGTTTACATGGCTCCGAAGGAAAAATATAACAAAAATTTGGTCATGACCACAAGAGAAGCCTTAACCGCCATATATTTTGACATACCCATTAAGTTGAACAAGGAATGGAGAGAGACCATTATATTATATCCACCCTTAAGGGACACTCTTATACTTCAATAAGCTCTTACATGCGTACAAACATGAAACAAAGAATGATCTTGGTCAAAATGAATGTTACCTGCTCTAATGAAATAAAAAATATTAGATCTAATATACCATAAGGATAAAACCATCACACAAAGTGCATCTACATATTTTTGTGCTTCATTCATTGATGAAATATAAGATTATGGATAAGCTGAGTAGTACTCCGATTATCATAACAAAAAGGAGATAGAGAACTTTGAGGGATGTCAATATCCTCTAAAATCATTCGTATCCACCTAAGATGTTTATTCATCTCATTGATAGTACAATTTTCAACCTATGTAGAAGACTAATAAATGGTGGATAGGTGTCTAGAACACCATGAAACTGAGTTAGATCCTAATTAGAACATAAAACCTATGGTTGAGTGCTACTCATCCAATTTATTTACCCAATTAACATCTCAAGAACCTATTAAAATTAGAGGAAAACCTATACACTAGTGAATTATCACATTATGTGTCTATGAATCTACATGGTTGTTATGTAGTGAATCTCCCAAGGTAACCAAATATACCTAGAATAATATCTAACAATAAATGTTATATCTAATCTAGTGTGAGAATGATAGAGAAGACATCCAACAAGAGACCGATATAGCATGACATCAACCAAAGGTGTGGTACAATTAGCTTATAGTTTCAAATCTAAAGCAAAGGGGGTCTGAGCAAGATTACACTCCATATTGAACTATTAAAGATGATCCAAAGCATATTTGGGATGATAAATGGTAATGCTAGAATCTAATTAATCAATTTGGATTTTCAAAAAATAGTTCAAGATCCCCAAATTTCTCATCGTAAAGTTGGAATAAATCTATGACTTCATATATTGAATCAAAGTAGTGGAGTTAGCCATGATAAGAAGGTCATCATCATACAACACAATTATCAAAGTCTCCTCATAATGATTTTTAATGTAAACATCATTCTTAGCCTCACATCATTAAAATCTAAAATTAAGGAAGAAATAATGGATTTTCTCATACCAAGCTCAAGGATCCTAGTTAAGACCATAAAATGATAAGGTCAAGTGACATATCAATGGAGTAAGACCCTCTATCTCAAATCTAGATGGTTTTTTCCCATAAATATCCTAAATTTTTCCATGAAGAAAGACACTCTTAATGTCCATCTAATGCCCCTTTCGTCCATAGGAAGTTGTAATACAAAGAAGCATTTTAACGGAGTATATCTTGGCTACAAGTGCAAAAGTATCTAAAATATCAACATCCTCCTATGGAGAGAAGCCCTTAGGAACAAAGCGTACATTATTCTTTTCAATATTAGTATATGACATGTACTTAGTCTTATACACACAATTACACCCCACAAAATTATTTCTTGTTGGAAGAGGAACTAACCCCCATGTTCTATTCTTCATCAATACCTTATATTTTTCTCCCATGGAATCTTCCAATTTAGGATTTCCATTTTCTTGGGATTAGGTGACAAGATTCCTTCAAAGCTTGGGAAGGAGCCTTCTAATGTAACTTAAGAAAGAGGATGGGTTGTGCATCCTTTACATGGATATTAACTCACCTAGGGATGGGATGTTAAAAAGAAGAATGAGTATCTTACACCATGTCAACATTATGAATATATGTATAGAAATATAACACATCCCAACTCACATCATCATATAAAATTAGAATATTCTAAACTAAACCATCCTATATTGCTTAATAAATAGTGTGTGATTGAGGCAAATCAATAATAAGAGAAAAACCACTAGAAGAGGAATATGCTCTAACAAGGATGAAACTAACCAAGATATCTAAAGATGTTAGATTTAGAATAGGAAGAGAATCAAAGGAATCAAAAGCTAAAATATCTAGAGGGGAAGTGGAAGAAGTACCTAGAAGAACCTCATCAAAGATACCATCTCTTGAAATCAAAACCTCACACCTCTAAGGATCTTAGAGAAAATAATGTGTTTGAGATATTATAAAATACTATAAATATATACTTATGGATCTTAGGAGCCTTCTTTTTTAAATTATCCTTGGGTATGTTAGCCCATGCTAAAGACCCAATGATTCAAAATATAGGGATATATAACTTATACCCTATCAATTTCTCAAGAGGTGTCATTTATTGAATAGCCCCAATAGGCGCCCTATTGATGATATACCATGCATAATTGATTGGCTCACCCAAAAACTTGTGATATGATTCCTTGGCATGAATCATATAGTGATCCATCTAATAACCTTATGTTTTATTTCTACTACACTTTTCTATTAATGAGTGTAGTGAATAATCCTATGATATGTTATTCCATGAGTGGCCAAGAAATGATAAAAAGTATGAATAACATATTCATCACCTCCATCTATTCTTAGACACTTTATCCTTTTATATAACTAGTTTTCAACAAGAGCCTTGAAGGTTTTAGTCCTTTCAAATACTTCATCCTTGGTATAATTGGTATATACCCACATATATCTAGAAAAATCATCGATGTCAGGGAGAAAGTATCTATTACCTTAAATAGAAGCTATACCCATACATCCACAAATGTCACTAAAAATTATTTTCAATGGATGGGATGCCCTCTTAGAAGCTCGTTTCATAAAGGTATCTTGATGACGATTTTATTAAATGCATCCCTCACAAATACCACTTAAAGGAGATATACACGGAAGCCTAATAGCCATATCATGATGACTCATGTACCTCACGGAACCAAAATTGATATGTCCAAGCCTATGATTCCAATTTTGGTACTCATTATTAGCATGTGTTATCATTGTAAGAAACTTCTTCTTCCTAGAGGAAGAAGAAGAAGGAGTCAGTATTTCACCCAACTTATACATATGATAAAAATCATTATAATATCTAGAATCAACAATCTAAAATCCATTTTATATATCTCTAGTCACCCATATATTAAATCAAAATCCTATTTTCTATTTATACGAGTAATGCAATAAATAGTTAAAAGGTTGGGACCAATATTGGAAACATTAAGTACCTCATTAAATGTTGAAGATCCAATCATGATATCTTTACTTATATCCACCCATAATAAAGAGTCATATTAAATCACAATATTTCCTCCTACATGTGTCTTGTTATATCCTTAAAGAACGGTCTTGTGCTTCATCATATGTCTAGTTTCCCTTGAATCAACTACCACTCATCCAATGAGATGTATGTCCAATTTGCAGAATGAACTACAACATGAGCCTATGAGGTTTGTACTTCAAATCCTTACTCACCTTAAGCATAGAATAGAGGTAGGATTACATGTCTCCTTTTGTTTCCCCTTATAACTTCTTGATTTGGAGCTTATAAAATTCTTTCTCGTGTCCTTATTTCTTACAAAACTCATATGTGGGTTCGGGGAGGGCTATAAACTTTAAAGGTTATCTTGAAATAAACCTAAGGAGATCTATCTTAAAACAAACCTAATAAGAGCTCTATCTTCTCTCAATTAAGAATCCTAAGGAGGGCCCTTTTATTGAAAGTCTTCTTAGATTTTGTTTCTCATTTTCTTTGGTCTTTATTCATTCTAATTTTTTACCACAACTTCTTTTGGATGTGCTTGAAAAAATTAAACTTTTCCTTTTGTTTGTTTTCCATATATTGATGATGTAAGAAGTACTTAAATATCTCACAAATAGGAGGTGTATGATAGTCCAAGAAGTACATGCATAGCATTTTGAAGATCACAATAACTATCTCATGTTTTTGATGTTTTGTTGAAAACAATATTGAGCAACTCTATATTCCAATCCTTCTCTAATGACTTCTATCATTCTCTTTCTTCAATGCCTCCTAAAGTATTCCTCTTGAAATTCATATATCATCTTGTTAATTTTTGAACCAATTGTACTCATCAATTGTGTCAAATGAGTCCATGGATAGGGTTACAATCTTTACCTCCAACATATTCATATGGGTGAGATCAATCCAATCACATAGCCCATAAAAAATTTCAATCAAAATTATGGGATTAATGGTTCTACTTACATGGGTTTCATAAACATTTTCCACATGGAGATTAATCACACCATGCGGTTTGTTCTTATTATCCATATATAATTGCTTTATATTATCAAAATCAGTATCTTTAGCCTACTTATTCATATAATTGAACAACTCTTGCTTTAGAGTAGAGCTTTAATATTATGTTTCTATGTAGCATAGTTTGGACAATTCAATAGGGGTACATGATGATCCATTAATTTTATATTAATAATCAAAAAATTTAGAACCAATATTACCAATGTAAAGAGATAAAAAAATTGTGTGATTTTAAGAAAGAACTCAAAATGCTTCTATATGCAAAAGTTATGGAGCACAAAATTGTAGCCCTAAAAATACAATAATTCAAAAAATAAAACCTTTAAATATATATATAATAGTAGTAACTATGAGGAATGACAATTTAGCACATATTGCAATGTGAATGGTTTCAAATGGTACTTACTATGTGTTGACTATGCAAGATACTAGCAAACTACACTATATCACTTGTCACTATCTGATTTGTTCTAAAAATTGTGTATCACCAAGTCTATTGCTAATTATGTGAGATTGTAAGTTTGATGAGATGGTATAATGTGATTGGTCGATCCCACTTTTATAGTTGCTAAGTGGCATATCGACTACCATGTCAACTATTGAATGGGCAATCACGTTGGTCCAATCAAAATACACCATGTATTAGCTTGGATAACTATCCTAGACTTCCACCTTACCTATAAAGTGTTACCTTAGAATTCATACACCACCTAAAAATTCACATGTATATACTACCATGTTAGATGTATAGATTACCACATCACCTCAAGATGCATGTAGCTTTTAATTTAACAATATGGACCGATATGTGTTGCCTTGGTATTTATTCTACCTTAGTTGTATATAATACCACAATTGTATAGAATACCACATGGCATTCATACAACCCTATCATCATTAGCTAAAGTATTTAATAGTGCCATGTCATTATACACATCATTAGCTAGAATATTTAAGAGTTCAATGTCATCAATCCTAATATCATCATAAAAATAAAAAAGGGTTTGAACTTAAAACCTCCCATGGATAGCATATTAGCACTCCATGTGCTACCCACCTTCCCAATAATAAGTCTTGGGAAGGAAATACACACCAATCCAATTAGCATGTCAAATAGAACAACATGCTGCCTTTATCCTACTTGTGACATGTGCCTATGTGATAATTTTCTAATCATGCAACTTTTTGCTAAGAAAATAGAATATTCTTCAAAATATTCCAACTTAAAAGTTCAAATTTTGTAGGGAAATGCATAAGTTTTTCAAATTTTATTTGGAGGTACTTAGACCTAAAACAATGAAAACATTTGAACCGTAACCCCCCCTAAAATTTTGCAAAGAATCCAAAAATGCTAATGGTTCATCAAATTCTCCCTACATAATCATTTTGTCGAACATAACCAATAAACTCCTCTCACACCTATGCAACCAAAAAGTTATCAAACCATATTTGTAACATTATAAAGTGGCTTGGAGGTCTTTTATAAGCATAAAATATTGCCTATGAATTTCTCGGGTTTGGGGGTTTGTCTAAGAAAATGTATTCTTTTCTTTTCTTCTTTCACAATAACTAAGTAGTCTCTCCTCTCATTAGTATTTTTATTGGTCATAACAACTTAAAGAGAAAAGGAAATATAATTTTGTAAAAAATCTATAAAAGATAAATAATATTTTAAAAAATATTGTAAAGCTCAATCCTAAAACTAGGTCATCCATCTAGTAAAAAAATTAACAAAACAATATTAAGTGTCAATGAGCAGAAAAAATGAACCTATTATTGAATATTTATCCTAGAGAAAATTAATTTTTCCCATTGAGATATTATGATCTAATTCCACTAGGTTTTTCTATATAAAATCCTTCTTCAGGTTATATCATTAACTTTAAAAGAATATTCTCCACAAGACCCTATGAAAATTGTGATCAATAAAAGTTGGAAGAAAAATTTATCATTTGAAAAAGAAAACAAATAATGAAGATTCAAACTTGCTCTATTACAATGTTAGATTTCATTATAGTTCACAAAAATAAATGAAATTAGACACTACTCATTATTGCTTGTCAAAAGAAATACATAGCATATGAGAGAAACATAATATATGATAGGGTATCCATAGACACCAAAGTATCTTCACTCAAAGAGAATCAAAACTACACTTAAAACTCATGATAAAATGATTGATGAGGAGGGATATTTATACCCAAGTACATATTACCTTTAGGTCAAGGTTGTAAGACCGACCCTTAAGAATAAAATATTAAAAAATAAAATAAAAATAACTTTTTCAACTTTTTTTATTTCAAATTTGTAGGTTCTTCCTCTACGTAGGAAATATTCAAATGGGCAGGAGAATTTCAAATGTCAATTTGAGCACCTAGTTTTTAAATTTCATTTTGGTGGGATCTCTATTGAATGCTAGTTCCACATTTCAGATGTTGGATATTGGATCAAATTTGTTGGATGCGGGACTAGTTCTCCCTCAGGGAGACAACCTCATTTATTTTATTCTTTTATTTTCATAAAATATCCTTATGGCTAATTTTAGCTTTGGGCCCATTTTAAAACCCCATTGTAAAAGGTTCAGGGGCCCTTTCAAAACCCCCTCTTCCACCTAATAGAAAAAATTTACATAGACCCAAAGGGCAAACATAACAATAATTCATATGTGTCCCAAAGGGAAGCTTAATAGCTAAATATTTCAATAGATAAATCATAATGGATGGAATTACCTTATTTGGATTCATTGTAAAAATTCATAAGGGATCATTATTTAACATTTTTGAAAATTTGTTCATCCTAGGGCTCATTTTAGACATTCAAAGTGATGCCCACTTCCCTCTTTTTTTGCATAGAAAACTAGCATTTTAAATTTAAAGTAATATTCTTCTAATTGAAAAATAATGCTCATCATAGAGGAAGGTACACCATGCATGGATGCCAACTAAGGGTAGAAGTCAACATGTCATCATTATGGGTATATAAAGCCTTGTGATAGTTCGCTATGGGGTAATGTTGTAATATATTTACATCTTTTTGGATAGAAATTTGGCACCTTATGCTATTGTGTCTCATATTATTTCATCTATGATAGGTGTGGATGATCATATAGTGTGTGGTATTGGATGGTTAAATTAATCAGTGTTTGTTGGACATTGAGTTTTTGGGCTTACTATATGGGAATTCTCAATTTCCTTTTGCTTTACCTATGATAGATAATTTCTATGTTCTAAATGAAATGGTGGTTTGAGTGGATACTTGAAATGAAGAGAAGTGTTTTGTTAAGCTTTAAATAAGGTTTGAATTAAAAGGGTCCCCATGGAACTATTGGTTGATCACATGTAGTACAATGTATCATCTTATTATTGGCATGTTCCAATGGTTTCAACCAATCATATGGACCTCCTAGTTAATAGGTTAAGTTCAAGGAATTGGCTCATAGAAAATTAACGGTTGAAATAATTCCCCTTTTTGGTGTCTTTAGTTGAAGACCCATTTGGATTTTTGATAACATATATAAACTATTTTACAATCCATATGGTGCTAAGGTGGCCACTCATTATCTAGTTTTCATATTTACATAGTTCTTTAACTAATCCCAACACAAAAATTAATAACACATCATTCAATTTTCATGTAGTCAATAATATAGGCAAAATAAACTTGGTGGCCTTAGATTCATGCTTCTATTAGGGTTTTTTATTTCCATTTGGAGATCCATCATTTATCAAAGGTATTTTCAAAGTTTGGGGATCTGGAGGTAGTTTTGGTTGGAGATAGAATTATATAGGTTCCTCATGGACTATATTCCATACACACCCATGCTCAATGAATAAATTTTTTAATGAAATATTGAAGTAAATGGGATTACGATGGTTCATTGCTTAAAATTTGATACCTATAGATTCATAAGAAATTAATAAACTCATCTAGTGCAATATAGAAGAAGCACATAGAATTATTTCCTATAATATGGGTAAGGATTTAGAAAATCATGTCATACGTAGTACTCATCTCTCATCACTTTTGTAAGGCTTTATGTATTTGTTGGTTCCACACACATTAGTCATTTGAAGTTCAATCAAACTACCTTGAATATGGCCAATTTTGTGTTGTTGGGGAGTACATAAATTACTATAAGCAATTCTAGCAAGATATCCATGTTGCCATGGGGACCACCAAAAAATGAATTTTTTGATCTAGAAATTTTTTGATAATTTTTTATGGTCTAAAATAAACCTATTATGGGATAAAACGCAATAATACAATACTAGTGTAAGAATACAAGAGCTATCCCCCATATTTTTTCCTTTTTGAATGAACAAAAGAAAACAAAGATTTTTCATTTTCCTTTTAGAGCAAGGGTTCAAGATAAATGCAAAGAAAAGCTAGCCTAATATGTAAACTATATGCTTTTCCATTTTAACACCTCAAATAAAGAAATAAAAATATCTTTTTGAACTAGCCTAGATTCCTTATTATTACTTTATTCATATGATAATCTAAAAAACCATAATTCTATAGTATATAGTAGATAAAATTGTTACTGGAATTAGAGACTATAATAATAAAAATAGAGGCACCTAGATTTATAGCTGAGAAAAAATTGCTCCCTAGAAATGAAATAATTCTCTATCAAAACCACTCCCTAGAATCCAAGAGTCAATGATTTCATGAAATTCTACACTAGTAGAAACACTTAAAGATAGTGATTAGTTTTTGGGGTCTTCCAAGATCAAGAGAAGTAGTGAGATATATGGCTTCAGTCATCAAACCCATGGATTATTTTTTAAAAGAAAAAATGGTCTATGAGTAGGGGGTGGTAGAAATTTATCTGAAAAATCATTGACCTATGAGTATTAATTTCATTTCTATGGAATTATTGAAGAACACAAGCTTGTACTAAGAGGGGGGTGAGCAGTATAAGATCAAATTTCACTTTTCTTTCTCAAAAAATATTATCCAATATTATCAATGTCAAAATCAATAGCAGTAATCAAAGAAATGGACAAACCATCACACACAAAGGAGACACAAATTTAATATGGTTCACCCAATGTGGGCTACTCCATGGAAAAAATATTTCTACTAAAATTTTCTCAAAAAATGTATTGGAAATCAATTCCCTATTACAATGATTATGGACCTCTGTCCAAAGGAGACACCAACCCCCTATTATTTGATTTGTGGATATCTATCCACAGGAGAACTCTTTCCCATTTTCTTTGGTTCGTGGAACTTGATCCAAGAGACCTCTATCTCATCAACTGGTTCGTGGATATCTCTCCATAGAAGAATTCTATCTTCCTAGCTAGTTCATGGATCACACCCCATAGTAGAACTCTTTCACCTTGATATGATTCGTGTATCTCTATCCATAGGAGAAATATTTCCCCTTGCTCTAGTTTATGGATCTCTATCCATAGGAGAACTATTTCCCCTCTACTCTGTTTGGTGATATTCTAGAAGACTTCTACCCCTAATGCTAGCTTGTGTATCTCTCTCCACAGGAGACCTCTATACCCACTACACTGGATAATGGATCTCTATCCACTGGATACTGTTGTCCTCTTTACTCTCTCACCTCCAAAGCTTACTCTCAGATCTATCTCAAATCTACACCAAAATTTGACCCAAGTCTAGTACAAATCTGCTCTAACTTTTATCACAAATATGATCACAAATATACACTAATCTATGTCTCAAATATGTCCCCAATCCTTAACACAAACCTTGATCAATTATGCTTATATATGCCCCAATACTTAACACAAATCTTGAACAAATTAAACCTGCTCTTAATTTTGTCTCAAGTATTCACAAGACTTGCTCAAATATACTTTCAAGTCTTCACCGTGACTTGCTCAATATGCTCTCAAGTCTTCACCAAGACTTATTAAAATATACCTTCAAGTCCTCTCAAGAACTTGCTCAATCTAATTTAAAGTCTTCACCAAGACTTGCTCAAATCTACCTTCAGGTACTCTCAAGAACTTTCTCAATCTACTCTCAAGGCTTAACCAAGACTTGCTCAAATATGCTCTAGCATATGCTCAAACATGTTCTAACACATGCTCCAAATAACTCATAAAATATGCTCAATCAATTTTAAATCTTGCACAAAATGCTATCAAATAATTTGTCTAATCTTCAAGGTAATTCCTTTAACTTGAAGTAGTTTAGATATATTATATCCACAATTTGTTTAACCTCTCGAACATATAGATAATGATGTACTCTATCAAAAACTCAATATGTTCTACTCAATAATTAAGTATGTTGCTTACACATGTCTCACTTCTATTTCTCTTTTAAAGATAGATCTAGTCCTGCACATGACACCTATCTTCCTGATTTGCACATTCACTTTAAGTATCACTCAAAACCAATGTTCAAGAGTTTCACATAATTATTTAACCATGATGCACAAATTTCTTACAAACCCTAACCAAATGTTTCACATTTCTTCCAAAAAAGAGCAAAATGTAGGTCTCAAACCCTAACTCAAATAATTCATAATCTCTATCTCAAATGTTCTCAAAACATTCGAAAATGAAGCTCATAAAACCTACTCAAATATTTCCAACAATGCTTATCAAACAATCCTTTTCACTGCACCTAATATTTTACAACATTCATTCCAAAAAATACTTCAAACAAAGGATGATGTGCCCATACCTCTTTGATTTTATGGAGATATGTCTTCAAAACACGTGTTACTCACAATCAATTTCTTTTGTGCCACACCAAGGTTAGATAACAATAGTCTAACTCAAAATATCCACATGAATATTCCCTCAACAAGATGCTCAAAGAATTTTGAAAATAATATTCTAGAATTCTTCTTTAGTTTTAATGCAAAAACTCTCTCAATAATTTTTCCCTATTATAAAGTAAGAATTACAATCAAATAACAATATTATTACACCTTTTATCTCCACTCTTTCAAAATAATTTTCAGTCCAATTTATTTTCAAAGATAAAAGAATTGCAATGATACATAAACCAACTACACACTTATCACTCCAATCTCATAAAATAAATGTCATTCAAACCTTTAAAATAATGTAAAAATATTTCTCCTTATATCTCCTAAGTTTCAACTATAGGTCAAATCAAATATCATCTGCCAAATATTACCATAGCCAAAAAACATACTGTATACCTTATAAACAAATTATGGTGCATACCTTAATCAACAAAAAGTATTTGCTATGCTGCAGATGGGAATCGGCCCTCTGACCTCTGCTTATCAAGTGCAACATTCGACTGCTTGCACTAGCAAAGTGGTTGAGACTAAACTTTAGTCTCATCACTTTATACTCGCCGCTTTCGACCTTAGCTAAAAATTAAAACCTTCAACAGGCGCTAGGTGGAATTGAACCCCAAACCTTCCTTCTTCCAAAAACCAATGTAGGACCCACTTGCCTCTTGGGATACCAGTACTTGCTACACCAAAAGTTCTTGCCACTTTTACTTTACCCTTTTCCTTCGTTCAACGAATGAGAAACTTCCATGTTTCTCTTCTTCCCTTTGTTTGATTTTGTTCGCATGCACATAGACTTGTTACCTTTAAATCATTGCATTAAATTTTTCTTTCCTCCTTTTATATTATCCAAGGTGATTTTATAAACGTTGGAGGAAATAGATGCCTCCAATATTTTAAATTTTATTTTTGGTGCCTTAGCCAAATTCAAATTTAATTATTTATTAATATAATATTTAACTTTATGTTTATTTTAAATATTATTTAATTTATTATCAAATAATACTTTTGGATGGGGTTTTCATCAATTATTTTTCTCTTATTTTTAACAACCCTTATGGATTAATTATTATAATATTTAGAATATTATAATATCTCCTTTTCTCTTTAAAACCATGGGGGTAATATTTTGTATTCAACCTTTTAGCCAACCTTTTTGGTGTATAATATAAAATATTATTAGCAATTCTTTTACCTCTTTTCTTGTAACACAATGGACTTTGCCTTGCACCAACCACTTGACATCAATGACAACCTTATTACTCAAAATTTACAACAATTAGAAGCAAAGGAATGGTAGAAAATACTCTTTGACAAAATTGCTTGTTAAAAGTAAATAGGGATAAATTTCATTCCTGCAACAAAAAGGAGTAAAAAGAGGATTGAGTTACAAGCCATAGAGGTTGGTATGAATATAATCTATCTCTAGAAATTTTTAGGTTCTAAGAGATGGATGAGATGTTGCAAAATTATACTATGTATAAAATATGCAAATGTTAGGATTGCATATAAAAGAAGTAAATAAGATAAACAAAAAATTAATGATAAAATAAATGAAATTATAGCTAATATTAAAATCAAAATAACATATATAAACAAATAATAAGAAGGGGATATCACAAAATGTATTATCCTTACTACTTATCTCCTTTAATTGCTAGATAACCTCCAATTTCTTGAGTGTGGAGAGAATAATAGAGAAAGAGAGCAAATTCTAGGGAAATTTTGATAGAGTATTAGTGCTTGAAAATTGGTCATGAAGAGGTCATCCCAAGGTTCAATTTATAACACTTTCATGGCCTTGGATAAGAATAAGAGAATTCCTGGTGATATGAGAGGAGAAGGCAATATTTAAAATTCATATCTTAGAGGACCACTTGGATCATAAACAGTGGGAGGCTCAAAAAGGTAGAAAATTGAGGATTCTAATATTTTTTACTTATAAACCAAATAACTGCTAGTGATTTCATAATTTTTACCATTATAGGTCAAAATGGATAAGAAAAGTCAAATTCAAACAGGAAGAACATTTTTTGTGAAATATTTGGTATGGATAGTGATTTTGTTACCAAGCAATTTCATGATGCTGATAGTGATTTCGCTTCTAAAGAGGGAATGTCTAAATTTTGGGTCAGGGTATCTAATTAAGATAAATTGGTTACTTAGAGGATTGCTCCAAGTTTGGCATGCAAAAATTGGGTGTGTATATTTGAGTCCTTTTGATGCATTTATTTCATAATAAATGTATAAAAAATAGTAGTATATGCCCTAATTTGCAAGGGAAAATACTTCTTGATAGTTGGTATGCTGATGCAAAAGGTATGGTGTGAAAACTATGATTTTACAACCAACTTGAAAATTACCACTTGTGGGCGATATTAATTACACTTATGGCCCCATACCAATGTGAAACCTTTATATTTGAATGGAAAGTTAATATTCTCAAGGATTCTCAAATAGGATGGGCTGGTAGAAGGAAGAAAATGGAAAAATAAATTTGAGAGGCAGGAGGTAAAATAGTTGGGAGATAAAAATAATTAATTTTTATGCACAATGATAGTGATTTGGAGCTCTTGGAGTATATTTAGAGGATTATATTCAATGTATCACCAAGTAAAACCCATGCATCATGTAGATGCCATGCAAGGAATATGAAACCAACAAGAGAAAAACTATACATAGAATTCAAAAAATTAAACATAAACTTTAAGTTTTTTGATTAAAATTTAAAATTTTTAACTAGATAGTAATTTCATCATGTGACAATGATTACACTATTGAGGAATTCTCTACATGGAAGTTATTTTATAATTTGTGAAATCACTATCTCTTTTGTTAGTAGTGTTGATTTTGCTTGCCAGTGATTTCATGCAAAAACAACGATTTTATGAGAAGATAATTTTGTTAGGCAACAATTTTGCTAATTTGGAAGAATTTTTGCAAGGGTTGATAAATTGGATTAAATTTAGGGTTTTATTGGTAATATAGACTAATACATAATTTTTTTACTATGTTTTATGTGTATAGTATGGAGTTTTAGAGTGTAGAGAGCATATATTACAAATGTTGGATATTGCACTAGATATGTTCACACCAATAGACAAAGCATTGCTAGACATGGTGGGGCTATTCTACATTACTTATATGACCAAGATAAAGTTTTATCGGGTTCTATTGATATAAATTATCAATAGATGGTACATAGAAACAAGTATCTTTTGCCCACCTACTAGGGAGATGGTAGTTACCCTAGAGGATATTTGTAGGATTTTAAGGGTACCAGTGTAAGGAGTATATATCCAAGAATGTTAGGACATGGATAAACACCTTTGGATGTTGATGGAAGATGTGAGGTTTACCTAGTTTAGTAGAACATCGATGTTTATCACATATTTTAGGATGGTCATTTGGTTAGGGTAATGGTCATGTTGTGCATAGTGATAGTTGGTTTACTAGTTGGACATATTAGTAGGAGGATTCTACTATGGGGCTAATGCAAGGTTGTCATTATGGGGTAAATCCTTACATGTAACAACCCACCAACTCAATGTAAGGGATATATATATATATATATCCATATCTTTACAATGATTAAATCATAAAGAAGACTCAATATATTTTAGAAGTATAAAGCATAACCACATTTTGAGTTCATTGTCGCTACATACAACACTCAAGTGGACAAGAGTGACCAACTTCCTATAATTCTGGGGTTCATTTTTCTAAACCTCATTGTTTAGAAAATATATCGTCAATGGTCCCCCAATTTTCCTATATGCTCATCGGTATAGTGAAACTTGATCATGGTGTAGGGATCATACTTTAAGGCCCATAACACATAAATGGGGATGCCTATTCCCTAAACCTACATAAGTCCATATATGTAGGATTAATATAGCCTAATGCCTTAGTATTTAGTTACATTCACCTCTGTAGGCTAACTAAAGTCATTACCACTCACCTACTAATGATCATGGTCACTCTTTTCTCATTACAAGGTGCCACCAATATACTATCTTGTGAATGATCTGATGGATTTTCATAAATAATTCCATCATTTTTGTTCCTAAGACTCACCTCTAGGAATATTTCATAGCCTCATTACTAGGACTAACCAAAATACTCACCACTTAGGGCCACCAAAGCCTCACTGTTTAAGGTGTATCATTCACAAATACCTAGTAATTGTCTCGTAGAAACTCAACTAGGATTGGGTATCTTGACTTAGGTATTTACTAATATTGCTCTAGTATCATCCCCAAATAAATCCCATCCAAACCCAAGAGTATTTAAATTTATAAATAATGCTCAAAGTAAATAAACATCTCTCCCAAAATAAAATAAATTGCTATATTAAATCATAACTAAATTCAATATAACACATTGTTAAAGACTAGGAATTTTAAATACTTTTCAATTCATAATACTAGAATTTAGCATTTATTTTATTTACAATGAAAGGATGAAATCAACATCTAAGGAAATCATAACCATAATCCATACATAAGATTCTATCAATCCTTATTTACACATCCTTTCCATTTTGCAAATAAATAACTATTTCCAAGAACTCAACTTAAGAGAACATCATTATTTAATCTTTCATTCTTTGCACAAATATCAAATAATATAACAAAAGTATTTGCAAGAAATTCCTTCCTTCATCAAAGGTCTACATAACATAATTCCCATACAAATACTTTCCAAGTTTCTCTCATTACATTTCAGCATAATTGATCCCTAGTTACATTCTCTTTTCCAAGGTGATGGATTGTCTCCCATTAACTTGAATAGCAGCTTAGGGATTAGGACAACACTTATATGCATATGCAAGCCTAACATGCACTATGCAAGAAAAATAATGCAACATGCCAAGCAAATACCATGCAAATTGTTTTAGAGAATCCCATACTTCTCTTGATTATGGATTCCTTAGCTACTCAAGCCTCATCCATTTTTTCATAACAATAATAACTTTTCCTTTATAATTATTAGAATTAATTCAATACATAGATCCATTCTAAAATTATACCAATCATGGTAGCATACTTTAATTAAATCTCTCTTTTATTTTCTAGAAAATAATATTTACTATAATACATTGAGCAACCAATATTAATGGAACAAAAAGTCCTAAATATTAATTAATAGATTCATGTCCTAATAAAAACTATTAATCAATTTATATATGAAAATTGATAAATAACAAGCACTAAAGCCAATAGTCTCCAATATTAACCAATTAATAAATTCCTTAACTAATATAGAAATTAGCAACTAAGTCTTCGATATTCAAATTTCCTTCAAATAAAATAATTATCAACAAGCCATTTAATAATTTATTCATAGCATACTTTAAAAAAGTATCAAAATACATAATTCCATGGATGACTCAACATAGCATAGAAGAGAGAGCAACGAAAGCAAAACCATGCAAGCTTAAATCTATGGTCTCAAAAAACTATATTCCTCTTGGATGATGAGCTCACAAAGATGCTAAAAATTACCAAATGGGCATCCCAAACACTATGTTGGCTATAGAATCCCATCATCTACATGACTACCTAGGTTTACTAAAATAGAGACAAAAAATTAACACTACTTAAGCTATTTTATCTTTAGAGACACACGTACCGATTACATAACCACAACAACATCTCAGTTTAACAACAAGATAGTATTATCCAACATATGGTCGAGCCAACTAATTTTATTAAGATAGATATGATTCTACTACTTAGTAAAACTTCTAGCTTAAAAATAATAATCTTGTAGGACCAAAATGACCACATCCTTAGAAAACATTGTAAATTTTATTCTAAGTCATGAAATCTCTATTTTGTTGAGGAAATAGAGTATTTTGGAGCAGATCCACAATGAGAGTTCCTAAATCCATAAAATATTTAGTGTTTTTGACTTAATGAGCTAAAATTCCATTCCACTTGGTTCATAGTGTATTTGGAAGCGGATTCCAAGCGAGTCCCGAGTCTGCAAAATTTTTTGACAAAGATGATGTCAGCACGATAAAAAGTGTAGAATGGAATCGTTGTTGGTTTTTGCATGATCTAGAGACTAAGTGTTGACAAGTTTGATTCCACTGAGTTCCAAGAGTAGTTTAGTGCATAATGGTGACATGAAGGTCGAAAAAAACTACAAAGAGTGCAAAATGGCGACATGAAAGCCGAAAACACTACAAAGAGTGCAGAATGGCGATATGAGGTCCAAAAACACTACGAAGAGTACGAAATGGTAACAAAGGACTATTTGCACTAATTTTATTGTGGATTGGTGATTCTGCATTCCAAATAAGATAAATATGATGTCAAAATACTTTTTTGTACAGATTAAAATTTGTTTGATACCAAGGAAGAGAAAAGGAAGGCTAGGTAGTGGATTGGCAATGGACTTAATCCCACTCACTCCTTAGTGCATTTCATGCCAAAATATGATTCTACAGTTACTAATATATTAAATATGACATCAGTGATTAAAAAGTTTAGAATGAAATTTTGTTCTTTCCCTGCCAATTTGTAGAGCATTTTCAAATATTTAATCGTAGCCATCCACGATGAATATCAATGGTCTAGATTTTTCTGACACTATTGCAACATATAAAGGTAGAATCTTCTAGATCAGAGAGGAGTCAGTTGGAATGTAGTAATATGAAGTGTCGAAAGGTTTTCAAGATCAATAACCAGAGCATTTGTAGATCTATGATGGAATAGAGATTCCAAGAATGATCAATGAATCATATGTAGTTTTTAACTGCCTAAACTACAACTACCATAAAAAAACCAACAAGTTGTAGATCTAGGCTTCCATGGTAGATTACTCACAATGAATTTCTCAAATTTTTCCAGCCAGTAAGATAATTCCAGCAAAACTATCTTTTGAGCTATAATTTTGTAATCTTTGTAATGTTTGCTCAATTTATTTAATTTATCAAATTATAAATAGAGGTCAAACCCTCATTTTTAAGGGTCATCTCTAGTGTGTTTTCTTACCCTACTATAAATATTCCTATAAACTAATGAAAGGAGTATTATTCTAATTTTTTACTCAAAATTTGTTATCTTCATTGTATTTTATGCATGAGGTTCAAAACTATGAGTTGCATTTCTGTCAATACTTTATTGGTTAGTTCATTCTAGATTATTGGATTGCTAGTTGTGAGAGTAGTTGAATTTTTTTCATAGTTAGATCTGTATTATTAGGAATTTTATTTCTATTAAATCTAACTATTAGTCTCTTTTTCTAATTTGTATTATCAATATTAGATATTGGAATTACTTTCTACAACATATCTCTATTTGTACTTTAATATATGAAGATTTCATAGGTTTGGATGCTATTAATTGTGAGTAATGGGACACTGAAAATAGTTTATGGGAGCTTTCTGATGTAGATGTCATTGTTGTTAGCCTATTTGACCACTATTTGTTATAATATCTCTAACCCTAAATAATTTTCTAACCCTTTTATCAAAACCCTAATTGAGTTTTAATTGTGTCAACACCATTTTAAGTTGATAAGGAACCAACCTACTCTAGAGGTTGGATTGAAGTTAGCTTTGGTCCATCCAATGTTGAGTGTCGAGCTGTGACTATTGGGTGTATGCTTGGACAAAAAATTAGAATATAGACAACCACAGTGTTAAGTAAAACTTGATGTCAATTTGGTGCCCAATAGTTTTTTTATGCTCAGTGGGACCAATTTACAAGAAACATGAAAACCCATAATATGAGTTATTGTTTTATCTCTACCCAGAGGAATCAATATTTTGTGAATTGTCTTGACCTTGCTAAGCAGAGAATAAAAAATTCACTTGTTGACTCCCTGGTCTTTAAACCCAAAAAATATTAATCCTTGTAGACCATATTTTTTTTATGTATACTAGATAATTCAACAGGAATAGCCTTGGCTCTTTTTTCTATTGTGAGCTACCTTATAGAGGGTCTACTATTATAAGAAACTTGAATCAATATTTCCATTTCAAAGAAGATCCTCTTGAGGAAAATCCTATAGTTAATCCAGCAGCCCCTCCAACAGGACCTACACCTAGAAACATGGTAGGAAATGTAGCCCCAAATTAGGGAAATGTACCCCCAAATCAGCCTTTACATAAGTACCCCAACTGGAACACAACTGGCCTCCTCATATTAGCCCATATGCATGACATTCCCCAGGCTATGTCTAAGGCCATTTACACTTATTATAGATCTAGAAATACTACATATGAGCACTATCAAGATATTTTGAATCTGAAAGCAATCCACAATATAAAAAATGAAGATGTTATTGTGAGAATACTAGCCTTATCCTTCAATGAAAATATTCTACATTGGTTTAGGACTCTTCAGGATAACACCATCACTTCATGGGCACAATTGGATGATCCTTTTATGGAAGAATTTAATGAATCTATTGACCCTTTATCCTTACTTAATCAGTTCACATATATGCAGAAACATCAGCAAGAAACTATCTCAGATTGTAATTTGAGGTTTAGCAATACTTGGAAAAGAATTCCCCCTACAACAAGACTAGTTGCATGCCTTACTTATATGTGTTATATCAGAGCTCTTAGATTAGGTCTAGACTTGCAAACCCAACAATATGTGGTGGAAACATTTCCATAAGTTTATAATATAGTTGTTCACGCAGAAAATGTTCTTATTATTGTTGGAATATTACCTCCAAAAGTTGTTCTACCTTACATTAGAGAAACCACTAATATCCAAAGCCAAGCTACTGCTTCATATTATATGGACCCCCCTCCACTGTCATCCCCATTCTCGTATATGACCCCTATTCCTCGGACAAAAGTACCATATGTCGTTTTTCCTTTCCCTCCCCTTCCTTCTTAGACTCCTTAGGAATTTTTTGTCATCCTTGATATACATAATACTTTGAAAACTCTGAGCAACAAGATGAATTCTATGGAGAAGATAGAAATGGAAAGGTCTCAACAAATAATATTTTATTATGTGAATAAATATCAAAGACCTGATCCTAGCAATAATACTAGGATTAGAGTGAATGTAGCATATGAAGAGCTTGAGTATTCGTTAGAGATAAGTCTAGTGAATGCCTGGTGTTTGGTGTGTAATAATCCACATGATTCACAATATTGTGTTATGTACTAACACCATGTCTAACAAGCTATGGATAAAGTGAAAATAAACTATAAAGGAAGGGTAAACATGCTATGGAAACCTGACTAGATCATGGTTGAAAAAGAGCTAGATGAGGATGGACCTATTGCTATCATGACAAGGTTGAGTAAGAAAACACTGTAAGTAGATCCATAGAATATGGGTTAGTTCTAGGTCCCCTATCATAAGAAGAGTGCTCCACCTCCCTAAAGTAGTGACACATTCCCTATTACCCAAGACAAAAAAAAAATAGTCTTCCCAAGATATCTGATAAATAAACTAAGGGATACATAATGAGGTCTAAGGATGAGACTCAAGAGAGGCTTAGATTCCCTTCTATTACCAAAATACAAAGAATAGAAGCCACTCAGCAATATAAAAAAAATATGGTGATCCAAAAAGAAGGCCTGAGAGAACCACCTTGGCTAATTCTAAATACAACATTATGGAAGAAATGAAGAGAAAACCATCCAAAGCTAGTCTATAAGACACCCTCTTCATTCTTGGTCAAATTGACCTGCTAAAATCTTACTTGAACAAATATCCACAAGAAAGGCAAACCACCACAATTCATAGTATACCATCTAGAAATAAATAAATGTCCCTTGCTATTTAATGAATAAACCTCCTCCTTTCTGCATTTCTTTAAGGATGGAAGTTTGGGTTGTTCAAAATTGTATGATTGACTCAAGGGCATCTAATATAGTTATTCCTAAAGTAGTTTGCAAGGATATGGGTATGGAGTATACCTGATCCTGCCCTGGAGTACTGTAATTATATGGAACACCTATCAAGATAGTACTAGTAGAAGTAATCAAATATGTCCTAATGAGGCTACACAAAGCACCTGAGGTAACTATAGTATAAGAAATAGTAGTGGTGGATCTGGAGCCTTATTTTAGCTTATGTATTTCAAGAGAGTTTACTACAAAGTTAGGTGGATGTATGTATATGGACTATTCTAGCATGGTTATCCCTTTCAAAGGAAAGAGGATAAGAATAACACCTGAGAAGCTAGTTTTTTAACACATTAAAAAAATTGAAGAAGACATATGCAATCTCACTCCTCTTGAGAAATTTTAATTAGTGGATAACTTTGAAGAGTTGGAAATCGAATATGAACTGCCTTTCAGAGAGGATTACAACTAGTTTGGGATAGGTATGGGCACATACAATATTGTTGCAAAGACAAAGAAGGTTCTTGGTATATCTAATCAGTCTCTAAGAGAAAAAAAACATGGACCATGCACTTTGATGGTGCTAGATGTATAAATGGTGCTAGTGTTGGTGTGGTATTACAGTCCCAATCAAAAAGTACAAAGAGTTTTGCCTACAGACTAACATGGGCTTGCACTAACAATAATGTAGAATATGAGGCTATATGCCTTGGACTGATGCAAGCATAAAATATGGGCATTAAGATCTTGCACATATATGAGAACTCTAAATTTATAGTAAATTAGGTAAGAGAAATGTGCAACAATAATCACCATTACCTAAAAGCATATAGAAATAGGGTATGGTATTTGATGGAATCCTTTCATGCCCTAAACATAAATTTTATTCCCATAGGAAGAAATAATTTGGTAGATTCCTTAGCAGTAATTGAAGCTAACTTCAACCCTTCTACAGACATAGGAGTTAAGAAAGACAAGGGAATCAAAATGATTTTTCAGGCATGTGGTACTAGAGAAGCAAATTTTCTAGCAAGTCTTTGACAATGATGAAAAAATCATTAATTTTTTGGTGAGATAAGGATGTCTATCCACTATTCAATAGGAAAATACAGAAGATATTGATGAACAAGATGTCATTCAACTTAAGAATAATCACATACCTAGAGGTTTGGTCACTCTAGAGAGCCTATTTGATAATGAAAACAAGAAAATGATCATATCCATGAAAGTCAATGAGAAAATATATAAATAAGTTAAAATAGAAAAATAAAAGAAGCTCAAGGTTGGAATCCGGTGTTCTCCAAAGGAAGACAAGGATATCAAAGCTTTATGTATGAAGTACCAAGGCATTATAGCTTTTTCATATGAAGATCTCAAAGTATATAACAAAAAGGTTATCCAACACACCATAGCGCTAGAGCCTAATGCAAAGCCTTTCAGGCAGAAGCAAAGGCATATAAATCCAAGGATTGAATCCATAATGAGAGAAGAGATCTTGAAGTTGCTAAAGGCTAAGATCATTTATCTGATAAAACATTCAACCTAGGTAGCCAACTTGGTACCTGTGAGAAAAAATAATGGTGATATTGGCTTGTGTGTGGATTTTAAAAACATTAACCAAGCATGACTTAAGGATCACTACCCCCTTCCATAGATTGATCAAATATTACAGATAGTGGCAGGGGCAGAAATATTCTCATTACTAGATAGTTTCTTTAGATATAACCAAATTTGCTTGAAAAATGAAGATCAGTTCAAAATAGCATTCACCACAAAATGGGGAACCTTTGCATATTAAAGGATGCCCTTTGGGTTATCTAATTCAGGGGTAACATTCCAAATATCAATGGACTATGTTTTTGGGGAACTGATTAACAAGGTCATTTTGATCTATTTAGATGACATGATTGTGTTTTCCCACAACAAGCAAGACCACTTAGAAAACATAGAAGAAGTTTCCCAAAACAACAAAGAATTTGGCATCTCCCTTAATCCTAAGAAACCATTATTTGCAGTCCATGAGGGAAAGTTGCTAGGTCATGTGGTCTCAAAGGAAAGTATGGACATTTATTTGGATAGAATAAAATCCATTCTTGCTCTTCTACTACCTGTGAACAAGGAAGCCTTGTAGTCCTTCTTTGGTTAGATAAAATTTGTCAAGAAATTTATCTCTGACTTTGCTCAAAAGGTGAGGCCTATATCAGAACTACTAAAGAAATATGTAGATTTCAAATGAATTGAGGTAATAAAGTAAGCCTTTGAAATTATCAAGCAGTCCATTGCTACAACTCTAGTGCTAGTCATTCTAGATTTCAGTATATATTTTATCCTTTATGCTTATGGAGCTAAGTAAATTTATGCATCAGTGCTCACCCATAAAAATGATTAGGGAGAGGAGCACCCTATATTATTTTGGAGCCAGACTCTCCATGAATACTAGGTTAATTAGAATTTTATTTAGAAATAAGTATTTTCTATAATGAAATCATTGAAAAAATTTAGGTAGTACTTAGTTCAAAGAAAGACCTTGGTTTATGTTGTTCATAGGATGTAAGAAGTTTTATTCTACAAGTATAACTAGGAGATAAAAGAGTTGGTTGGATTACTAAAATCCAAGAATATGATATGGAAATCCATCCTACCAAGTTGGTAAGAGGAATATCCCTATGCTAAGGTCTAATAGAAGCAGCAGTCTCAACAGAGGTAACAACTTGTCAGGTAACAACAGATGATCAGATTGAAGGATTGCATTCAGGTGAATCAGACCGGGTAGATCAAATTATTAAGTACTTTCAAATTGGGGTATGCCCTATTTATATTAATGCATCATAGAGAATAAGATACAGCCTACAAGATTTGAAGTATGTATTACTTCCAAAGGGCTTGTAAAAAATAAACCTTGATGGAGTTCTCCTTAGGTTCTTAAAATATGATCAACAATAAAAGGTCATAGAGGAGTTTCATGGAGGACTATCTGGAGGACATTTCTCAGGTAGAGTTACACCTTTGAAAATTATCAGATCAGGTTACTATTGACCAACCATATTTGCTGATACTTTCAAAGTCACTAAAGCCTGTGATAAATACCAACAACTTGTAAGGAGGAAAATGAATGCTTCATTTACCCTTAAGACAATCGAGGTGGAATAACCCTTTCAACAATGGGGTTTGGAATTCATAGGAGTTATCAATATAAATTCCTCGATCACAAGTACATTCTAACCACTACAAACTACCTCACCATATGGGTAGAAGTTATTCCTACAAATAAATCAAACCAAGAAGTGGTGGTCAATTTTATGGAAAGATTGATTTCAAGGTTTGGTGTTTCAGAAGCCTTGGTGAGTGACAATGGACCAGCATTTATAAGAGCTAAGTATATTGAGTTTACCAGTAAGTATGTCATCATCATTAAGAATAATTCAAATTACTATCCTCAAGGGAATGAAATTGCAGAATCAACTAACAAGAATTTGTTAAGGATTTTGAGAAGATCATTGGAGGGTAAAAAAAGAAGTTGGCACCTAATAATAAAATAGGCTTTATGGGATGACAAAATTACTATTAATAATTCCATCAAGACTTATCCATATACCCTAGTCTATGGTAAGGAAGCAATGTTACATGTCCATCTAGAAATTCTAGCACTCAAGCTGATAAACACAAAAGAGGAATCTAAATAAAATCCAATGGAAACAATGTTGAAACACCTATTGTATTTATAAGAGAAGAGAACTCGGGCCTATGAGGACTTTTAAAAGCATTCAGTGGATATAAATGCATGGTTTGATAAGAAGGCAAGGTTCATGAAATTCTAGGTTGGAGACTCTATACTCAGGTGGAATTTTGAAAGAGCTAAACCAGGATATCATCATAAGTTTAACATCTTCTAGGATGGCCCTTTAAATATAGTAGAGGTTAAAGAGACCAATTTTTTCCAACTTGAATATTTGGAGGGAAACATATAGTCGATTATGGTTAACGGTTTCTTAAACTCTATTTTTATTGAAATATAAACTCATTATAATATATGTACATACTTTGCATCATATTATTTTTTGCATTTTATATCAAAATAGACTAAGTGTTCCCAAGGGTGCAACAAGTTTCCATTCTACACTCAGATGAACAACAACGCCAATGGAATGATGCATGCGCTATATTCCACACTTAAAAATACTAATGTGGCAACATAATTAAGAAGGATTCTAATCCATCAAAATCACGATTGTTTTTTGAGTGGAGTAAATAATGTTCCAACCCGCCAAGGTGTTAAAGTATTTTTGAGCAAAAAAAATTTCTCGTACCACTCAAAAAAGAAAGAAGAAGGACAAGTGACACCACGAGGGTATGAAGTATTTTTGAATTTTGACCATTAAAAAATTAGAATTGTACCTTCAAGCCATCGAAAGGAATGAAATTAATTTGAAGAGCATGCCAATGGGAAGTTTACATAGGGGCCGCATTAGTGGCAGAGGGTGTGCATGCATGGGATATTTAAAAGAGCCAAAAAGCAAAATTTGCTCATTCAACAAAGAGCAACAAAGAACATAATGTTACCTGAGCATTGTCTATGAATTACAGAGAGAATGCTTTAAAAAATTTCTTGTGGAAGTGGCCTCTGAAGACACCCAAGAAGCTAAAACATCGATGAAAGAGGTAGTGGAGCACTCTATTGATAAAGTGGAAGATTTGGAAGACACCGAGTTGGTACTTATAGAGAGAATGAAGCTCAAAAGGAATATCAACAATAGATACAATAAAGGAGCAGCTCTGTCAACCCAAGGTAGATGTGTCATTCTCTCCTTCTTGTCTTTTTATATTTGTGATTTCGTTCATCCTTGTCCGGATTTGATAGCGACTATCATAAAATTTTATGACCCAATGGCAAAAGCAATAAAAATTTCTAGTGGTAAAACCCTATTTAGTATCACTACTGCAAACTATCACAAGCTTTTTGCCATAGGAGCGGAGCCACTCGTAAGGCCAAAAGAGTTCAAAATTACTGCCCAAGCCAGGTATTACTCTTTGCAGAAGCGAGCTCACGATGGTGAACCTTTAAAAAAATGGGTCTATAATCAATTCAAAGATACTAAACCCAGGAAAGGATTGCCCAAGGCCCCAATTTCCATTGCACATTTTGTCCAACTAGATGTTTATTCAATAGTATCCTGTATGGAGGGTTTGAATTTTGACAAAATGGTGAATGATTAGCAAATATTTGTTGTAAACTACATTTTAAATGAAAGGATGTATGAAGAAGATGCAAAAAAGAAAGGTATTAGGGTTATCTATTTTTACTGGCCAACTTTCCTCACTTACAAAATACATGAGCAATCAATGAGAATTAAAAGGAGCTCTGATGCACCCTTCTTTTGGCATTGCTTAAGCCTGGTTTGGATGTTCTTTGCTACTATAAGGAACATGATACCCTGGATTCTAGTCAAGAAGAAAAATTACCAGGGATATCCCATTCTGGTTTACTATTGGACTTCTCATCTGAGAAGCACCGAGTCTGTGTATAAATTCAACTTGGAATTTTTAGGGCTATCCTTCAAAATAATATACGGGGAATGCCCTAGGCTACCACCTCTGTCCAAGAAATTATTAAAAATAGAAGGTTCAAAGGAAGAAGAATGGTACCTCCTAATAGAAGGCACAGTCATTAGACTATATGGCTTTATTGGTAAGCCTTTTTTGCTGCCCCATTTTGTTATAGATAGGCTATTTGCCTTAAAGTACTTGAGGTAAGCATAATTTATAAATTTGAACTATGGTTCTAGGTGTAAAATGAGGTTTTTGTTGGACTACCACAATTTTGATGATATAACCATTACCAAGAAGTGGCAGGGTGAACAAATTGACCAAATATGGATAGGTTGGGTCTATTTTACATTCCCTAAAGATGTATTTATGACCCTAATGATGTATTCTATAAGAGGAACATAATCTTGAATAGATAAAAGACCTAAAAATTTGATAAAAAGCCCATGCATCATTTTTAACAGGGTAAAAATAATAAGGAAATTGCTCTTGGGGAGTGGAATGTTTCCAATATGGAACAACTTCCTCCATGGTTAGACTTCTATGAATAAATTGTTAATTTTGATCTAGAAAATAATGTAAAACATCGATTGAAGGAGTCTATCATCAAAGAATTTGAGGACAAAAAAAATGAAAATCAGTCACAAGAGTCTTCCATCATAGGTGATGAAAATGAAAAATGGAATGAAGCCAAGATATCATACTAGTGGAGGATGAGAGTTGAAATTTGTAAAGAGAAATCCAAGTTTGGGTTGAAAATTGATGATGAATTTTATGATAAATATGACAATAATGTCACAACTTGGAATCGAAAAGACCCAAGGAATATAGTGCTAATCTATAAGAAGCCACAAACTAGGTTAGATTCCCCATTCTCACCCTCACAGGAAGAATTTCAAGAAGAGGAAATCAATACTCCATTAATTTTTGTTGAAGTTCTGAAGACATTTTAGCCTTCAACTAAACAAATGGAGAAATTTTTTTAATGGGCACAGTTTATGAATAAGATGCACTATTCTGATGAAAGGGATATCAGTATACCAGTCATTTAAATAGTAAGTAGGCCCAAGTTCCTAGCCTTGGGTGGATAGACCTCAGATACATATATAGACTAGAATAAGAAGGATAAGTACTTTGTGTTCACTCCAGTAAGTTTTACCATTGCAACAATAGTGGAATTAAATCCTATTTTTGAACAAACATTACAGGAGGAACCATTACAGGAAGCATTATCTAAAGAATACATAGAAAGGGAGGAAGCAACCTTACAAGTCTTCTAGAGAAAGTGCAAAAGGACACCAGAAAGAGTTGAGAAGGATATTTCCAAGAAATAAAATTTTGATAAGGAATAAATTGTTAAATAAACTCTTGTTTCATCTATAAAAGAACTAATACAACAAGTGCAACAAGAAGAGATAGAGATAGAGATAGCTCCAGAACACCCTACATCAGTAGGTGAAGGTATAGTATCTATCTCTTCTTCTCTTCCTCCTCATCCGAATTCCCTTGAGAAATATATTGAAACAAAGGCGCCTTCTCCCCCTCATAGTCTAGCCCTTGTCTCATCAGTTAGTATTGAGGCATAAACCAACCCATCTCCTCCAAGGTCACCTCAAATTCCATCTTCATCATCTGAAACTCCCCCTTCATCATATCCCATAGTTCTATCCTTACTATTGCAACCACCTCTATCATATGAGAAGTAAACTATTTTAAGTACATCCACTCACCCATATGTGATTTTTGTTTCAGTTTCCATGATTCTACCAATTGCAACAACAACAGTGGTCATAAATTCTACTATGGTCACAAATTCTACTATAGTTACTTCTTCCTATCCATTATCAACTATTGATTATGCTATTGCATACCTTATAGACTCTTCTCATTTTTCTATGAGTTACCCTACCCAAGCAATTTTGTAAAACGAGTAGGAAGATTCCCAAAAAATTCAAGATTTATAGACAAAAAATATGTCCAAACCTTCCAAGAGAATGAACACAAAGAGGAGAAGCATATTTTTTTATCTAGTTTCAAGGCAAAGGATATCTAGATCCATAATTCCTCTTGGGATCAATCCTAAAACTAAGATGACTTCTCAAGATTATCATATAGAAGAATATACAAAAGATATTGAACAAAGAAAAGGCTTAGTCTTCAGGCTTCTCCAAGGGTGGGCTAAAGAAAATAAGGAAATACAAATTTTGAATTAGCAGCTTCAAATTGAAAAGGCTAAGTCTTCAGGCTTCTCCAAGGGTGGGCTAAATAAAATAATAAATGAATTGCTCTTTCAATTTCTAGAAAAATGCTTAGAGCTATAGCCTATTATGATTATTTGGATGATGTTAGCTGCCTACTCCAAAATATTCAGAATAATATGGATAGTTTCACTGGAGAGCTACAAAATATGGTGATTTCAGCTGAGAAAATTTACAAACTGGTGGATAGTAGGCTCAGTGACTCTGCTAAGCCAATTCCTAATAAGGAGTGCAATATTGCTAGAATTGTTACCAAAATTGTGGTGAAGAAGCAGATTTCCCTCCAAAAGGCTTGGATGTTATTCGACAAAGTGGAAAATATGATAAGGGATATAGTGGATATAAATAAGAAAATGATTCAAAATGGTTTTAGAGGTTTATGGATGGAATATAACTCTCTGTTATCAATAGAAAAAATTAAGAAGAGTATTTATGAGAGCTTGCAAGATGAGTCTGAGATTGATGCTCCGGAAGAGCCAATTGACCAAGATTAGGCTTCACAAATGATTATTGATTTTACCAGGCTCAAAGATCTAATGGAAGACTTGGTAAAAAAAGAAAGTGTTGCAAACTATGAAGACATTGATGAGCTACAATACATTTATAAGTAGCTGAAGGAAAATTCCAACCCCTCTAAAGCAATTTGGAAACAAGCCCTGCAGACCCTAAAGATAATGGTGTCATTGTTTGGAAAGAATGCAGAAGAGGAGAATAAAGAGTAAACTTCAACTTAGGAAGAATCTAAGAAAGAGCAAGAATATAGTGCTAAATAAGAGGCTAAAAAACAAGAAGAAGATCTATATAGAGCAACTATGGATCCTGAAGAGATACAAATAATGTTGTAGTGATGTAGAAGTTTTGTATTTTGTTTGATTCATTTTTACTCTAACATTGTAAGAAGAAAATAATAAAATCATGAGGTTAGAAAGATGCATAGAACAAAAATTTTGTGTGAAGGTATTTATATAATTGGTGTGAATAGGCTTTATAAGAAACATGGCTATGTTTTTGCTAAGGCATTGGAGCAGTTTTGAAGGAGTGGCAAAGATATTATTGTTTTCAACATGGTCTCGATATGAACTTTTATCCTCTAAGATGTTTATAGAGTTTTTAGAGGGTAGTTTTCATATGGAATTTATTATTTGAAGCATTATTTTGAAGATAAGTATTTTTGACTCCTGATGGCCACTGGATAAGACTCTGATTTCAATGGCTTTACGAGCAAATCCACTCGGGAGGTGCTAGAATGTAGGCCCAAAATGACCCCATTCTTAGAAAACGTTGTAAATTTTATTTGAAGGAATGAAATCTCTATTCTACTGAGGACATAGAGTATTTTGGAGCGGATCTATAATAAGAGTTCCCCAATCCACTCAACACTTAGTGTTTTTTACCTTCACGAGCTAAAATTCCATTTTGCTCGGTTCACAGTGTATTTGGAAGCAGATTCTTGGTGAGTCCTGATTCTGCAAAACTTTTGGACAAAGATGATGTCAGCATGATAAAAACTATGGAATGGCGATCCTTGTTGGTTTTTATATGCTCCAACGACTAAGTATCAACAAGTTTGATTCCACTAATTTCTAAGAGTATTCTGGTGCAGAATGACGATGTGAAGGCCAAAAATGCTGCAAAGAGTGTGGAATGGTAACATGAAATTCAAAAATACTACAAAGAGTGCAGAATGGTGACATGAGGGCATAATACACTATGGAGAGTGTAGAATGGAAACAAAGGACTATTTGTACTACTTTTAGTATAGATTGGTGATTTTGCATTCCAATTAAGGTAAATATGATATCAACAATTTTTTTTATAAGGATTACAATTTGGTTGATGTTGAAGAAGAAAAAAGGAAGGATAGGTAGCAGATTGACAACAAAATTCATCCCGCTTGCTACTTAGTGATTTTAATACTGGAATACAATTCCACAGAACCTAAGCTATTAAATATGATGTCAATGATTAAAAAGTACATAATGTTATTTTGTTCTTTCCCAACAAATTTGCAAAGCATTTTCAAAGGTTTAATCGCAACCATCCATGATGAAGATCAATGATCTATATTTTTCTAATACTATTGTTGCGTATAAAGGTGAAATATTATCAGATAAAAAAGTATTCAGTTGGAAGGTAGGAAGATGAAGCATCAGAGGGTTTTCAAGATCAAGAACCAGAGCGATTGTAGATCTGTGATGAAACAAATCTTCCAAGAATTATCAATGAATTAGATGTAGTTTTCAACTACCTAAAATCCAACTACCATAAAAAAACTAGCAAGTTGTAAAGCTAGGCTACCATGGTAGATTACTCATAGTGGATTTCCCAGATTTTTCTAGCAAGTAAGATAATGCCAAAAAAAATCTCTACTGAGCTATAAATTTGTAATCTTTGTAATGTCTCCTCAATTTCTTTCATTTAACAAACTATAAATAGAGGTCAAACCCTCATTTTCAAGGGTCGACTCTAGTACATTTACTTACCCTATTATAAATATTCTTGAAAACTAATGGAAGGAGCATTATTCTAATTTTTGACTCAAAATTTGTCATCTTCGCTATATTTTATGCAAGAGATTCAAATTTGTGAGTTGCATTTATATCAATACTTTAGTGGCTAGTTCATTCCAGGTTATTGGATTACTAGTTGTGAGAGTAATTGAAATCTTTTATAGTTAGATCTATATTGTTAGGAAGTTTATTTTTGTTAAATCTAACTATTAGTCTATTCTTCTAATTTGGATTATCAATATTAGATATTGGAATTGCTTTTTGCAACATATCTCTATTTGTGCTTTAATATATGAAGATTTCATGGGTTTGGGTGCTATTAATCTTGAGTAATGGGACACCAAAAATAGTTTGTGGAAGCTTTCTATTGTAGATGCCATTGTTGTTAGCCTATCTGACCACTATTTGTTATAATATATCTAACCCTAAACATTTTTATAACCCTTTTCTAAAAATCCTAATTGAGCTTTAATTGTGTCAACACCATTTTTATAACCCTTTTCTAAAAATCCTACTCTAGAGGTTAGATTAAAGTTACCTTTGGTCCATCCAATATTTTGTGTCGAGCTATGACTATCGAGTCAATGCCTAGACTAAAAATTGGCAGATAGACAACCACAATCTCAATTAAAACTTGATGTCAATTTGGTGCCTAACAGATCTCAATATTCTTCTACTTCTAAAATCTACTAACATAGACTAACTAGACCAAGATTTATTTCTAAACAAAATACATACATACAAGTTTATTAAAAAATAAGGATACACATAAAATTTTTTTTCCAAGGAGTTCAATCGAAAGAAAGAATCACAATATAATACTCTACTAAGAATATACATTCTTAAATAGTAGATATTCATACAAATAGGATTTGACTCACCAGCTATCCAAATATTGTTTGATAACTCTACTCCCAAAGATTTAGGAAGCTACAACAATATCCAAGTCTAGACAAGATACTAAGTCCCCATTCCACAACTCATTTTTATATCCTCTAAAGGGGTATCTTGAGTAAGGTATTTAGGGATGATATCAAGATGAAGTAACTAAGTGATAATTTGATTAGTAGCTCATTTATCTGGATTGCCTACATCCTAGTGTAGGGGTTTCCATATTGGCATGATAGATTAAAAGGGTATGAAATTGCACACATTGCTTCTGAACAGCTGATAAGGATTGATTTTTAAGTTTTTTAAGGATTGATCAAGAATCAGAGGTTGAGTGGTTAACAAGGGTTCCTCCCAAAACTTGATTTGGCATTCATCACCAAGCTTCCACCTAATTCCTTTTTGTAAGACATATATAAGATGGAAAATAGAATTCTAGAAAGCAAATTCATGTGGAATGGAGGAATCATCAAGTAAAGAACCTTTTATAAGATATTTTTTTAATGATGTCCACTGATTGAGTAGGAGAATTGGGAATGATATTCCACCCTTGCTTGCAGATCATCGCCATATTCATTTTATGAATTTTTTGGAATCCCAATCCACATTTAGTTTTTGGGAGGTAAAATTTATCCCAAACAATGAAAGGAAATCTAAATTTATTCTTCATTCCTAACCAAAGAAAGCACTTTTAAATTTGCTCATTTTTTGCACACTGCTATTGGGGCCTGAAATAGAGATAGGAAGTAAATGGGTACACTCTAGAGACAAGATTGAACTAAAGTTTATTTACCTACACTGTTGAGGAGGGCTTCTTTCTAGCCATACAAATTCTTCATTATCCTTTGAATAACATTTTTCCACATGCTTTCTGGTGGACTCCCTTGAAAAAGGAGGAAGGAGAAGGCCAAGATAAATTGCAAGAAATTTGGCAATGGCACATTCTAATATACTGTTAATTTTTAGTTGTATTTGATTTGGGGTATTAATGAAGAATATGTTGCTCTTGAGGTACTTAAAGTTTTGGCCCATGGCTTGCTCATAGGCATCCAATATTTATTTTATCACTTTGGCCTTAGGAAAATTGGAGTGGTTAGCTAGGATGGTATCATCCATGAAATATTGGTGGGAGACTGACTGGTGTCTAGAGGAATATTTAATGCTGGAAATGGTGCCAAAGGTGAAAGCTACCTTAAGGGCCCTCCCTAAAGAGTCAACAACAATGATAAAACAAATGGAGATACTCCCCCTAATTTATTCCATGACTACTTTTGAAATATCCAGTCATTGCCCCATTGATGAGGATAGAGAATCAAGTTGATGAAGTGTAGACTTTGATAAGACAGACCCATTTGGGGTGGAAACCAAACCTAGTGATTATGGAAAAGAGAAAGTCTGAGGAGATCCTATCAAAGGCTTTGCTGATATCCAACTTCAAGAAATATCCTGGTAGCTTGTTAATGGTGATTGAATGGATCAACTTGTGAATAGTTATCACACTATCAGTGATGACCCTTCCTTGCAAACAACTTCCTTGACAAGGGTCAATAATAAGTGGCATGATACAATTCATCCTATTAGCCATGGTCTTAGTAAGTATCTTATATAACACATTGTAAAGGTTGATGGAATGGTAATTAGAGAGGGTGGAGCACTCATGAGACTTCAGGATGAGGGTGAGGAATATGGAATTGAGGTATCTAGGTACAAATTTAGATATTTGAATTTTTTAGATGGTCGCAGAAACGTGCTCCCCAATGCAATCCCAAAAGGTTTGAAAAAACCTTGGTGGGAACCAATCCAAACCTAGGGCCTTATTTGTCAATATGGAAAACAAGGCCTCATTGATTTCATCCTGAGAAAACGGTTGGAGTAAAAAATCATTGCCATATTTTGTCACCAAAGAAGGATTGTGTTGAAGTAGAGATTCAAAAATGTTGAATGGGCAAGGTTGGGATGGCCAATATTATTACAAAAATTATCGACTACATCAATTCTTATTTCTTCAATATCAGTGGTGTTGGTTCTAATATTTTTGCACAAAGTTCTGATTATATTTTCACTTCTATGGTGTAGAGCGGTCGCATAAAAAAAAATGGAATTAGTATCTCCTTATTTAAGACAAATTACCTTGATTTCTATCTCCAAAAGGTCTCCTATCTAGTAGGTGTGTTATGAAAATTGACCATAATATTTTTTTCCCTAACTCAGAGGTCGTTATTAATATTCCCAATCTGAACCTGTTCTTTGATTTCCTTGAGCTATGAGCATATTACCTTTTTTTATTCAAAAATGTTTTCAAAAATTTCTCTATTCCACATATTAATATGGGTCTTGAGAAACTTAATTTTCATACTAACCTGGAATGCACATGACCCCTTAAAAGGTTATCACTCTAGGCAAACAAATATACATCTCGAAAGGAAGAAAAAATAATAAAGTTAGATTTGCATAATTTTAAGTAAAATGTACAATTGGTGAAATTGTACAATTGACAAGTAAAAATGTACAATGTACAATTTGGTATAAATTGTACAATTAACAAGCAAAATGTACAATTGGGTGGAATTGTACAATTAAAAAATTAAATAAAAAAATAAATAAAGGTAAAGTGCATGTGAAATTAAATGAAATGTAATGACATGTAGATGAAATGTAATTTGATAAAAATTACATTAAACCTTAGTAAACATTAAATAAAGTTATTAATGTATGGGTAGTTGTAAATAATGAACTATCTCAGGAACCACTTTGGAACGACTTGGACAACCATTATAAGCCCCAAATTTTTGGTGTTGTTGGTTGTGGGGTTAGTTGTAGTTCAGGACTTTTTATGGATTTTTATTGTTCATGGTTTCCCATTCATGTGAAGTTCAAGGATTGGGAAGCATGGAGTAATGCTACAATTTATTTATTGTTATGTAATGCCATACACTACCTGTGTAAAATTTCATAATAATATAAATTATTTTTCAGTCGGATTTATGTATGCATGTGTGTGGATTTGAGAGCAATATCAATAATTATATTGTTGGTGGATTTTTATTGATATTGCAGGTGTTTTGGAGTCCATATCTATGGTAGAGTTGCATACCTAGAAAACATACAACCATCCATGTGCTTTTATGTGAAATAGAGGAATAAATAGAAAATTAGATTAATGGATGTTACCCATTATTGGGAATGATGTTTTTGGCAATAACATGCAAATGGGTATTTTTCTAAGTCAAGTTATTTGGTAGAACAAGGGTTTTTTTCCAAACCATACAAGCAATGTAACCAAACCGTACAAGGGTTTGTAATTCCGTACAGTTGATGAGTGTTGGCCTAAAATTATAAATTTAAGCATTCTAAAGGTAAATCAAGTGATTTCCAAGTGAATTATGGCAAAGTGAGTGATATTTTATCAATTCCAGGATTCTTGGATAAAATGTACAAGTGTTCAATTATGACTGTACAATTGTATGTTTTGGGGTTGTATAGTCTCCAGTTGTACATTTTAAGGATTGTATAGTTGTAAATCATACAACTGTATAGAATTAGCCAGATTATGTGCAATTAGTCAGAATTTATATTAAATATCTTTCATCGCATCCCCCTCTAGGAATATTGCACTCCACTTGTCCTACATTTGACACCATTGTCATAGTGGACAGACCCACTACCATTTGACTGGTGGTTTTTGTGTGGATCGAAACCAGTTTTGTCATTATTGAGAATGACAAAGGGTCAAGAATAGTTGAATGGTGATGAATTTAGTATAGGGGTGTAGTATCCTAATGGGGATGCGATGTCTAAGACTTAGGATGATCAATTTACTGTTCTTAATCGATGGACTAAATCATACCACTGTATAGTCTCTATAACTAACAATGTGTGACAACTAAACTTGTACGAACACAAAATTGTACCATTGTATGATCCTAAATAATACAGTGACTGAGTTTGTATGATTTCACACTTATCCAATCCTTCATATTTGGATTTTCAAGCTTCTATATGCAGTTTTGTAACTAAACAAGTCGATCTCCCAAAAATGCCAAATCACATAAACTACCAAATTGGTTAATTGTATTTCGTATGATTTATACAAAATATGGTGTACGATTTGTATGAAATTAAGGTACAACCAAGTGCTAAATTGGATATTCCACTATACCAATATCTCTTAGATAAGTTTTATTAGGGTTTAATTATGAAATTAAGGTACAACCAAGTGCTAAATTGGATATTCCACTATACCAATATCTCTTAGATAAGTTTTATTAGGGTTTAATGTGGCAATTAATCATTTTCCAGTAACATGCAAAACATATCAACGGGGTTTGAGAGAGTTCTATATCCAATGGTGATGCCCAAAAATTGTACAAACATGTTCAATATGTATCATTTGATATCATTATCATCATATATAATTCCTAAGATCCACACCAGTGTTGGTTTAATCCAACTCCTCCATAGCATTGCAAAAAATAGCCATAACAACAACAAAGTACATGTAATAGAAGTAAAATATAAAATACTACTATACTATTCTAGGATCGTACATTGCGTAAGAGAAACCATGAACTATGCCAATATTTATTATTATTCAAAAATGTCACTCACAATAGAGATATGCAATAACAATTCACAACTAGAACTCATAGCATTCCTCCATAACTAGAATAACACTAGATCATAACCAGAACGTAACCATACTATCAAAATTGAAAATGGGGCTTTATATAATGTTGCCCAGGTTGTTCCAAAATGGTTTCTAAATTAATTAGTTATTTAAAAATTCCCATGCATAACGTAATGCATTAATTAAGACTTTTACTAAGTCTAACACCTTAATAATCAAATATATACACAATTACAACTTAAAATTACATTTCCCATGCATTTAATTTCATTTCATTGCGCCTTGTACAATTTAACTTTACCTTGTATGATTTGAATTTCTGAATGTATGGTTTACTCCTACCTTTATAGTTTATAAAACTTGCCAAAATTGTCCAACTTGGGTATATCCATTTATCACTTCTTCTAGGATGTGTATTTGTTGCCTACATATGCCCTCCCATTCACTTTGGTCAGTATACTCGCCAACTCATCATTTTGTTTCAGTAACACCTCATAATATATGACCACAACTTTCAAGTCATCCACTTGGAATTGAAGAATTACATTTTCATTCTTCAACCTAGCTACATAATTCCCCATTTCTACTACTTTCACCCCATGGAAATTAGCTTTCTCTTCGACAGTCTTCAAGAGTTATCTCATTTGCTTTTCATGATTAGTGGAACTCTTCTTTATTTTCTCCTACAATTGTGCTTCTATTCAAACTATTTATTGCAATTTTACATTCTTATCTGTAATTATCTGCAAATGATGATGAATATTTACCTCCAAAGCATGAACAATATCTTCTTTAGCACTCAATTGCACTTGCTTCTCCAAGACTATATCATTATATCTTTTTTTTTCTTGGTGAGATCTTCTATATTCTTAGCCTGCACTACCATTTTCTCATATTTTTTGTCCAAATGCATTTTCATTTGTTCATTTATTGCTTTGAGTTGAGCCTCCAACTCCTTGATCCTATATTCTATCATTTGTGAGACCTGTCACTTCTCCTATTCAAGAGACTTAAGTATGACTTGAAAATATGCCCTAGTGCTTAGTAGTTCTTCCAATTTCTTTCTCCTCTACCACAACCTTACATTTCTGCAATTCTTCCTCCATTTCAATAATCTCATTTTGAGTGGCTTCCATCTCCTCCTTCTGAGCTTACTTGAGTTGATAGATCTACTCCAATATGATGCTCAACCACTCTATCCAATGTGTTAGGAAGTTCAACTTCCTTAGAGTGATTATCAATCCCACAATAAACCTCTTGTGTTCCAACTTTGTTGTATTCATGGGAAAATTTAGTTAGTTGGCTCTATCCAGGTACAACCTCAGATGCTTCCTGTAATTGGTTCTCACTCCTTCTAGAAAGTCATCTCTTCCCAAAAACATGGTTATATCTTCATTGTGTAACTTCCATGGGTGATGTACATGAGTGTATACAATTATCCTTTTATGCTCCTCATTGCTCATCCATTCTATTTACTTATCCAAATTGAGAGACACTTGTTCCTCCCACAACTTCAATTCTCCCATGGTTCCAATACAAAACTATAATTTAGTGCTAGTTATAGCATTGTCTATCTACAACAAGAAATATTCCATGTCATCTTCTACTCCTTATGTTGCCTCCTCAATTTTAATCTTGTCAAACTATGGTACCTTTAAAAGATAGCTTGTTTGCATTCTCCACAGTTCCTCATCTATAGGATTTCATTCTTCCTCCTCTTCCATGTGGTGGTTAGATCTTCCCTTGAGCTCTAGTAGTACTCTCTCTGTATTTATATTGTCTCTTCGTGGATTCTATTCCACAGTCCTCTCCACCTCTACCTTTCCATATATATTCATAATCTCCTAGTGATATTGTTATTGCTATGTCAATTCCTAGGATTCTTTCTATTAAGCCCACCTATTGCTCTTTGGTAACCTGCTCTTCTTCCTGATTCTGTTGTGTCTTCATTACTATGAATTTTGCAACAACAGGTTATTCTTGTTCCTGTGGTGCCTTCGTCTCTTCATGTGCATCACTCTAATACGAACTTCCCCCAATTATGAATTTAAAGTGGGGTTTCTTCTTTTCTCTAGACTCTTCCTATAAGGCTTCCATGCTCACTTTAGTTTTCTCATTTTACTCCTAAGTAGTGGCTACTACTTCTTGTGTTATTTGCCCCATATTTGTATCCTCCAATATTTTTGAAGAGTCTAAAATTTCAAATTCATTATGCTGGAAAATCTATGGGGATTCCAATATCTTTTCTACTTATACCCAATTCCACTCATGCAAATCCAACTTCTTCGAGTCTGGTTGTTCCTCTTCTTGCTATTTTTTTGTACAGTCTCAAATTATTTGTTGGAACGAGATTATTTTCCATTATTTCCTGTTGCCTCCTTTTTCTTATTTGTATTGGGCAGGATTGCCTCCCCACAATTTCCTCTGATTCCTAAAATAATGGCTACTCCTGCTGTCGTTGTTGCAATGTTTATTGTTCTAGTTCAGGTTCCAACTTCCTAGGCTTTTTTCTTCGAGGGTGTACATCCTCATAATCCAAGGAATTACCCTCCTATACTTTAGTGGCATGCTACTTTTTATTTGTTAGAGACTTCTCTAGAGTCTCCTTCTGAACTGGTACTAAATTTACCCACCTCAAAATGGTTGGTTGTCCTACCTTAACATTCCTAGGTTCTATCAAACCTAGAAAGTGGATTCCCTTCTCCATAATAGCATTCAAAAACAATCCAATGGCATGGAAATTCATCCTAAAATTCTTCAATCTATTTGTTAGTACTTCATGCATCTTCTTCTCTAAATAGGTACCCCAATCATACTTGATTCCTTTAGTGATACCCTCTACATACTTAGCCATATAAATTGGCATCTTTGTAGTCTTTGCATATCCTGACAATCAAGTCATCACAGTATTCATAACACATGGCCAATCATTCCTTTTCAACTATCTCTACTTAATTCCTCGAGTCCCTGCACCTGAGATATTCGCATCAGTTAATGATTTCACATTGGCAAGTGAAGTGATGATTCAATATGTCTCAATCAGATCAACCAACTTTTTAACTATATTTGTGCTATATGCTGGTAATTTGAATGTTTTTCTAAATACCTCTACCATAATTTCTATTTTCACCGATCTTACCCACATTGATGTAGGTAATTATGGTTCTAGGATTATAATCTTGAACCATATACAATAGATAGTTGTAGGAGAACGTCTTCTTGTCCAGTGGCACTTGTGTTATTATAGCTACACCAGCCTCGTCAAACTCTTTTCTCTAGGGGTGGTTCTTGTTTTTTTCATTACCCCACCAACTCCTACATGTCTCTCCTCCATGTTGTATGAAGGATACATCTACTATCCCAACCTGACCTTCCTCAGGTTTGCTACTCATATATTTATCTGATTATATAAAATGTAGTTCACTCCTCAAATCCCTCCTCAAGATCCTTTCTTGTGCCATCTCCTCATCTTGATGTCTTGGTGGTGTTCTCCTTCGGTCATCCCTCTAGTACATTTGTCCTCTCCATGGCCTGTATCCTCCTCTCCTCCAAGGATGAGTACCATGTCAACTATGGGATTGAAAATATCATCCTTGGTATTTTCACGGTTGTGACTCTCTCTTGTGTAGGGGTCCTGGTGACTGTTCCACCCTATTGGTTGTAATTCTACTTAATCGATATCCAAACTCTTTAGCTAAAATTATTTTCTCACCATACCTTTGATTATATTACTACTCAAACATCACCAATTATACAACTAGAAGTATTTTGAAAGTCGTACAATCTACTGTAAATCATACAATACGCTTCCCAACTTGCTCATGTATGGTTTCCTTATTAGCAACCACCTCCAGATCATACACTATTAAATTTCCCACTGTTCAATCTTCATTATTTTTGATATTCTGTAAATCGTACAACTACATCATAAAATCATATAGGTTCATACTACTCTATACAATATCTCTCTCTAGTTGCTTCCCCTCATTGAATCTATACAATTTCATACGATTTGCTCCAAATGGCTTAAAATAGACCAAAAATTGCCATAAATTGTGCAATCTTTTTCCTAAGACCGTACAATGTACCTCTAAATCATAAAATATATCCCTTGAAACCCTTGTTCACCTAAAAGTCACATTTTCACTTTTCCTCTATGATTTTTCACTGATCTAATTGCCAAAATGTCCCAATATTCCTTTTCAATGCTTTTTGAGAGTAATTTCTCTATTCTTCCACACTTGGTGCAATTTATCCCCAAAAACAAAAAAAATTATTGTTTAATACAACTGTACGGTATTGTCCTTCCCTCTATATTATTTAGTTTGTTTTTGGCCTCTTTTGTCATATTAGGGTTCATAGCTTTCTTTTCTTGAAATTTCTCCACTTCGGCTCCAATCCACCACTTCTTTGAACCCTAATGTGCATTTTTCAACAACCTAGTTTGTATTTGGATGTCTTTTGCTGCAAACCCTCTTTTCTTCTTTGGCTGAACTGGAATTCTTCTTTCAATGGAGTCAAACCCTTGAATTTTCTTCTCTTTATTCTCTAGTTTGATTTATTAAAATGTGAAAAGTCTCCTTGGTACGAGTTTAAAAATGGGTCATGAATTATTGTAGCTTACTCATGAGTTTTAATATCCATGTAGTTGCCTCCATTTAGTTGCATACTTTTCACCTTTATCCTCCTAAAAAAATTAAATTCCTCCTTGTACGATTTTAAAAATTGCTAGGGTGGGCCTTGTATTTAAACTATCTTCAAACCCTAACTGCTCCAAACTTGAAATTGTGCCATTTTGCACGTCCTTTGATATTCTTTGCTCGTATGATTGACAACTCATCACTTTTTATGTTATTTTTAACTTTTTTCCATGCCTTTCGATAACTCATCGTTCCACACATGTGAACATTAAATGCAACGATTGAAAATCATACAACCGCACCCAGAACCGTACACTATACAATCCAGATCATACAATGTGCCTTCTTGTACAATTTTGCATGTACTTTTCTCAATTTTGCTTGTATGATCTCTTACTTGTGCTTTTTCAACTTTAATTTGAATTTGTACGATCTATCACTTAGAGAATTTTTCTATTTTTCTATATCTTTGAAGAGGTCATCGTTACCAGTTTTCAATCCACTTCCTTCTTAATTGCATTCTGAGGGATATTCAAAATTAAGGCATTTTAATGTTTTTCCTTTTATTTTTCTTTTTCTTTTTCCTTTTTCTTTTTCTTTTTCCTTTTCATTTTTTTTTTCATTTCCTAACATATTTACACTTACCATCATGGGAATCATACAGTGATATTTACTTGTACGATCCCATCAGATTCTTCTCGTGTAGGTTCAACTGTGACATTTTGAGTGGTTGTGTCACCTAGAACCACTTGCTCTCTAGGACAATTTATATCTCCTTGTGATGTTACTGAGTTCCCTGACCTTTCCATACCATGAGTAAAATTTGGAATTATACAATTGCAAGTTGGAGTATCTTCACATGGTATCCCTTCCTCTTATCATGTAGGTTATTGATCCTTTGGTAGTGGTGTCCTTACTACTCTACTATCATTCGAGTGACTCCTTCGTATATCTCCTCGGATAAATTCTTGCTCTAGACTTTGCGATTGGATCCTTTGCTGTCCCTGATTTATTTCATCTGCAAAATATACTCTTTCTCTACCAACAAGGCCTCTACCATGCGAGCATCTTCCCCTTCCTATTCCTATTGACATCCCGCTTCTCTGTGCCAGTAGTGATTCCTCCCTTTCTTGGAGTAGTCTTCTGCCACCAACCACTCTTTGAGGTCCTTGTCATATTAATGGTGGTTCTCCCAATGGATACTACCTTATAGGATTAGGTAAGATCCCTCTCATCCTTGGTATACCTCACAAATTTCTTGTCCAGTTCAAACATTCTAAGGGTGCATCTCTTGGCCATATCGAAGTAGGGGGTCGAAACCTTCCTCATCATATTCATCCTCTAGTTTTAATATCACCTTTTCATTGATCAATTCATAGTTGAATACCTCCTCCCATTTATAGCTAAATTCGTAGGGGTCTTTCTCTATTCCTTCCTCCCATTACTTAGTTATCAGGAGTTATATCTACCAACTCAATGTTGGCTAGTGGACTTCTACTTCTTCTTGTACTTGGTGACAATTGTCATAGTGCTTTGATTCTACAATCTGCATGTGCTAAATAAAGTCTCCATCTTATTTCCTCAAAGCATATTTGTGGATATGAAGTTGCCAAGACCTCCCTATATGCATAAAAAAAATCTATCTTAGAACTTGAGTCTTTTCAATTCTATTCTTTCTGCTCCACCCAATATTTTGGTAATTTCATTAATCTCTCCAATATTCGTACTTATATCCTTTGTCTTATCAACTATCTATGGGCTATTATATATTCTTGCGGATCAAGTTTGGTTTGATACTACTATGATCTCCCTAGTTGTTGCCTTGTTGTTGTACATGCTCGAGGATCATGATTATCTCGAGGATTTTGGGGATTCCTTGGGCAATCCTCATCATCACTACTTTTTGTTCTAGGTTCTCTTACTATCCAAGGTATTTCTTCATCACTGGAGTCACTCAAATCTAGTCGTGCATTATCTTGTGATTCAGACGATGTGGTTGCTTCCTCAATATCTTGCCTCAACATTTCTATATCTTCATTCATCATTGACATATCACTTGGTGGTATTTTTAAACTTGTGCTTGTGCCATAATTTCTTACACCACTCCTTGGAGTTATCCCCTCATCATCCTATAGTTCCCATTATAGCTCCCGTAGCCTAGATATTCTTTGTTCATCCAACCTTCGTATTGTACTATCCAATTCTTGGATGGTTTATTCTCTCAACCTTACGTTATGACCTCACAACATATGATATTATTCTTGAGTATGTTGAGTCTGCAATTGCATTATCTACTATAATAGCCCTATTTGAGCCAATGGAGTCAGTCTAAAATATTCTTCATCAATGGTATCATTCCTATTTTCCTCTAGAACTTCCATCTCAAAAGTGTCCACTCTATCTGCATATCATACTATTAACCATATACTTCTTTGTCTTCCTGCTTTTTGGGGTATTTATCTATGCTCCACCCGAGGATATATCATATGTTTTTTCACTTAGGGTACTTCTTCTTGCCTTACCTTATTTATAGGTAACAATACTATCTCCTGATGTCCTCTTTTATTTTGAGGAATTCATTCTTCATATTCCTCTTCTACTCATTCAGTCCCATTCATAAATCTGACATGCACTCACAATATTCTTCTTTCTTTGGGTTGAGGTGTCAAATCCTATTGTTCTATGGTTGGTCTTGTCTCCTCCCCTTCTAAAAAAAAATATGCGAGTCCCATGTCAGGATCTTCCTATGATGTACCTTTCTCACCTTGAGGCCTCCGTTGAGCTTCTGCTCATGTTCTTTGTTTAATCTCTTCTAAAGAATTGAATAAGCACTATACTTATAAGTATTCAACTTTGAGCCATTTACAATTTCAGGTACCTCAATCCCATTCAAGTTTTGCAACTTGATTGCTCCTTTATTCATTACTTCTACCACTTTATAGGGGCCAATTCATAAAGTCTTCAACTTACTAGGTTTTATTTCCCGCTTTCCATTAAATTTTAGAACTAAGTCACCCGAACTAAGTTATAACTTCCTAAAAATTTTGTCATGCCACACTTTCCTTCTTTTCTAAGCCACCTCAATCACGCATTTTTCCATGACTCATATTTAATCTAACTTGATCTGTGATGTCAGTCACTCTTCCAATATTTCCTGATCACCTAAACGATTTTCTACCATGAATCTCAAACTTGGTATCAAGAATTCAACCGGCACCACTACCTCCTATCCATACATCAATTGGAAAGGTGTATGCTCTATTTTTGGTTTAAAATATTTTCTATATATCCACAAAATAGATGGTAGCCTTTCCTCCCAATATGCTCCTTATTATTGGAATGTTCTCTCATACTTCCCGTATCCTACACCTTTGTACATTGGTGTCTATCATTCACCTCCAATTTTATAGTATTCTTTGTCAATTTGACATGTTTTAACAAAAATGATATATTCAATAAGGAAATGATGCCAAATGTAGTATTAAGGTGTAGTATTCCTAGTGGGGAGGTGGTTACTAAGGCTTAGGATGATCAATTTGATATTCCTAATTGATGGACTAAATCATACCATCGTAATAGTCTCTATAACTAACAATATGCGACAACTAAATAGTTTGTACGAAAACCAAATTGTACTGGACTAAATCATACCATCGTACAATATCTATAAATAACAATGTGTGACAACTAAACAGTTTGTACGTACATCAAATTGTACCACTGTACCATACAGTGGTACAATTTGGTGTATGTACAAATTGTTTAGTTGTCGCACATTGTTAGTTATAGATATTGTATGATGGTACAATTTAGTCCATCAATTGTGAATAGCAAATTGATCATCCTAAGCCTTAGAAACCACCTCCCCTTTGGAAATACTGCATCCCTGTGCTACAGTCATGACCATTCAATAATGTTTGACCTAAAATTTAGGTGTTGTAAACACATGGATTCAAACCTAAAGGGAGGCTTGAATATAGGAACCGGTTGGGAGACTTCAAGGAGTAGCAGATTATGATTAGATCTAATCCTCAAAATAGAAGAGAGCGTTGCATCACAAAAAAAGAGATATTCTCCTTAGACATGATGATCCTATCAAGTATAAGTTGGATGATTCAATCTCCCTCTTTGTAGTTTTTCCACCTAAACAATGAGCCCCTTAATTCAACATCCATCAACTAATTGGAGTCAACAAAATCAACAAATTTATCATAGCTTCTGGGAGTAATAGGAATGCCTTTGAGTTTATTTGTGGGGTATAGAGGGTTGTTAAAATTTCCAACTAACATCCACTCTTGGCAAGGAATGGTTCTCATTTGTGATATAACATCCCACATGGAAGATATTTCTATGTATATATTGAGGGTATAGATATTGGACAACACCCAACTCCTTTTTTTTTATTGCAAAAGAACAAAATATTCATATCTCTCTCAGTGAGGGATAATAGTTATCCATCCACTTTGATAGGGTCCCACAGACACAAGAGACCCCCTGATTCACCATGGGCAGGGATCACAATATACTTGTAGTTATTCCACACAGACTTAACAATCCTTTATATATTTATAGAATCCACTTTAGTTTCGTAGATAGTGAAAATTGAAGGCCTGGAATATTTCATCATGGATGAAATAACTCTCTGTTTCATTACTTCATTGAGACCTCTTGCATTCCATGATAGGACTTTCATTTTCAAGGTTTTGAAACAAATGTTTTTCCTCCTTTTCCATAGGAGGGTTTGGATATTTTTCCTTCCTCTTTAGATATATCCTTAAGAGGATACAAGGAAGATAAATTTGTTGTTTGGATGCCATTTGCTATATTCTCTTCTACTCTTTTTTTCCTCTGATCATGTCATGGAGGCCGAACTTTATTTTTTTCCATTTTGACATTAGCTTGAGGCTTTTTGTGACTTTTGGTGTTAGACATAGGAGGACTTGAAGTCTTACCTAAAGTAAGAGACAAGGGGAAATGGGAAGGATATATAGTAAACAAGGATATCTGGGAAAGAGACCCACTAGTGGCACCCAACAGAGAAGGGCTTAGAGGAGAGGGTTGGGTGGGGGTTGGAGATGAGTGGTTCGTTGAGGGTAGATGACCTCTGATGGGGGACTTGAGTGGAGAAGTTGGAGCAGAAGGAGGGGGGGCAAGGGATCCTTTAGAAATAATAGGGTGACTTTAAACCACTCCTTGATTTATGATAGAAGGGTCGAGATGATCAAGTTATCTAAAAATAAAATCTTCTATTGTGATACCATTTCCCCTTTGGAAATAACTTCAAACTAGTTGGACTTAACAAAGAGTGAGAATACCTGATTTGTATCTTGGCTTGGAGGTTTGGAGGAGGGCTCAAGGACATCCTCTATACTCTTGCCTTTGTTAGCTTGGGCACTTGATCTGTAAGGTCCTTTGTGATGATGAAGATTGATTCTTCAAAAGTGCTTGATTGAGCGAGTTGTCCAGGGTTCTATTTTAAGAAAGGGATATTACCATTTTGAGTGACCTTGTTTTTTATATTCTTTGCATGTGTCAACTTTGATATTTGGGTCCTTCTTGAGTAGTGGACATTAGGTTCTGATATGATCCTACCTCTGGCATTCGATGCAAAAGGTAAGTTTATTCTTGTACTCAAAAGCTTACCTTTTTCGGTAAGACCCATAGGTTAAGTGAATAAAGGCGGGAATATGTGAGTCTAAGTTGGCCATAATGTAGAAGCGAGCATAAGACACTCGATACTAGATATTTAGTAGTTGGGTGAAGAGTGATAATATCACCAACTGCATGCGTGATGCTTTGGTGATGTTTTTTTTATATTTGTAATATTATGGAATTAATAGATATAATGGATTTGTAACGATGGGTATGTATACATTCTATTACAGGAAGTTGGAATTTGAAAGAATAGAAGTAATGTAGCACTATTTTCATTGAGGGATCTTCATTAATCATACATTCACTCCCCAAGAGTGAGTTCGGAGGTCCTGTGTTTGAGCCTCACATGACCATGGTGAGCGCATAGAGGATGAAAAGAGCAAGCCTACCCCATGCTGAAGATGACCTGTAGAAGCTTATATCAATATACCTGCTATCTCACCGAGGTTGTTTGCATGCAAATGGACATGAATTTGCAACACAATCCATTTTTTTATGTGGTGGACAATATCCTACCATACATGCTAAAAAAGAACATTCAAGTCTTTCGCCTAGTTTTTGCTCCAGTCACCATGCCATGGTACATGGAATGTTGATCAAATGCTCGTCCTTCTTATACTAGTCATGGTGCATGTCATTTTCATTCCCATTTGGTCCTTCAGTGAGCATTACGAGAAAATTGTCTGTTAAGTGACGAACAAAGACATGGAGAATTCAGAGATTTTGGACACCAGAGCACATTGTTGAACACAGAATAGTATTTTTTTGAACTTATTGAAACAATATGTGAGGTTGTAAGAGTACATGTTGAGCTGGAACCGAAAGCATGAAATGCAGTCTACATCCGTGTGCCATGGATATTTTGATAACTATCTATATTGTTGCATCTCGAGCGACCCTTTTCCATATACATCTAAGTCGACGAATCAATTTTCTTCGGGTAAAATCCTTGCCATAGAACAATGAGCAGCCACATAATAAAGTGATAATGCTGGTGTTTGAATGGGTGGATTTCATGGCCACACTATTGCTTATTAATAAATGAACACCAAGACAGGCTTTAAACTTTTGGATCATGCCTCTAAAATAAATATGATGTGCTTTTGATAGCGTATCCATAGGATTCCTACGCTCGTAAAGACTTCTTTCATCAGAAATTAGTGCCTCTGTAGTTACATCTATGTACTATACTGACACGTAGGATCTAAATATAGTGAAAATAGGCATAAATATGTTAGGAGTGGACAATAACTAATGGCATATTACATATGAAAAAATCGTGGATCACATCTCATTTGTTGAACATATTGGAGTTCGAGGAATTATTCTGTCAAATTGAAGCTAATTTATTCGACGTGGTCTTTGATATCATCACTAACAAAATTATTTTTAAAAATATAAAAAGTTATCTATTGCATAAAAAAATCTAATGAAAGGTGTGCATATTAAGTTGCAGGTGGATTTGTATTTCTCTTCGAAATCGCAAGATAATCGTTTGCATCCAGGTGGAATGGGACGACAAGTTCATTCATTTTGGAAAATAAAAAACGGATCCAAAATCTCCCGAAACTCTATTTTGGAATGCATCTCTGGCCTCGATGCTAGCCAACATTACCCATATGGTGAAATTTCTATTTTTTCATATGGTGAAATTTCTATTTTTTCCAAAGGCTATATCCGTTCTTTTTCAATAGAGGCCACTACGACCAAGTGAGACTGTACATGACGAAAATTTGCTTTATCGACTATGTTTTTTGAGATTTCCTTGTGAAGGAAGGAAGGCATACCATGATGTGGAGGTGGAGACGGTAGGGATTACAACTCATCCAAAGACCAAAAATGGAGAGGAGTGAATAGGTGAGGTAAAAGTTTGAAAATAAATGAAGTGCATTGCCACCAAAGGTTGAGAAAGATATACAAAAGGTATTTATACAAGTATTATAAGCATAAAGCAGAACGAAATTATTTGAATGTGAGGAAATCCAACTATTGGAGGATAATAAACAAATAAATTTATGGATAATGCGAGGGCAATGGTGATAAGCATTAATGTTATAACAAATATGTAACCAAGTGGATAATACAATTGCAGGAGAGAACAATTATGAAAACCCATTGTATAAACTATATGAAACTGAACAAAAGAATTGAACAATGGAAAATTTTAAAATTATAAATAAGCCATTGAGACTCATAAAAAGGGTTGGAAGACTTTTGGAGAGGAAAAGTTGAAGAGGAAGATTGTTTTTTGTTTTGTTTTTTTTTTTTTTTTTGAATTTACATGGTGGAATCGGTAGCCTCTGGCAGGTTGAGCTTTTATGGCTGCCAAAGTATTTTGTGATGTTCGTACCAGAAACTGCCACACAGATCTTTGTGTAGTCCGCCCCTATAACCACCATGCCACAATAATTTTAAACTTTTTACGCTGTTGAAAGCACCAGGAAAGGGACAAGCGTTCAATCCGACGAGGCCCGAGATTTGAACCTTGGACCTCTCCCCCTTATAGGGTTAGGATGAACCAATTGGTCTACACCTCGGACCTGAAGAACAAAATTGTTGCATTGAAGGTTTCATCATTGTAATTGCAAAGTGTAGGTTTTTTGAAATAATTTATTTATTGAATATTTTTTGTTTAATATATTGATTTTTTTAGGAAGGTTTATGCGGATGGTAAAATTTCTAATAAATTTAATATATTATTTATTTTTCCAAAATATTACACATAATCTAGTTTTTATTGTGTTAGGTTAGGTTTAAATTTTCAAAGAATCAATTTTATAGATTTAGGGTTAAAATTTTTATTATAGTAAAATTTTCTCTATTTTTGTTTCATTCTATTATGCACACTTTTATTTAAGTTTATTTTTATTTATTTCTCCTAACCCTAGCTTTTACATTTTCTTTTAATTTCATCAAATAAAAAAATCAAAACCCTAAAAATAAATATGCAAGTTTCAAAATTAAAACTAAAATTTTTATTTTACATAAATTCATATTTTTTTTGATGAAAATTTGAAGTTTTAAACTTTACGTAGTTTTTTCAAATAATCATTTTAGTCTTATTTTATGTAAAATTGAAATTTCAATTTTTTGTTAAAGTAATTTTTTTTTTTTTTAATTTAAATTATGGAATCGTTAGTAGCCACAAATATGGTCAAGTTGTCTAACTTTTTATGATCACCACAGTATTTTGTTTTGTCCACCTTGAAATCTTCCACAAATATCTTCACACAGTCCACCCCTATAACCACCATGCCACAATCATTTTAAACCTTTTAAGCCGCTCAAAGCACCAGGAAAGGGACAAGCCTTCAGTCCAACAACTTAAAGTGAATAATTAATATGATATTTTAAAGTTTTTATATTGCAAATTTTAGATTCAATCATTTTTATTCTCATGCAAATCTTAACAATCTAAGATAAAATTTGATTAACAATCTGAGGTAAACTTTGATTAAGAATTTGAGATAAAATCAATTTTCAAAGGTTAAAGTGAAATATTTATAAATTTTTCAAAATTATCAAATGCAAGCATTAACAATTTGAGATAAAATTGATTAAAATCACATTTCAAAGGTTTATGTTTCAAAGCAAGTATTTGATCAATAATTTCACATTTTCTCATAAATTCCATGAATTGATCAATAATTTTATATTTTTTCATAAATTCAATGAACAACAAAATCATTGTAAATCAAATCAACCAAAATATGCCCCTTGTTAATAGGCATATGCAACACTAAGGTATACAACTAACTTTAGACACCAAAATAGCACCAATCTTATTATGTGACGACAAGCGCTGATCGCATTGACACACACAGCCCCTAGGGCAGCCCCCAGAGGTTAAACAGTGGTCTTAACCACTCCCAAAAGCATTTTGGAGGTCAGAGGTCAATTTGGCACCTTTTTGGCACCTTGCTCTCTGCTCGTCCCACCTAGGGATGAATACAAACTGACATTCGTCCCACCCAGAGATGAATATCAGCATTCACCGCAGGGTGAGACGAATAGCAAGTTTGACTGGCAAAAATTCAAACCTCGACAAGTCCGTCAGTTAACTGAAGCTTCAGGCCATGCAATTGCGAGGAATGAATCCAAATCAAGAAGAGAGACTTTAGTCATGCATGTATTTATTTTAGAGACCTCATGCAAGGAGATTCTAAATAAGAGAATTATATTTTCTCTCAAAATAGGACAAACAACTCAAGTAGCGCCCTCGCATACGTAATTCAAACAGAGAGACCCTAGGTCTATAAATTGGTGAGTTTTCTCACCCAAAAAAATAGAGAGAAGGAGCATTTTAGCAACGAAGTGCTACCAATTTACATACCTACTTGAGATTTGTGTCTTTCACATCTTTAATCTCTCATTCGAAAGGGAGGTTATTGGGTGATTATTGGAAGCACGAATCCAGACCCAAAACCCTATTTTTGGCCACAATATCCTACAAAATTTGCCAAAAACACCCCATAAGAAGTTTTGGACCCATCCCAAGTGGATTGGTGCTGGAACAGAGTCCCAAAAGATGGGCATCCTGCCCCCGAGTGCCCCCCAAACTATCGCAGTTCTAAACGCCCCACCTCAGAGCGAATAGAAATATGTGGAAAATTTATCTAATTTTTATTTTGAATATTATTCTAGGTTATTCAAATAGGTTGTATTTTAAATTTCACTTCATTCTGACAAGTTTTAGTTATGCTTTTATTATTTCCCGCTTTTACTAACATGCAGATAACACCATATTATTCTGAGTGATACAGGATAAATTGGAGAAATATGACCATCTGGGTTGTCCCAAAATACCCCCAATTAGCTAACCCCAACTTTGCAAGTTATTTGGATCTTTCTATACAGGACATTGAAGAGGGTGCTTTCTGACAAATTATTGCAGGTTTATTCGTCCCGCCCCGGAGCGAATACAAATCTGTGAGGAATTTCTTGATTTTTATTTTTTTAGTGGATTTATAGTAACATATTCATGCTTTTTTAAAATTTCTAGGTTGTTCTGATGTTATTTGGTTATTGATTTAATATTTTCATGAATACACTAACAGTAGGCCTTGGGAAATACATGTTTTATTCTATCTGCAGGTACTACTAATATTTTATATTTTCTTGAATGTAGGTCTTCAAAATTAGAGGAGTAGGAAGGAGTCAAAAATCATATACACAAGCGACGACGACGTTTTGGTCCACCCATCTTACATGTGGGCACGTGGAAGAAGGATTGCTATCCATGGATGTGATAAGAAACATATTTGACGCTCCTATCCCCTAAAAAGGAAGGATATGTATTGTAACACGACTTTGAAATCATATCAATAAAGAGAGTCGTATTCCATATTGCTTTTATCTTGTGTCGATTCATCTATGTGCTTTCCTTTTTATGCATTTTTCAATACATAGGCTTTTAGCGTTAAGTTTGGTTCTCCAAGCATCGTACTTAGCACTTTCCTTTTTGTTTCTGTATCCTCATGCTTTCAATGGAGATCACGGTGGGAAATTTTTCCCTTGATTTTAAAGTTAATTTTCTGATTAAAATTTGCTTGTTTTTGCTTACAAGTACCAAGTTTTCAAATGCTAGATTGTTGTTCGTTTCGTCTATGGTGAATACAGAGCTGGAATTCGTCTTACCCAGGGACGAATAGGACTTCGTCCTACCCTGGAAAAAATATAGATCTATTATTCATCTCACCCTGAGATGAATAGCTCTCTGTGCAACTTTAGGGTAGAAATTAAGAGACATCCGATTTGGGCAGAGAAGAGGTAGGGGTCTTAAACACCTTCTGTCAATTTTCTACTTTCTGTTTTCTATTCTCTGGTTATTTTCTTGCATAGGAGAGTTTGAATGCTTGTTTCCTTCATTTATGCAACTTAAAAAGAACCCCACACACCACGTGGTAATTTAAAACAACAAGGAGTTGGTTGTAAAACCCCAACCCTTGAGCAAGACCAACGGTGGATTTCATCACCACCTTGGCTTGAGATATTGCATACATAAACCTGATCGTGACTATTGCTAGACGTAAATCCTTATGAAAGATGACCAAGTGTAGCGGGGATGATTCCCAGTGCATGAGGATAAGTCTTCTATTGTAGGTGTCATAAACAGAGCGATTCTTCTTTCGTACCGCCTATGTTCCACGTACCATCTGCTCTCACATACCAATAGTTTTCCTCACGTAAGGGCGGGTATATAGAGAGGTTGGTATATCGGCCCGACAATGGTATATCAAAGGGGTGACCTTTTTTGGGAGTCATAAGAGCCATCATATTGCATTTAAACGTTCTTCACAAAAGGCTATCAAAACAAAAATCCAAACACACTAAACTAGATTTTAGGGCACACTTTTAATATTTAAAAGAGATAATCATTGCTTTGTGTGTGTGATATTGTCTATTTAGTGTAGCATAAAAATCATAAAATGAAAATAAAAATCTACGCATATTTAGGTAAACATTGTCATGGTGTACACCCATAGTCGAGCCCAATCATGGGAAGACGCTGCAGAGAGTGCACAAAGGGGGCAAGTTGCCTCTGATATAGTCCTGAGGACTTGGTCATCCTGCCTTGGTGGTCTGACCCACAAGACAGTCCACATCATGCCACCACAGAACAAGACTATAGAGGCACCTCTTTGAGGGGCACCCCCACTTAGCATAGATCCTTTCAGGAGGAGAACTTACATGTGGCACTCAACATAGAAAGTAGGCCTCCCTTAGATGCCCGGTATGAGTGGCCTAGTGATGAAGTGCTAGAGAAACATAGGGTCCATAAGGAGGGGGGACATGGTTTCACCATCCCTCCTCCTTTACCCCTTATTACTGTTAGAAACATTAGACAAAATGCAGAGCACAGGGCTCTCCAGGCAGGGCAATACAATTCTCCCCACACCCTTCACACGTATGAAAGGGAGTACGAGGAAGACCACCATGTTCCTCAAGAGCTATACACAGCATGGGAGCGATGCACCTCCGCACCTGCTATGTATCAGGATCACCCATTGAGGCCAGTACCTCGGGTAAATGCCGCTAACCTCGATAGAGGAAAGCAACCCATAGGGGTCTCGAATCACCATGACCGAGATAGACATGTAGGAGAGGCATCTAGGCTTCCTAAAAATGATACGGTGGAACAAATTGACTTGGCATTTGCCAGAAATTTTGCCCGCCATGCGCAAATCACATAGTTCAGGAAAGATCAATAATAGTTAGAGCATCTGTATCGCCTTAACAAATATTGCATTCAGCGTCAGGTAGCCAAATTGCTTCATAACATTGTGCTTGAGAAGTTCCCAACCCATCACGCACATAAGGTAGAAGTGTATGAGAGGTGCAACCCCTTGGCACGAGATAGGTCCCTGCGACCTTACCAAGTGCTGCCTCCGAGACCTCCTAGACCTGAGCGGGAGGCCACTCCTAGGAACAACGATGGGCACCCCCCGTAGGGACCCACCCATGGTTATAGGTCTCATCCAAAAACTCCTCAAGAAGCCTATGAGGAGTATGAGCAAGAAGAAGAGCGGGCTGAAATGCCCTATCAAGGTAGAGGGGTTGCTATCCGGCCACCCCTCTATAGGCCTCAAGTTCCCCCCAACCCACAACGGGAGAAAACTAAGGAGGAAGAAATTAAATCTTCTGGTGCATATAAAGCACTACTAGAGTGCTTAGAGTCTATGGAGATCAAGACTTCTGGGCCCCAAAAACCCACTTTACGCCAACTCTGTAGTCACCCTGTGCATCCGTCAGTGCCGACACCTCCCTATCCTAAACATTTTAAACTACCCTAGTTGGCACTCTTTAGAGGAGAGGAGGATGCTCAAGAGCACGTGACTTGGTTCCTGAGCCAATGCTTTGGTATTTAGGACAACGATGCATTGTTGCTCAGAATATTTATAACCATGTTCGCAGGCCCTACCTCAGATTGGTTCACTCAGTTACCAAAACATAGCATCAGTAACTTAGATCAGCTAGTGGATGTGATCCTTGAACTCTTCACCTTCAACACAAAGAAAAAGGCATCACTGAGTGACCTAGATAACCTCAAGCAATATGAGGAAGAGATCATGGTGGCATATGGGAACCGATGGAGGACATTGCTTTCAAAGCTGCCCTATCTCCCTCCCATGTCCAACCTAACCCAAATGTTCTCAAAGAGTTGTTTGAGATCGATCTTTGTGCTATTGCAACTGCAGAAATATGCCACTCTTGAGGAAGCTCTGGCGCAAGCCAAAATCATTGAGGAGATCAAGATACAGGATGGCAATATTACCAAGCCTAAGAAGAAAGAATGGACTAAAAACACAAAAATAGGGACCACACAACAGAAACCCACTGTGGTAAATCAGGTTGCTATCAACGTCCCTAAGCCTGCCCAAGCAACACAACCTCAAAAGGCTAACTATCAGGTGGTGCCTCCTAACAATTATGACAAATAAAATCAAAGGCAAGAACAAAATTAGCAGCGTCGCCCTAGGTGACAATTCACACCTTACACAAAGTCCAGGGACTCCCTGTTTGACCGCTTGTCAGTGGTAAACCTGATCAACCTACCAGAGATTCAAACCATAGACCCCTATGCGCCCAAGCCTAAGGGGTATAGAGAGGACTTGTACTGTAGGTTCCACAGGTGAAAGGGACATGACCTTAATGCATGTTAGAAGTTCAAAGGCTTGGTGCAAGACCTAATTGACAATAAGACATTGGAAGTGGACAACCCCGTAGTGCCAAACAACCAACAGATGGGAGTCTTTAGAGACCCCTTGCCTTCCCATGATGCGCAGGAAAAACCCCTTCAAGTGAATGAGGTGCAACAAAATTGCCCCATGTATGGGTATGTAGGGATGATAAGCATAGTGACTAGGAACAAGAGGTACCCATGAGCTACCCCCGTGATAGCCACAAGAGAGGTTCCATCGACATCACAACCTCAACAACACCCTACACAACTTCCCCCGCCTAGACCAGTGGCCACGATTCGGACTAGACTTACCCAAAGTCTACGGACCATGTCGGCTAGGCTCTCCATATACGAGCTCATTCAACAATCAGCGCCCCATCGGGAGGCTCTAATGGAGATATTAAAATCCATCGAGTTGCAACCCCATGAATCAAACTATTTCAACAACTTCGTGGGACATGTAAAACAATGTACAAAACCAGTCATCACCTTTAGAGAAGATGAGTTGAAATCAGTGACTGGTGATGTGGCAGATCTACCCCTACACGTCATCGCACGGGTCAATGGGATTCCTTATAAGAGAGTGTTGGTGGACACTAGCTCGTCTAGTAATATAATTACAACAGCAGCATTGAAACATTTGAAGTTGCCAACATCTCACATAGTGGCTTCCACCTATACTCTTCGAGCATTCAATGATGCGATATGCTCGATGGTTGGCACAATTGTCCTACCCATCCAAGTGGTACAAAAGACTATTCATACATTGTGCCACATCTTGGAAGGTGAAATGGCCTATAATATCTTTCTGGGCCGGCATTGGATTAGTGACATGAAGTGTGTCCCTTCAATATCTCATCAATGCTTAAAGTACACATTTGAAGGACAGTGCATGTAGTCCCGCCGAATTAGAGCCCTTCAAATACTGCAATACAGTGCAATTCATGTCATAATTGACCCTTCCATCAATGCATTTGGATTTTCAATTGGATCCATCTAAACATGGTCCGATTTCACAGGCATCCCCATTGACAAGTCCATCAAGACCCCAGTCGGGTCCATCTTCCTCATATGGTCCTTCAACAACGATGCCACCTATGGTGGCCACACCAAAGGACAAGGGAAAGAAACCCCTAGAAGAGGAACCACCCCTAGTCTCAACCATCTCTATAGAAGATATGCCTAGTAGAATGGAAGTCGAGACGCCTAGTTCCCTCGCCATGGAGTGGACTCAAGGAGAACTCCCATTCGCTCCCCCTCAACTACCAACAATCACTGTTGAGATGGTCAATACAGGCCTGGGGGAGTATATAGTGCGAAACATTGTAGCACCACCCGCACTTGAGTCCATGCAGGACATGGGGAGACCTCGCCTTCCCATCGGTTCTGTTGTTCCTCTAGGCTACCCACCCAATCAGACAAAATTTGTTTATGGGGGCCTGGATAATGGCGTTGAGACTTGTATGCAAGAAGACGAAGATGAAGAACCCTTTTCTGAGGATGTCAACTATCTGTCCAACCCTGATTTTGCTTTAAGATACCTTGGCCAATGTAATTGGCATGGATATGGGTTAGGTAGGTATGAGCAAGGAGTGCATGTTCTTTGCCAACCGAGATATCAAATGCCTTATGACAAGTCAGGAGTAGGGTTTAACCACCCCTTTCCCTTGCACATATTGGTAGAGAACATGTAATGCCTAGGGATAGGCAACAAGGATGGGTTGGCATTAGATCCATATGCCAATCCTAACACAACATATACATTGGGGGATTATCACCCATTGCTAACAACCAACCTTGTTGACCATAACAACCCTTTCCCTTTGGTCGAAAAGGGAGAAAATTCGATGCCTCACCTACAAAAGGGATATATACAATACCAATAAGGGTCTTCAAAAGATGATTCGGAATACGAGGTAGCACATTGGGATCCTTTCGATTCTGATAGTAATCATTCACAAGTACATCCCGTGGATGATTATCAGGAGAGCTTCCTGACAATGTTCCCTTTGAATGCTCCAATTGAGCATATGCCACCTCAAGAGAATCAGGTCCCCCCATAGAGAGCGGAACAACCTCGATGGGACCACATTAATTTGCTTGAGCAAGATGAGCCTCAAGTGTCGCAAACAACTGTTGGAGCCAATGAAGGCCTTTGGATCTCTGATAGTGATTATGAAGATGAAACTGATATGTCCTATCTCAATCATATGCGATAGTAGCAATATACCTTGGACATAGATGACATGTTTGAACACCTACATATAGGGCCAAGGCATCGGTGGCACCTCAACCAGGCGTAGTTATAGCAATTACTGCACCCGCCACTCTAGGTACATAGAGAACATTTTTTGCCTGGAGACCCTATAGAGCCGTCAGTACCTAGGGCAGACCCTGTCATTTTATTATCACATAGGGCCGATCCATTTGTGCCAGTGCCCATAGAGCCAGATCCGGAGCACAAAGATCATCTAGGATGTCCGAGCAGCCACACCCGTGATAATGGAGACCACACTCATTTCATCAACATGATCTCCATTGATTTAATCGCCCCCATCCATAATCCAGCCTAACCCAACATGGTCATTGCATTTAGACTTAGATGCTATAGCCCTGGGATCACATTGACACACCACCATCCCCATCGAGTACTCGGCCTTGTGGTGGGATGTTCCATTTCACCCCCCGGACAGACTCAAGATGTCTTCCATGCTAAAGAGGAACCTGACGTTCCAAATGACGATCTCAATTCAGCAAACATATCCACTTGATCCCAACTCCACACCACTTGGAGGATGGATCCCACATGTTAGTCGAGGAGATGACTGATGTAGACATTGGCTCTGATCCACTGAATTTGCAAATCATCAAACTATGGGTAAGTCTATCCCCCAAAGAGCAAGCCGACTACATTGCCCCAAAGGTGTCCATAAACCCTTTGGTCAACCCAAAAGCTCCAAGGATTCCCACGATCGCTTTGTCAACCCCAAAATGCCCCAAATGTGTCCACAAACCCTTTGGTCAAACCAAAAGCTCCAAGGATTTCCATAATCTCTTGGTCAACCCAAAATGCCCCAAAGGTGTCCATAAACCCTTTGGTCAAACCAAAAGCTCCAAGGATTCCCACAATCACTTGGTCAACCCAAAATGCCCCAGAGGTGTCCATAAACCCTTTGGTCAACCCAAAAGCTCCAAGAATTCCTACAATCGCTTGGTCAACCACAAAATGCCCCAAAGGAGTCCATAAACCCTTTGGTCAAACCAAAAGCTCCAAGGATTCTCATGATTGCTTAGTCAACCCAAAATGACCCAAAGGTGTCCATAAACCCTTTGGTCAACCCAAAAGCTCCAAGGATTCCCACAATCGCTTGGTCAACCCCAAAATGCCCCAAAGGTATCTCTAAGCCCTTTGGTCAACCCAAAAGCTCCAAGGATTCTCATGATCGCTTGGTCAACCCCAAAAATTCCCCAAAGGTATCCATAAACCCTTTGGTCAAATCAAAATCTCCAAGGGTTACCATATTCAAAAACACACAAAAACAATAAAATCATCAAAAATAACAAAAAAATTGCATCTCCATTCCATGCATACTCGTAAAAATCACAATACAAAAATATAAGTTGCATTAGGCATCACATCCATACCTTGCATATTTGCTGATCATACATGTCACAAGCACCATAGATTGTAATTGCTCGGTAATTCCTTCATTTTCCACATTGCACCCATTTTATAAACACATACATCCCGAAACACACCATCCCCATTGTTCGCATAGTTAGTTGCATCCTAAATGTATGTAGGGTTTTCGTCATTCAGTTGTCTTTAAATTTCTAGCCAAAAACTATATAAAGTTAAAACATATTTTACAAGGGAAAGTTTTACTTGGATCAAGCCTCGTTACGTAATATCCCTACACAAGTTAAAACACATAAAATAATTCCCAAGTTGTGTGAACGCAAGAGATGCCTACCAAGCCATCTAGGGTACCATAGGTGAATGATTAGCCTGTTCATCCCCCTGTGCGAATGGTCCAAGAGTGCTGAGAATTGACAAAAGGACAAGCTCTTCCCCATAAATTCCCCTCCATCAATAGTGGTTTTCACCACTACCACAAATCCCAATCACCGTTGGTCCCCAAAGTTGTAAGGATTCGTACTACACATCCCTGCCAAGGATGGGTAGTCATCCCCAAGGCCTAAAAGGATCAATGACCATTCAAAAACAAAATTCCCACAAGCCTTCATTATGATCATCTCCAAATCCCCTTTGGTCTCCAAAGTTGTAGGGATTCATACTACACGTCCCTGCCAAGGATGGGTAGTCATCCCCAAGGCCTCAAATATCAATGCCCTTACTTCATACTATCCATAATCCCCTTTGGTTCCCAAAGTCGTAAGGATTCGTACTACACGTCCTTGAACAGGATGGGTATTCATCCCCAAGGCCAAAAGGATCAAGGTCATTCATAAGCCAAAAACCTACAAGCTCAACCTTACAATGCTCAAAATGCAAAATCAAATAACATTGGTTCTCACCACTATTCAAACTCCTTGCTCCAAAAGAAAAACAAAAATAGAAAAATAAACAGTGATTTTTATCACTATGTATACGAGCACGTATCCTAACCACATTGAGAAAATAAAAATATTGAACTTGAATCCCTGGAATTATTAGAATTCAAAAAAACATCTAGGTGATCCTCATTATGGGTTTGGTGTACAGCCTACCTGGCAATGCTGGTATCCTAAACGCATGACGATATGTTTATCACATTATCTTTACATGTGAACAAACCAATGTTTGCATGTGGATGAGCTAGCTTATGGTACCTTAGATTGTCCCATGGATTAATCTTACTAAATACAACAACGAAGTTAGTGGAGCTAATTAGGTGATCCTCAGTATAGGTTTGGTTGACAACCTATCTGGCACTGGCGATATCTTGACAAACACCACATAAATGAACTCCATTGCACACATAGGGATGTAAAATACATTGGTTAAAACTCAAGTCCTATTTATACCTTGTTCAAAAGTCTTACGAGATAAATGTACAGTTTTGGCTAGTTAGTTAAAATATCTGAATCTCAGAAAAGCTTAACTACATTTTAAAACAACTAGTACATTTCATTACGTCCATCATCATCAGATAATACAAAAAAAGCAAAAACAAAGTTTTCACATGCAAAGTCATTCCAAAGCCATCCCATAAGTATAGACAACCAGTCAATCTTATACAACCGCACCCAGAACCGTACACTATACAATCCAGATCATACAATGTGCCTTCTTGTACAATTTTGCATGTACTTTTCTCAATTTTGCTTGTATGATCTCTTACTTGTGCTTTTTCAACTTTAATTTGAATTTGTACGATCTATCACTTAGAGAATTTTTCTATTTTTCTATATCTTTGAAGAGGTCATCGTTACCAATTTTCAATCCACTTCCTTCTTAATTGCATTCTGAGGGATATTCAAAATTAAGGCATTTTAATGTTTTTCCTTTTATTTTTCTTTTTCTTTTTCCTTTTTCTTTTTCTTTTTCCTTTTCATTTTTTTTTTTCATTTCCTAACATATTTACACTTACCATCATGGGAATCGTACAGTGATATTTACTTGTATGATCCCATCAGATTCTTCTTGTGTAGGTTCAACCGTGACATTTTGAGTGGTTGTGTCACCTAGCAGCACTTGCTCTCTAGGACAATTTATATCTCCTTGTGATGTTACTGAGTTCCCTGACCTTTCCATACCATGAGTAAAATTTGGAATTATACAATTGCAAGTTGGAGTATCTTCACATGGTATCCCTTCCTCTTATCATGTAGGTTATTGATCCTTTGGTAGTGGTGTCCTTACTACTCTACTATCATTCGAGTGACTCCTTCGTATATCTCCTCGGATAAATTCTTGCTCTAGAATTTGCGATTGGATCCTTTGTTGTCCCTGATTTATTTCATCTGCAAAATATACTCTTTCTCTACCAACAAGGCCTCTACCATGCGAGCATCTTCCCCTTCCTATTCCTATTGACATCCCGCTTCTCTCGTGCAGTGGTGATACCTCCCTTTCTTGGAGTAATCTTCTGCCACCTACCACTCTTTGAGGTCCTTGTCATATTAGTGGTGGTTGTCCCAATGGATACTACCTTATAGGATTAGGTAAGATCCCTCTCATCCTTGGTATACCTCACAAATTTCTTGTCCAGTTCAAACATTCTAAGGGTGCATCTCTTGGCCATATCGAAGTAGGGGGTCGAAACCTTCCTCATCATCTTCATCCTCTAGTTTTAATATCACCTTTTCATTGATCACTTCATAGTTGAATACCTCCTCCCATTTCTAGCTAAATTCGTAGGGGTCTTTCTCTATTCCTTCCTCCCATTACTTAGTTATCAGGAGTTATATCTACCAACTCAATGTTGGCTAGTGGACTTCTACTTCTTCTTGTACTTGGTGACAATTGTCATAGTGATTTGATTCTACAATCTGCATGTGCTAAATAAAGTCTCCATCATATTTCCTCAAAGCATATTTGTGGATATGAAGTTGCCAAGACCTCCCTATATGCATAAAAAAAATCTATCTTAGAACTTGAGTCTTTTCAATTCTATTCTTTCTGCTCCACCCAATATTTTGGTAATTTCATTAATCTCTCCAATATTCGTACTTATATCCTTTGTCTTATCAACTATCTATGGGCTATTATATATTCTTGCGGATCAAGTTTGGTTTGATACTACTATGATCTCCCTAGTTGTTGCCTTGTTGTTGTACATGCTCGAGGATCATGATTATCTCGAGGATTTTGGGGATTCCTTGGGCAATCCTCATCATCACTACTTTTTGTTCTAGGTTCTCTTACTATCCAAGGTATTTCTTCATCACTGGAGTCACTCAAATCCAGTCTTGCATTATCTTGTGATTCAGACGATGTGGTTGCTTCCTCAATATCTTGCCTCAACATTTCTATATCTTCATTCATCATTGACATATCACTTGGTGGTATTTTTAAACTTGTGCTTGTGCCATAATTTCTTACACCACTCCTTGGAGTTATCCCCTCATCATCCTCTAGTTCCCATTATAGCTCCTGTAGCCTAGATATTCTTTGTTCATCCAACCTTCGTATTGTACTATCCAATTCTTGGATGGTTTATTCTCTCAACCTTACGTTATGACCTCACAACATATGATATTATTCTTGAGTATGTTGAGTCTGCAATTGCATTATCTACTATAATAGCCCTATTTGAGCCAATGGAGTCAGTCTAAAATATTCTTCATCAATGGTATCATTCCTATTTTCCTCTAGAACTTCCATCTCAAAAGTGTCCACTCTATCTGCATATCATACTATTAACCATATACTTCTTTGTCTTCCTGCTTTTTGGGGTATTTATCTATGCTCCACCCGAGGATATATCATATGTTTTTTCACTTGGGGTACTTCTTCTTGCCTTACCTTATTTATAGGTAACAATACTATCTCCTGATGTCCTCTTTTATTTTGAGGAATTCATTCTTCATATTCCTCTTCTACTCATTCAGTCCCATTCATAAATCTGACATGCACTCACAATATTCTTCTTTCTTTGGGTTGAGGTGTCAAATCCTATTGTTCTATGGTTGGTCTTGTCTCCTCCCCTTCTAAAAAAAAATATGCGAGTCCCATGTCAGGATCTTCCTATGATGTACCTTTCTCACCTTGAGGCCTCCGTTGAGCTTCTGCTCATGTTCTTTGTTTAATCTCTTCTAAAGAATTGAATAAGCAATATACTTATAAGTATTCAACTTTGAGCCATTTACAATTTCGGGTACCTCAATCCCATTCAAGTTTTGCAACTTGATTGCTCCTTTATTCATTACTTCTACCACTTTATAGGGGCCAATTCATAAAGTCTTCAACTTACTAGGTTTTATTTCTCGCTTTCCATTAAATTTTAGAACTAAGTCACCCGAACTAAGTTATAACTTCCTAAAAATTTTGTCATGCCACACTTTCCTTCTTTTCTAAGCCACCTCAATCACGCATTTTTCCATGACTCATATTTAATCTAACTTGATCTGTGATGTCAGTCACTCTTCCAATATTTCCTGATCACCTAAACGATTTTCTACCATGAATCTCAAACTTGGTATCAAGAATTCAACTGGCACCACTACCTCCTATCCATACATCAATTGGAAAGGTGTATGCTCTATTTTTGGTTTAAAATATTTTCTATATATCCACAAAATAGATGGTAGCATTTCCTCCCAATATGCTCCTTATTATTGGAATGTTCTCTCATACTTCCCGTATCCTACACCTTTGTAAATTGGTGTCTATCATTCACCTCCAATTTTATAGTATTCTTTGTCAATTTGACATGTTTTAACAAAAATGATATATTCAATAAGGAAATGATGCCAAATGTAGTATTAAGGTGTAGTATTCCTAGTGGGGAGGTGGTTACTAAGGCTTAGGATGATCAATTTGATATTCCTAATTGATGGACTAAATCATACCATCGTAATAGTCTCTATAACTAACAATATGCGACAACTAAATAGTTTGTACGAAAACCAAATTGTACTGGACTAAATCATACCATCGTACAATATCTATAAATAACAATGTGTGACAACTAAACAGTTTGTACGTACATCAAATTGTACCACTGTACCATACAGTGGTACAATTTGGTGTATGTACAAATTGTTTAGTTGTCGCACATTGTTAGTTATAGATATTGTATGATGGTACAATTTAGTCCATCAATTGTGAATAGCAAATTGATCATCCTAAGCCTTAGAAACCACCTCCCCTTTGGAAATACTGCATCCCTGTGCTACAGTCATGACCATTCAATAATGTTTGACCTAAAATTTAGGTGTTGTAAACACATGGATTCAAACCTAAAGGGAGGCTTGAATATAGGAACCGTTGGGAGACTTCAAGGAGTAGCAGATTATGATTAGATCTAATCCTCAAAATAGAAGAGAGCGTTGCATCACAAAAAAAGAGATATTCTCCTTAGACATGATGATCCTATCAAGTATAAGTTGGATGATTCAATCTCCCTCTTTGTAGTTTTTCCACCTAAACAATGAGCCCCTTAATTCAACATCCATCAACTAATTGGAGTCAACAAAATCAACAAATTTATCATAGCTTCTGGGAGTAATAGGAATGCCTTTGAGTTTATTTGTGGGGTATAGAGGGTTGTTAAAATTTCCAACTAACATCCACTCTTGGCAAGGAATGGTTCTCATTTGTGATATAACATCCCACATGGAAGATATTTCTATGTATATATTGAGGGTATAGATATTGGACAACACCCAACTCCTTTTTTTTTATTGCAAAAGAACAAAATATTCATATCTCTCTCAGTGAGGGATAATAGTTATCCATCCACTTTGATAGGGTCCCACAGACACAAGAGACCCCCTGATTCACCATGGGCAGGGATCACAATATACTTGTAGTTATTCCACACAGACTTAACAATCCTTTATATATTTATAGAATCCACTTTAGTTTCGTAGATAGTGAAAATTGAAGGCCTGGAATATTTCATCATGGATGAAATAACTCTCTGTTTCATTACTTCATTGAGACCTCTTGCATTCCATGATAGGACTTTCATTTTCAAGGTTTTGAAACAAATGTTTTTCCTCCTTTTCCATAGGATGGTTTGGATATTTTTCCTTCCTCTTTAGATATATCCTTAAGAGGATACAAGGAAGATAAATTTGTTGTTTGGATGCCATTTGCTATATTCTCTTCTACTCTTTTTTTCCTCTGATCATGTCATGGAGGCCGAACTTTATTTTTTTCCATTTTGACATTAGCTTGAGGCTTTTTGTGACTTTTGGTGTTAGACATAGGAGGACTTGAAGTCTTACCTAAAGTAAGAGACAAGGGGAAATGGGAAGGATATATAGTAAACAAGGATATCTGGGAAAGAGACCCACTAGTGGCACCCAACAGAGAAGGGCTTAGAGGAGAGGGTTGGGTGGGGGTTGGAGATGAGTGGTTCGTTGAGGGTAGATGACCTCTGATGGGGGACTTGAGTGGAGAAGTTGGAGCAGAAGGAGGGGGGGCAAGGGATCCTTTAGAAATAATAGGGTGACTTTAAACCACTCCTTGATTTATGATAGAAGGGTCGAGATGATCAAGTTATCTAAAAATAAAATCTTCTATTGTGATACCATTTCCCCTTTGGAAATAACTTCAAACTAGTTGGACTTAACAAAGAGTGAGAATACCTGATTTGTATCTTGGCTTGGAGGTTTGGAGGAGGGCTCAGGGACATCCTCTATACTCTTGCCTTTGTTAGCTTGGGCACTTGATCTGTAAGGTCCTTTGTGATGATGAAGATTGATTCTTCAAAAGTGCTTGATTGAGCGAGTTGTCCAGGGTTCTATTTTAAGAAAGGGATATTACCATTTTGAGTGACCTTGTTTTTTATATTCTTTGCATGTGTCAACTTTGATATTTGGGTCCTTCTTGAGTAGTGGACATTAGGTTCTGATATGATCCTACCTCTGGCATTCGATGCAAAAGGTAAGTTTATTCTTGTACTCAAAAGCTTACCTTTTTCGGTAAGACCCATAGGTTAAGTGAATAAAGGCGGGAATATGTGAGTCTAAGTTGGCCATAATGTAGAAGCGAGCATAAGACACTCGATACTAGATATTTAGTAGTTGGGTGAAGAGTGATAATATCACCAACTGCATGCGTGATGCTTTGGTGATGTTTTTTTTATATTTGTAATATTATGGAATTAATAGATATAATGGATTTGTAACGATGGGTATGTATACATTCTATTACAGGAAGTTGGAATTTGAAAGAATAGAAGTAATGTAGCACTATTTTCATTGAGGGATCTTCATTAATCATACATTCACTCCCCAAGAGTGAGTTCGGAGGTCCTGTGTTTGAGCCTCACATGACCATGGTGAGCGCATAGAGGATGAAAAGAGCAAGCCTACCCCATGCTGAAGATGACCTGTAGAAGCTTATATCAATATACCTGCTATCTCACCGAGGTTGTTTGCATGCAAATGGACATGAATTTGCAACACAATCCATTTTTTTATGTGGTGGACAATATCCTACCATACATGCTAAAAAAGAACATTCAAGTCTTTCGCCTAGTTTTTGCTCCAGTCACCATGCCATGGTACATGGAATGTTGATCAAATGCTCGTCCTTCTTATACTAGTCATGGTGCATGTCATTTTCATTCCCATTTGGTCCTTCAGTGAGCATTACGAGAAAATTGTCTGTTAAGTGACGAACAAAGACATGGAGAATTCAGAGATTTTGGACACCAGAGCACATTGTTGAACACAGAATAGTATTTTTTTGAACTTATTGAAACAATATGTGAGGTTGTAAGAGTACATGTTGAGCTGGAACCGAAAGCATGAAATGCAGTCTACATCCGTGTGCCATGGATATTTTGATAACTATCTATATTGTTGCATCTCGAGCGACCCTTTTCCATATACATCTAAGTCGACGAATCAATTTTCTTCGGGTAAAATCCTTGCCATAGAACAATGAGCAGCCACATAATAAAGTGATAATGCTGGTGTTTGAATGGGTGGATTTCATGGCCACACTATTGCTTATTAATAAATGAACACCAAGACAGGCTTTAAACTTTTGGATCATGCCTCTAAAATAAATATGATGTGCTTTTGATAGCGTATCCATAGGATTCCTACGCTCGTAAAGACTTCTTTCATCAGAAATTAGTGCCTCTGTAGTTACATCTATGTACTATACTGACACGTAGGATCTAAATATAGTGAAAATAGGCATAAATATGTTAGGAGTGGACAATAACTAATGGCATATTACATATGAAAAAATCGTGGATCACATCTCATTTGTTGAACATATTGGAGTTCGAGGAATTATTCTGTCAAATTGAAGCTAATTTATTCGACGTGGTCTTTGATATCATCACTAACAAAATTATTTTTAAAAATATAAAAAGTTATCTATTGCATAAAAAAATCTAATGAAAGGTGTGCATATTAAGTTGCAGGTGGATTTGTATTTCTCTTCGAAATCGCAAGATAATCGTTTGCATCCAGGTGGAATGGGACGACAAGTTCATTCATTTTGGAAAATAAAAAACGGATCCAAAATCTCCCGAAACTCTATTTTGGAATGCATCTCTGGCCTCGATGCTAGCCAACATTACCCATATGGTGAAATTTCTATTTTTTCATATGGTGAAATTTCTATTTTTTCCAAAGGCTATATCCGTTCTTTTTCAATAGAGGCCACTACGACCAAGTGAGACTGTACATGACGAAAATTTGCTTTATCGACTATGTTTTTTGAGATTTCCTTGTGAAGGAAGGAAGGCATACCATGATGTGGAGGTGGAGACGGTAGGGATTACAACTCATCCAAAGACCAAAAATGGAGAGGAGTGAATAGGTGAGGTAAAAGTTTGAAAATAAATGAAGTGCATTGCCACCAAAGGTTGAGAAAGATATACAAAAGGTATTTATACAAGTATTATAAGCATAAAGCAGAACGAAATTATTTGAATGTGAGGAAATCCAACTATTGGAGGATAATAAACAAATAAATTTATGGATAATGCGAGGGCAATGGTGATAAGCATTAATGTTATAACAAATATGTAACCAAGTGGATAATACAATTGCAGGAGAGAACAATTATGAAAACCCATTGTATAAACTATATGAAACTGAACAAAAGAATTGAACAATGGAAAATTTTAAAATTATAAATAAGCCATTGAGACTCATAAAAAGGGTTGGAAGACTTTTGGAGAGGAAAAGTTGAAGAGGAAGATTGTTTTTTGTTTTGTTTTTTTTTTTTTTTTTTGAATTTACATGGTGGAATCGGTAGCCTCCGGCAGGTTGAGATTTTATGGCTGCCAAAGTATTTTGTGATGTTCGTACCAGAAACTGCCACACAGATCTTCGTGTAGTCCGCCCCTATAACCACCATGCCACAATAATTTTAAACTTTTTACGCTGTTGAAAGCACCAGGAAATGGACAAGCGTTCAATCCAACGAGGCCCGAGATTTGAACCTTGGACCTCTCCCCCTTATAGGGTTCGGATGAACCAATTGGTCTACACCTCGGACCTGAAGAACAAAATTGTTGCATTGAAGGTTTCATCATTGTAATTGCAAAGTGTAGGTTTTTTGAAATAATTTATTTATTGAATATTTTTTGTTTAATATATTGATTTTTTTAGGAAGGTTTATGCGGATGGTAAAATTTCTAATAAATTTAATATATTATTTATTTTTCCAAAATATTACACATAATCTAGTTTTTATTGTGTTAGGTTAGGTTTAAATTTTCAAAGAATCAATTTTATAGATTTAGGGTTAAAATTTTTATTATAGTAAAATTTTCTCTATTTTTGTTTCATTCTATTATGCACACTTTTATTTAAGTTTATTTTTATTTATTTCTCCTAACCCTAGCTTTTACATTTTCTTTTAATTTCATCAAATAAAAAAATCAAAACCCTAAAAATAAATATGCAAGTTTCAAAATTAAAACTAAAATTTTTATTTTACATAAATTCATATTTTTTTTTATGAAAATTTGAAGTTTTAAACTTTACGTAGTTTTTTCAAATAATCATTTTAGTCTTATTTTATGTAAAATTGAAATTTCAATTTTTTGTTAAAGTAATTTTTTTTTTTTTTTAATTTAAATTATGGAATCGTTAGTAGCCACAAATATGGTCAAGTTGTCTAACTTTTTATGATCACCACAGTATTTTGTTTTTTCCACCTTGAAATCTTCCACAAATATCTTCACACAGTCCACCCCTATAACCACCATGCCACAATCATTTTAAACCTTTTAAGCCGCTCAAAGCACCAGGAAAGGGACAAGCCTTCAGTCCAACAACTTAAAGTGAATAATTAATATGATATTTTAAAGTTTTTATATTGCAAAGTTTAGATTCAATCATTTTTATTCTCATGCAAATCTTAACAATCTGAGATAAAATTTGATTAACAATCTGAGATAAAATTTGATTAACAATTTGAGATAAAATCAATTTTCAAAGGTTAAAGTGAAATATTTATCAATTTTTCAAAATTATCAAGTGCAAACATTAACAATTTGAGATAAAATTGATTAAAATCACATTTCAAAGGTTTATGTTTCAAAGCAAGTATTTGATCAATAATTTCACATTTTCTCATAAATTCCATGAATTGATCAATAATTTTATATTTTTTCATAAATTCAATGAACAACAAAATCATTGTAAATCAAATCAACCAAAATATGCCCCTTGTTAATAGGCATATGCAACACTAAGGTATACAACTAACTTTAGACACCAAAATAGCACCAATCTTATTATGTGACGACAAGCGCTGATCGCATTGACACACACAGCCCCTAGGGCAGCCCCCAGAGGTTAAACAGTGGTCTTAACCACTCCCAAAAGCATTTTGGAGGTCAGAGGTCAATTTGGCACCTTTTTGGCACCTTGCTCTCTGCTCGTCCCACCTAGGGATGAATACAAATTGGCATTCGTCCCACCCAGATATGAATATCAGCATTCACCGCAAGGTGAGACGAATAGCAAGTTTGACTGGCAAAAATTCAAACCTCGACAAGTCCGTCAGTTAACTGAAGCTTCAGGCCATGCAATTGCGAGGAATGAATCCAAATCAAGAAGAGAGACTTTAGTCATGCATGTATTTATTTTAGAGACCTCATGCAAGGAGATTCTAAATAAGAGAATTATATTTTCTCTCAAAATAGGACAAACAACTCAAGTAGCGCCCTCGCATACGTAATTCAAACAGAGAGACCCTAGGTCTATAAATTGGTGAGTTTTCTCACCCAAAAAAATAGAGAGAAGGAGCATTTTAGCAACGAAGTGCTACCAATTTACATACCTACTTGAGATTTGTGTCTTTCACATCTTTAATCTCTCATTCGAAAGGGAGGTTATTGGGTGATTATTGGAAGCACGAATCCAGACCCAAAACCCTATTTTTGGCCACAATATCCTACAAAATTTTCCAAAAACACCCCATAAGAAGTTTTGGACCCATCCCAAGTGGATTGGTGCTGGAACAGAGTCCCAAAAGATGGGCATCCTGCCCCCGAGTGCCCCCCAAACTATCGCAGTTCTAAACGCCCCACCTCAGAGCGAATAGAAATATGTGGCAAATTTATCTGATTTTTATTTTGAATATTATTCTATGTTATTCAAATAGGTTGTATTTTAAATTTCACTTCATTCTGACAAGTTTTAGTTATGCTTTTATTATTTCCCGCTTTTACTAACATGCAGATAACACCATATTATTCTGAGTGATACAGGATAAATTGGAGAAATATGACCATCTGGGTTGTCCCAAAATACCCCCAATTAGCTAACCCCAACTTTGCAAGTTATTTGGATCTTTCTATACAGGACATTGAAGAGGGTGCTTTCTGACAAATTATTGCAGGTTTATTCGTCCCGCCCCGGAGCGAATACAAATCTGTGAGGAATTTCTTGATTTTTATTTTTTTAGTGGCTTTATAGTAACATATTCATGCTTTTTTAAAATTTCTAGGTTTTTCTGATGTTATTTGGTTATCTATTTAATATTTTCATGAATACACTAACAGTAGGCCTTGGGAAATACATGTTTTATTCTATCTGCAGGTACTACTAATATTTTATATTTTCTTGAATGTAGGTCTTCAACATTAGAGGAGTAGGAAGGAGTCAAAAATCATATACACAAGCGACGACGAAGTTTTGGTCCACCCATCTTACATGTGGGCACATGGAAGATGGATTGCTATCCATGGATGTGATAAGAAACATATTTGACGCTCCTATCCCCTAAAAAGGAAGGATATGTATTGTAACACGACTTTGAAATCATATCAATAAAGAGATTCGTATTCCATATTGCTTTTATCTTGTGTCGATTCATCTATGTGCTTTCCTTTTTATGCATTTTTCAATACATAGGCTTTTAGCGTTAAGTTTGGTTCTAAAAGCATCGTACTTAGCACTTTCCTTTTTGTTTTTGTATCCTCATGCTTTCAATGGAGATCACGGTGGGAAATTTTTCCCTTGATTTTAAAGTTAATTTTCTGATTAAAATTTGCTTGTTTTTGCTTACAAGTACCAAGTTTTCAAATGCTAGATTGTTGTTCGTTTCTGTCTATGGTGAATACAGAGCTAGAATTCGTCTTACCCAGGGACGAATAGGACTTCGTCCTACCCCAGAATGAATATAGATCTATTATTCATCTCACCCTGAGATGAATAGCTCTCTGTGCAACTTTAGGGTAGAAATTAAGAGACATCCGATTTGGGCGGAGAAGAGGTAGGGGTCTTAAACACCTTCTGTCAATTTTCTGCTTTCTGTTTTCTATTCTCTGGTTATTTGCTTGCATAGGAGAGTTTTAATGCTTGTTTCCTTCATTTATGCAACTTAAAAAGAACTCCACACACCACGTGGTACTTTAAAACAACAAGGAGTTGGTTGTAAAACCCCAACCCTTGAGCAAGACCAACGGTGGATTTCATCACCACCTTGGCTTGAGATATTGCATACATAAACCTGATCGTGACTATTGCTAGACGTAAATCCTTATGAAAGATGACCAAGTGTAGCGGGGATGATTCCCAGTGCATGAGGATAAGTCTTCTATTGTAGGTGTCATAAACAGAGCGATTCTTCTTTCGTACCGCCTATGTTCCACGTACCATCTGCTCTCACGTACCAATAGTTTTCCTCACGTAAGGGCGGGTATATAGAGAGGTTGGTATATCGGCCCGACAATGGTATATCAAAGGGGTGACCTTTTTTGGGAGTCATAAGAGCCATCATATTGCATTTAAACGTTCTTCACAAAAGGCTATCAAAACAAAAATCCAAACACACTAAACTAGATTTTAGGGCACACTTTTAATATTTAAAAGAGATAATCATTGCTTTGTGTGTGTGATATTGTCTATTTAGTGTAGCATAAAAATCATAAAATGAAAATAAAAATCTACGCATATTTAGGTAAACATTGTCATGGTGTACACCCATAGCCGAGCCCAATCATGGGAAGACGCTACAGAGAGTGCACAAAGGGGGACAAGTCGCCTCCGATATAGTCCTGAGGACTTGGTCATCCTGCCTTGGTGGTCTGACCCACAAGACAGTCCACATCATGCCACCACAGAACAAGACTATAGAGGCACCTCTTTGAGGGGCACCCCCACTTAGCATAGATCCTTTCAGGAGGAGAACTTACATGTGGCACTCAACATAGAAAGTAGGCCTCCCTTAGATGCCTGGTATGAGTGGCCTAGTGATGAAGTGCTAGAGAAACATAGGGTCCATAAGGAGGGGGGACATGGTTTCACCATCCCTCCTCCTTTACCCCTTATTACTGTTAGAAACATTAGACAAAATGCAGAGCACAGGGCTCTCCAGGCAGGGCAAAACAATTCTCCCCACACCCTTCACACGTATGAAAGGGAGTACGAGGAAAACCACCATGTTCCTCAAGAGCTATACACAGCATGGGAGCGATGCACCTCCGCACATGCTATGTATCGGGATCACCCATTGAGGCCAGTACCTCGGGTAAATGCCGCTAACCTCGATAGAGGAAAGCAACCCATAGGGGTCTCGAATCACCATGACCGAGATAGACATGTAGGAGAGGCATCTAGGCTTCCTAAAAATGATACGGTGGAACAAATTGACTTGGAATTTGCCAGAAATTTTGCCCGCCATGCGTAAATCACGTAGTTCAGGAAAGATCAATAATAGTTAGAGCATCTATATCGCCTTAACAAAGAGTGCATTCAGCGTCATGCAACCAAATTGCTTCATAACATTGTGCCTGAGAAGGTCCCAACCCATCACGCACATAAGGTAGAAGTGTATGAGAGGTGCAACCCCTTGGTACGAGATAGGTCCCCGCGACCTTACCAAGTGCTGCCTCCGAGACCTCCTAGACCTGAGCGGGAGGCCACTCCTAGGAACAACGATGGGCACCCCCCGTAGGGACCCACCCATGGTTATAGGTCTCATCCAAAAACTCCTCAAGAAGCCTATGAGGAGTATGAGCAAGAAGAAGAGCGGGCTGAAATGCCCTATCAAGGTAGAGGGGTTGCTATCCGGCCAACCCTCTATAGGCCTCAAGTTCCCCCCAACCCACAACGGGAGCAAACTAAGGAGGAAGAAATTAAATCTTCTGGTGCATATAAAGCACTACTAGAGTGCTTAGAGTCTATGGAGATCAAGACTTCTAGGCCCCAAAAACCCACTTTATGCCAACTCTGTAGTCACCCTGTGCATCCGTCAGTGCCGACACCTCCCTATCCTAAACATTTTAAACTACCCTAGTTGGCACTCTTTAGAGGAGAGGAGGATGCTCAAGAGCACGTGACTTGGTTCCTGAGCCAATGCTTTGGTATTTAGGACAACGATGCATTGTTGCTCAGAATATTTATAACCATGTTCGCAGGCCCTACCTCAGATTGTTTCACTCAGTTACCAAAACATAGCATCAGTAACTTAGATCAGCTAGTGGATGTGATCCTTGAACTCTTCACCTTCAACACAAAGAAAAAGGCATCACTGAGTGACCTAGATAACCTCAAGCAATATGAGGAAGAGATGATGGTGGCATATGGGAACCGATGGAGGACATTGCTTTCAAAGCTGCCCTATCTCCCTCCCATGTCCAACCTAACCCAAATGTTCTCAAAGAGTTGTTTGAGATCGATCTTTGTGCTATTGCAACTGCAGCAATATGCCACTCTTGAGGAAGCTCTGGCGCAAGCCAAAATCATTGAGGAGATCAAGATACAGGATGGCAATATTACCAAGCCTAAGAAGAAAGAATGGACTAAAAACACAAAAATAGGGACCACACAACAGAAACCCACTGTGGTCAATCAGGTTGCTATCAACGTCCCTAAGCCTGCCCAAGCAACACAACCTCAAAAGGCTAACTATCAGGTGGTGCCTCCTAACAATTATGACAAATAAAATCAAAGGCAAGAACAAAATTAGCAGCATTGCCCTAGGTGACAATTCACACCTTACACAAAGTCCAGGGACTCCCTGTTTGACCGCTTGTCAGTGGTAAACCTGATCAACCTGCCAGAGATTCAAACCATAGACCCCTATGCGCCCAAGCCTAAGGGGTATAGAGAGGACTTGTACTGTAGGTTCCACAGGTGAAAGGGACATGACCTTAATGCATGTTAGAAGTTCAAAGGCTTGGTGCAAGACCTAATTGACAATAAGACATTGGAAGTGGACAACCCCGTAGTGCCAAACAACCAACAGATGGGAGTCTTTAGAGACCCCTTGCCTTCCCATGATGCGCAGGCAAAACCCCTTCAAGTGAATGAGGTGCAACAAAATTGCCCCATGTATGGGTATGTAGGGATGATAAGCATAGTGACTAGGAACAAGAGGTACCCATGAGCTGCCCCCGTGATAGCCACAAGAGAGGTTCCATCGACATCACAACCTCAACAACACCCTACACAACTTCCCCCGCCTAGACCAGTGGCCACGATTCGGACTAGACTTACCCAAAGTCTACGGACCATGTCGGCTAGGCTCTCCATATATGAGCTCATTCAACAATCAGCGCCCCATCGGGAGGCTCTAATGGAGATATTAAAATCCATCGAGCTGCAACCCCATGAATCAAACTATTTCAAAAACTTTGTGGGACATGTAAAACAATGTACAAAACCAGTCATCACCTTTAGAGAAGATGAGTTGAAATCAGTGACTGGTGATGTGGCAGATCTACCCCTACACGTCATCGCACGGGTCAACGGGATTCCTTATAAGAGAGTGTTGGTGGACACTGGCTCGTCTAGTAATATAATTACAACAATAGCATTGAAACATTTGAAGTTGCCAACATCTCACATAGTGGCTTCCACCTATACTCTTCGAGCATTCAATGATGCGATATGCTCGATGGTTGGCACAATTGTCCTACCCATCCAAGTGGTACAAAAGACTATTCATACATTGTGCCACATCTTGGAAGGTGAAATGGCTTATAATATCTTTCTGGGCCGGCATTGGATTAGTGACATGAAGTGTGTCCCTTCAATATCTCATCAATGCTTAAAGTACACATTTGAAGGACAGGTGCATGTAGTCCCGCCAGAATTAGAGCCCTTCAAATACTGCAATACAATGCAATTCATGTCGTAATTGACCCTTCCATCAATGCATTTGGATTTTCAGTTGAATCCATCTAAACATGGTCCGATTTCACAGGCATCCCCATTGACAAGTCCATCAAGACCCCAGCCGGGTCCATCTTCCTCATATGGTCCTTCAACAACGATGCCACCTACGGTGGCCACACCAAAGGACAAGGGAAAGAAACCCCTAGAAGAGGAACCACCCCTAGTCTCAACCATCTCTATAGAAGAGATGCCTAGTAGAATGGAAGTCGAGACGCCTAGTTCCCTCGCCATGGAGTGGACTCAAGGAGAACTCCCATTCGCTCCCCCTCAACTACCAACAATCACTGTTGAGATGGTCAATACAGGCCTGGGGGAGTATATAGTGTGAAACATTGTAGCACCACCCGCACTTGAGTCCATGCAGGACATGGGGAGACCTCGCCTTCCCATCGGTTCTGTTGTTCCTCTAGGCTACCCACCCAATCAGACAAAATTTGTTTATGGGGGCCTGGATAATGGCGTTGAGACTTGTATGCAAGAAGACGAAGATGAAGAACCCTTTTCTGAGGATGTCAACTATCTGTCCAACCCTGATTTTGCTTTAAGATACCTTGGCCAATGTAATTGGCATGGATATGGGTTAGGCAGGTATGAGCAAGGAGTGCATGTTCTTTGCCAACCGAGATATCAAATGCCTTATGACAAGTCAGGAGTAGGGTTTAACCACCCCTTTCCCTTGCACATCTTGGTAGAGAACATGTAAGGCCTAGGGATAGGCAACAAGGATGGGTTGGCATTAGATCCATATGCCAATCCTAACACAACATATACATTGGGGGATTATCACCCATTGCTAACAACCAACCTTGTTGACCATAACAACCCTTTCCCTTTGGTCGAAAAGGGAGAAAATTCGATGCCTCACCTACAAAATGGATATATACAATACCAATAAGGGTCTTCAAAAGATGATTCGGAATACGAGGTAGCACATTGGGATCCTTTCGATTCTGATAGTAATCATTCACAAGTACATCCCGTGGATGATTATCAGGAGAGCTTCCTGACAATGTTCCCTTTGAATGCTCCAATTGAGCATATGCCACCTCAAGAGAATCAGGTCCCCCCATAGAGAGCGGAACAACCTCGATGGGACCACATTAATTTTCTTGAGTAAGATGAGCCTCAAGTGTCGCAAACAACTGTTGGAGCCAATGAAGGCCTTTGGATCTCTGATAGTGATTATGAAGATGAAACTGATATGTCCTATCTCAATCATATGCGATAGTAGCAATATACCTTGGACATAGATGACATGTTTGAACACCTACATATAGGGCCAAGGCATCGGTGGCACCTCAACCAGGCGTAGTTATAGCAATTACTGCACCCGCCACTCTAGGTACATAGAGAACATTTTTTGCCTGGAGACCCTATAGAGCCGTCAGTACCTAGGGCAGACCCTGTCCTTTTATCTGCACATAGGGCCGATCCATTTGTGCCAGTGCCCATAGAGCCAGATCTGGAGCACAAAGATCATCTAGGATGTCCGAGCAGCCACACCCGTGATAATGGAGACCACACTCATTTCATCAAAATGATCTCCATTGATTTAACTGCCCCCATCCATAATCCAGCTAACCCAACATGGTCATTGCATTTTGACTTAGATGCTATAGCCTGGGATCACATTGACACACCACCATCCCCATCAGAGTACTGGCCTTGTGGTGGGATGTTCCATTTCACCCTCGGACAGACTCAAGATGTCTTCCATGCTAAAGAGGAACCTGACGTTCCAAATGACGATCTCAATTCAGCAAACATATCCACTTGATCCCAACTCCACACCACTTGGAGGATGGATCCCACATGTTAGTCGAGGAGACGACTGATGTAGACATCGGCTCTGATCCACTGAATTTGCAAATCATCAAGCTGGGGGTAAGTCTATCCCCCAAAGAGCAAGCCGACTACATTGCCCCAAAGGTGTCCATAAACCCTTTGGTCAACCCAAAAGCTCCAAGGATTCCCACGATCGCTTTGTCAACCCCAAAATGCCCCAAATGTGTCCACAAACCCTTTGGTCAAACCAAAAGCTCCAAGGATTTCCACAATCTCTTGGTCAACCCAAAATGCCCCAAAGGTGTCCATAAACCCTTTGGTCAAACCAAAAGTTCCAAGGATTCCCAAAATCACTTGGTCAACCCAAAATGCCCCAGAGGTGTCCATAAACCCTTTGGTCAACCCAAAAGCTCCAAGAATTCCTACAATCGCTTGGTCAACCACAAAATGCCCCAAAGGAGTCCATAAACCCTTTGGTCAAACCAAAAGCTCCAAGGATTCTCATGATTGCTTGGTCAACCCAAAATGACCCAAAGGTGTCCATAAACCCTTTCGTCAATCCAAAAGCTCCAAGGGTTCCCACAATCGCTTGGTCAACCCCAAAATGTCCCAAAGGTATCTCTAAGCCCTTTGGTCAACCCAAAAGCTCCAAGGATTCTCACGATCGCTTGGTCAACCCCAAAAATTCCCCAAAGGTATCCATAAACCCTTTGGTCAAATCAAAATCGCCAAGGGTTACCATATTCAAAAACACACAAAAACAATAAAATCATCAAAAATAACAAAAAAATTGCATCTCCATTCCATGCATACTCGTAAAAATCACAATACAAAAATATAAGTTGCATTAGGCATCACATCCATACCTTGCATATTTGCTGATCATACATGTCACAAGCACCATAGATTGTAATTGCTCGGTAATTCCTTCATTTTCCACATTCCACCCATTTTATAAACACATACATCCCGAATCACACCATCCCCATTGTTCGCATAGTCAGTTGCATCCTAAATGTATGTAGGGTTTTCGTCATTCAGCTGTCTTTAAATTTCTAGCCAAAAACTATACAAAGTTAAAACATATTTTACAAGGGAAAGTTTTACTTGGATCAAGCCTCGTTACGTAATATCCCTACACAAGTTAAAACACATAAAATAATTCCCAAGTTGTGTGAACGCAAGAGATACCTACCAAGCAGTCTAGGGTACCATAGGTGAATGATTAGCCTATTCATCCCCCTGTGCGAATGGTCCAAGAGTGCTAAGAATTGACAAAAGGACAAGCTCTTCCCCATAAATTCCCCTCCATCAATAGTGGTTTTCACCACTACCACAAATCCCAATCACCGTTGGTCCCCAAAGTTGTAAGGATTCGTACTACACATCCCTGCCAAGGATGGGTAGTCATCCCCAAGGCCTAAAAGGATCAATGACAATTCAAAAACAAAATTCCCACAAGCCTTCATTACGATCATCTCCAAATCCCCTTTGGTCTCCAAAGTTGTAGGGATTCATACTACACGTCCCTTCCAAGGATGGGTAGTCATCCCCAAGGCCTCAAATATCAATGCCCTTACTTCATACTATCCATAATCCCCTTTGGTTCCCAAAGTCGTAAGGATTCGTACTACACATCCTTGAACAGGATGGGTAGTCATCCCCAAGGCCAAAAGGATCAAGGTCATTCATAAGCCAAAAACCTACAAGCTCAACCTTACAATGCTCAAAATGCAAAATCAAATAACATTGGTTCTCACCACTATTCAAACTCCTTGCTCCAAAAGAAAAACAAAAAGAGAAAAATAAACAGTGATTTTTATCACTATGTATACGAGCACGTATCCTAACCACATTGAGCAAATAAAAATATTGAACTTGAATCCCTGGAATTATTAGAATTCAAAAAAACATCTAGGTGATCCTCATTACGGGTTTGGTGGACAACCTATCTGGCAATGCTGGTATCCTAAACGCATGACGATATGTTTATCACATTATCTTTACATGTGAACAAACCAATGTTTGCATGTGGATGAGCTAGATTATGGTACCTTAGATTTTCCCATGGATTAATCTTACTAAATACAACAACGAAGTTAGTGGAGCTAATTAGGTGATCCTCAGTATAGGTTTGGTTGACAGCCTATCTGGCATTGGCGATATCTTGACAAACACCACATAAATGAACTCCATTGCACACATAGGGATGTAAAATACATTGGTTAAAACTCAAGTCCGATTTATACCTTGTTCAAAAGTCTTGCAAGATAAATGTACAGTTTTGGCTAGTTAGTTAAAATATCTGAATCTCAGAAAAGCTTAACTACATTTTAAAACAACTAGTACATTTCATTACGTCCATCATCATCAGATAATACAAAAAAAGCAAAAACAAAGTTTTCACATGAAAAGTCATTCCAAAGCCATCCCATAAGTATAGACAACCAGTCAATCTTATACAGTCTATGGTGCCATAGAAAAGTTCTCAACAAATCATTTCATTCATTCCATATGCATACATCATATAATTAAAAACATCAAAAAATGCACAAAATGCACCAAAAACAAGCAATAAAACTATCCCATGAGAGTGCTTTTGCACTTGACATTATGGGCATGCAAAATAGATGTTAGGATCACCAACCCTCATTATCCTACTCCCTAAGAAAAAGGGTTCACACCCACCAAAAACAGGTCAGAATGTTCAGAAACTACTTTCACATTCAACGGTAAACAACTGAAGGCACCCTTACCTAAGTCATCTTGGGTCAAGTGAATCGTCGCTTTTCTCATGTTGTTAATTCCCTCATCGATTCTTCACTTGAGGGGGTAGTCACACTTAGTCACCAATCAACAAAAACACACCCAATCAAGGAAATGACATGCATTCAAAGAATCATTGACAAAGACAATCACACTCCTACTTGGGGCAGCAAACAAGCAATAATCACAAGTTGATAAAACACTTGGCATTCGTGAATCATGAACTCAAGGTTCCTACAGACAAAAGGTTGTGCCCTTTGCCTATTCATGACTGATCAATGTCCAAGCTCAAGTAACACCTCACTGAACAAGGTTAACACTTGATTTAAGTTACTTAGCTCGTCAAAAGCAAGGATTCAATAATGCATGCCCTTTCCATACTTGGGGCATCAAAATTTGGTTAGGTTACTGAGAAAACCTAATCATTAGTGCTTTGGTTATCTATTTTTTCTCAACACTGTGCCTTGCATAGCGCTTCCCAAAAAGGGGCATCTGTAGACACCAAAACAACACCAATCTGATTATGTGATGACAAGCGTTGATCACATTGACACACACATCCCCTAGGGCAGCCCCCAGAGGTTAAATAGTGGTCTTAACCACTCCCAAAAGCATTTTGGAGGTCAGAGGTCAATTTGGCACCTTGCTCTCTGCTCGTCTCACCCAGGGACGAATACAAACTGGCATTCGTCCCACCCAGATATGAATATCAGCAATTGCCATAGGGTGAGGCGAATAGCAAGTTTGATTGGCCAAAAGTCAAACATCAAAAAGTCCACCAGTTAACTGAAGCTTCAGGCCATGCAATTGCGAGGAATGGCTCCAAATCAAGAAGAGAGACTTCAGCCATGCATGTATTTATTTTAGAGACGTCATGCAAGGAGATTCTAAATCAGGGAATTATCTTTTCTCTCAAAATAGGACAAACAACTCAAGTAGCGCCCTCGCATTCCCAATTCAAATAGAGAGACCCTAGGTCTATAAATTGGTGAGTTTTCTCACCCAAAGAAAAAGAGAGAAGGAGCATTTGAGCAACGAAGTGCTGCCAATTTACATACCTACTTGCGATTTGTGTCTTTCACATCCTTAATCTCTCATTCGAAAGGGAGGTTATTGGGTGATTATTGGAAGCACGAATCCGGACCCAAAACCTGATTTTTGGCCACAATATCCCACAAAATTTTCCGACAACACCCCATAAGAATTTTTGGACCCATCCCAAGTGGATTGGTGCCGAAACAGAGTCCTAAATGGTGGGCGTCCTGCCCCCGGGTGCCCCCCAAACTGTCGTAGTTCTAAACGCCCCACCCCAGAGTGAATAGAAATATGTGGTAGATTTCTATGATTTTTATTTTACATATTATTATAGGTTATTTAAATAGGCTGTGTTTTAAATTTCACTTCATTCTGAAAAGTTTTAGTTATGCTTTTATTATTTCCTACTTTTACTAACATGTAGATAGTGCCATCATATTCTGAGTGATACATGCTAAATTGGATAAATATGACCATCTGGGTCGTCCCAAAATACCCCCAATTAGCTAACCCCAACTTTGCAGGTTATTTGGAGCTTTCTAGATAGGACATTGAAGAGGGTGCTTTCTGACAAATTGTTACAGGTTTATTCATCCCGCCCCGGAGCGAATACAAATCTATGAGAAATTTCTTGACTATTATTTTTGTAGTGGATTTTTGGTAACATATTCATGCTTCTATAAAATTTCCATGTCGTTCTGATGTTATTTGGTTATCGATTTAATATTTTCATGAATACACTAACAGTAGGCCTTGGGAAATACATGTTTTATTCTGTCTATAGGTGCTACTAATCTTTTATATTTTCTTGAATGCAGGTCTTCAACATCATAGGAGTAGGAAGGAGTCAACAATCATATACACAAGTGGTGGTGACATTTTGGTTCGCCCATCTTACATGTGGGCACGCGGAAGAAGGATTGCTATCCATGGATGTGATAAGAAAAATATTTGACGCTCCTATCCCCTAAAAAGGAAGGAGACGTATTGTAACATGACTTTGAAAGCATATCAATAAAGAGGGCCATATTCCATATTGCTTTTATCTTGTGTCTATTCGTCTATGTGCTTTCCTTTTTATGCATTTTTCAATACATAGGCTTTTAGCGTTAAGTTTGGTTCTACAAGCATCGTACTTAGCACTTTCCTTTTTGTTTTCGTATCCTCGTGCTTTCACTAAATTTGGTATTTCACATTTTTAACTAAGCATTGCAAGCAAATAAATACATTAAAAAGAAGCTTGTGGAAATCATAAATATTTCCTTGCAAGAGATGATATCCAGGTAGAATCCTGACTGTGAGTATATTCTTGTGATTGGAAAAAATATCACTCAATATAATTGGAGCTAGAAAGAGGGCCTACCTAAAAGTAATTAATTTGATTTATAATTTTTGACATTTATTGTTAGAAATTATCTAATTCATGATGCATTGATTCTAACAATTTACAAATTGAGAATATTCCTTATTGTAATGGTTTAATTGGTGCATTTTTAATGAGCATGATGTTTTATCAGTTAAACATTAGAAAATTGAAAGTCTTTTCATTTCAATATATTTAAATACTTATTGTTTTCATTATAAAAATTAGAATCCAAAATCATAATCACAAAATCTAAGATTTTCGAAGGTACTATTTTTCATAGTATTTCTCCTACAAAGAGGATCAAAAGGTCTAAGATTCAAATGATTGTTATTCCACCTAGTAGAAGTTCATTACTATCCATCATCCCATTATTTCCATCACCAGTAGTTATAGTGGTAGGAAATGCATCTTGGTTAGGTGCTCATAGCAATCCTTTAAACATTGCTAGATCAACTCATGACATTCCTAAAAATATAGAAAACTATTTACATAAATATAAACATGATAGAATTAGAATTATTGATGAACATTTTAATGCTTATAAGGATACAATGATTATACTACAAGTTGAACATGAGTATGTTGCTTGCAGAATGTTTCCACTTAATTTATATGAAATGGCATATGATTGGTACATTAGTTTGTCTACCAATTCCATTATGTCTTATGCCCAGTTGGAAACATATTTTGTCAATTAATTTAGGCTATCCATATATCCTACTATAATCTCTCACCAATTTTCTTCAGCCAAGAGAGATCATGATGAACCTCTGAGATTTTTTAATACTCATTTCCACAAATTATATAGTAGGTTAGTTTCTCCTTATACTTTTCAAGCAGATGTTGTCATACAAATGTACTTTAGGGCATTGAACCATTTAATATATGTGTTTTTAAGGAGAGCTCATCAAATCACTACACTTACCATGACATACAATGAGGCTTTGACTATAGAATAAAATTTGATACCATAAGGTTTTGTGAGGATATTTACCTTCCATAGGATAGCCAAGTGCTTATAATTAAGTACATATGATCAATCAAGTTTTGTATCAACAAATGCTTATGTTGATTGCCATGCCTTTCAATAATTTCAATTCACTGTACTATCCATATATTACACCCACTTATCCTACCACTCCACAATATTTAGAAAATCAATTCACCACTCATAAAATAGCTTAAAAAAATGCTCAAACCATACCTACATTCATTAATACAACACCCACTCCAAATGTGTCCAAAATCAAAGTTTGTCAAGTTTTTAAAATCCCACTGCCACTACAAGTAACACAACCAATCAAACTATTGAACCTAATTCTCAGGTAAATGCTATTTAGAGGGTTGTTCAAAAATTTAGTAGTGACATGATTCAAATACAAAAATAATTGCCTCAAAATTCTCATCAAAATAGAAATTTTAGTTTTCAGTGAAAACAATGGAATACTCATTCGAACAATGGAGGAGTACCTAATAATATTGTCAATCAAACCAAAGATCGTGTTAATGCAAATCAAACTAGCACTTTTTTTAATATTTCAAATTTGTCTATGAACATTTGGTGTAGGATACATTCTACGACACAACATAGTGAGAATGAGTACCTTGAATTCAAAGCGACCCTAGATATTCTACAAAAAGACATGGATAATATAGATATTGTTTTAGATGAAGATCCTTCCCAACAGGCTAGTACTAGTAAATGGAAAGAGTTAGTACTACTAGTTGAAACATTTGAATCAACTAAAGAATATGAATAAGGGTATGATGGGTTTGTAGAAGAAGTTCAATCTTTCATATAGTTTTTAAAAAATCATAATTATAAGCTTAGGAGTAAGACTAAAGCTCCTTTTACTTCTACTCCACCAAATGCCACTATCATTCCTCCTGACAAACAATCTAGTAAAAATCCCATGCATCCATATAAAGTTGATATGCCTTAGCCATCACATGATAAAATTGCATATAATATTATGGAGGATTTAAAGAAGGCAAAAGCAGATATTTTTTTATTTGATGTTGCTAAGTTGACTAATTAGTAAGATTTTTTATGTAGGCTTTGAGTGATAAAAGTAATATTCAACCTCAAAAATCCATGGATGCATAATTTGCCTTATAAAGGAACAAAGGAGAAGCTCCTTCTTTTATCTTAACAATAATAATTGTGGGAAGTAATTTGCATCATTATCTTGTTGATTTATGGGCATCAGGTAATGTCATGTCTTACATTGTTTTTCAAAATTTGGGTTTGAAACCCATCCCTTCTAAAATAATAGTTGCGCAACTAGATAAATTGGAAGTTAATGTGGTTGGAATGCTTAAGAATATTCACATACAGCTTTCTTCAGAGCCTAGGATACAACAATTTATTGATATACATGTTGTAAACATACCTGATCAGTATGGAATGTTTTTAAGTAGAGATTGGTCAAGGAATTTAAATGGATATATGACCACACATTTTTTGCATTTATGGATACCATGGAAGGGTGTTGCTAACCAAATTAAAATTTAAAGAGAACCTAGACTCAAGGATTTGATGACTAAATATAAAAAAACCAATAAAATTCTTTTCAAAGAGTCTAAGTTAGGTTTTTACACTTTGGAAACAAAATTAGATATAGGTGAATCTGAGAATGAAATAGCATCTATTAATCCAATGAATGATGAAAATATTATTTGGATGTTTAAATTTTATGGATCTAAATATAAATAAGGAAGTGGAGTTGGTGTTGAATTAATAAGTCCTAAATGTAAGTTCTCTCTAGCGGATTATAGGTTACAATTTCCTTGTACTTGTAATACTAAAAAATATGAGGCTTTGATATTTGGATTGCAGTTAGCCTTAAAGAAAAACATTAAATATTAGAAAATACTAGTAGATTCAAAATTTATTGCTAAATAGGTGAAAGGCCAATACACATGTCATGATAAAAGGCTAATTCATTATAGAAATAGAGTTAGGTATTTGATTGATGAATTCCATAATTTCAATATTTCATTGATATCTAGGAAGAACAATAGAATTGCTAATTTGTTAGCTATTGCAGCCAGTACTTTTAAACCTATTGATAATAGAAGGCTAGAAAAATTTTCAATCGAATTAATACCTTGTATTTCTATTGTAGATAATTTCAAAAATTTCCAAGTATTTGAAAGTGATCGCCATATTTTTAATTTTGTAACTAATTCAACTATTTTTGAAATTCAGGTGATCGATGAATATAAAATATTGCAAGAGAATGAAAATGAGGAACATGAGATAACCAAGGAATTCAATGCTATTCCAAAAGGTATTGTTTCTCTTGAGAAGCTTTTTGACATTGACTATAAAAGCAAAATTTGTAATAAAATCTCACTCTCGAAGGATGCTTATAATTCTGTTGATCTTGGGATTAGTAGAGATCCACCTAATGTTCTCATAGGAAAGTCCTATAATCATCATGAAAAAGAAGGAATTATTTAGACTTTGAAAGACTATGTATATGTAATAGCATGGAGTTATGATGATTTAAAGACTTATAATGAAAATATCATAACACATACTATTCCTTTAAAGCTAGATTCAAAACCATTCAGATAAAAACAAAGACCAATTAATCCATTGCTAGAGCCTCTTATACAAAAAGAGGTTAAGAAATTGTTAGATGCTAAGATTATTTTTCTAGTCAGACACACTACATGGGTAGTAAACATTGTATCAATTAGGAAGAAAACATGTGAAATTCATTTGTGTATTGATTTTAGGAATCTCAATAAGGCCTCACAAAAAAGATAACTACCCCTTGCCTTCCATTGGTCATATTTTGCAAATGGTTAATGGTTCTGAGATGATGTACTTTCTTGATGGATATTCTTGATATAATCAAATTCTTATTAATCCAAAATACAAAATGAAAATTGCTTTCACCACAAAGTGGGATACCTTTGCTTACAAGTGAATACCTTTTGGTTTATTAAATGCAAGTGTCACATTTCAGAGAGCTATGGATTATGCATTTAGATATTTGATAGGCAAATACATAGTTATTTATGTTGATAATATTCCTATTTTATCAAAGAATAGATCTGATCAGGTTAATGATTTGATAAAATTTCTTCAAAAATGTAGAGATCTTGGCATTTCATTAAATCCCAAGAAATACATTATTGGAGTAACTGAATATAAACTTTTAGGTCATGTCATCTCGAAATATGGAATTTCTATAGATCTTGAAATAATATAAGCTATGCATAAAATCTCTCCTCCTGGTAGAAATAAAGAATTAATATCAGTTTTTGGGAAATCATTTTTGTCAAGAAATTCATTTTAGGATTTCCTAAAATTGTCAAACCATTGAATGACATGTTGAGAAATGATGCTAACATTAATTGGACTGGTTAAGCTAAAACAACTTTTGAGGATGTTAAAAATGCAATATCTTATGCACCTATGCTTGTGAGTCCTAATTACAAGAAACCTTTGTATATTTATTCATTTACTTCTAAGCATTATTTTTCTAGTGTATTAACTCAAAAGAACGAAGATAATTCATAAAATCCTATTTCTTTATTGAGTTCACCACTAAAATATGCACATATGAAATACACTATTATGGATAAGCAAGTATATTGATGTAGAATGAATAGGGAAAGGAGAAGCAAATGGATAGCTACCTTGCAGGAGATAAATTTTGATATGCACCCAATGAAGCTTGTTAGAAGATAAGGTTTGACAAAGTCTCTAGCTGAAATCGATCATCAAATCACTTTTTAGTAATACACTACAAAAAGCATCACCCCTAATGAATGGTATAATTATATTGTGTATTTTCTATTGAATTGTAAGTGCCTTGATCACTTTAATAACATGCAAAGAAGAGCACTTCGATTAAAAATTTCTAATTATATGATTACAGCTGGTGTGTTATACAAAATAAACCATGAAGGAATTTTCCTTAGATGTTTTTTTTTGGATAAATAAGGTACTTTATATTACTGATAGGATTTTAAAGGATCCCTTAACCTATTTACAAAAGCAGCCAAAATGGCATAGTCATAGTAATATAAGTGCTTAAATACTGTAGCAGAGTCTGTAGTAACATAAGCAAAATATGAGGATGCAACATCTGAATTGGAATTCCAAACATTATGGACATAACTTAAAAAAGGAGGACCCTACCTCGAACTTGAGGAAATAACTAGAGAAGATAACATCTTTAGAAAAAAATCTATAATAGGTTGCAGGTATATTACCACGCAGAAAAGACATGAAGAGAAAAAACTAGTAGAGTCTGAACCAAACTAGGTAATCATGGGAACAACAAAAAATAAGGTGGAAATTATTCCTTGATTGAGGTCTTCTCCTCTTCCTTGGTATCGTCCTTCTTAGAGTCCTCAAGCTTGTCATCCTTGGGTTCAGTCTTCACTGTGACCTTGTCCGCTTTGGATCCTTCCTCCACTTCATAATTAGGCTGGTCGTCATAGAATGGCATCTGAAGTCCTTCTTTAATGTCCAGTATGTAATTCACCATTGAATTCATCATTGTCATGGTGAAGGCAATTATGAATTCCTTCAGCTATTTGTTTTCGTCCTGCAGTTCTTCCTCATCATTTGAAATATCAATGATACTCCCCCTGGTGGCCATGTTTTAGAACCTAGTAGACTTTCTTACTAGTTTCTCGGTATTGTCAAAACTAATACTTTTTCTTGCCCTTAATTTGGAAATATTTAGCATGGCCTTTATCTTCCTCTTAGCAAGGGAAAGTTTGGCCACAGGGCATTTAGCAGAACTGGTCATGACAGGATTAGCCTTAGGGTTGGTGTCTAGGATGTAAGTATAGATGAATTTGAACAAACCCTAATGCTAGGGAAGGTCATGTTTTTCTTGTCCCTACAGTTGGGAATGACAAGGTTCAAGGAATTGAGGAGGAACGGGAGAATGTTGATGGGGTTGATTTCTCTGAAATGATTGATAAAAGCCATATGATAAGTCTTGAAGGCTTTGTCAGGGTTGTCTACTATAATGAACTTCATGATTGGTTTCATTACATAATCCCACGGTGAATTGAAGTCACTTCTAAAAAGGTCAAGACTCTTAGATTTTTTGAGGATTTTGTTATTCCCTTGAAATTATGCTAATTCAACCTCCCAGTGATGCTTATGGTGGTGAATGGAATGACCTATGTGGTTTTGGATAGTAATAGTCGCTAAAAGGTGGACATAAACCATGAAGTTTCTACCTTGGACTGAGGAAGCCCTGCTATTCCAGGTCTCAAGGAAGGCAATGGTGATTTCAGGGTCATTTCCAAAAAATATGAGGAAGAAAGACAAAAATTATATATCCTAGAGGACCTTTTTTGTGATATCATCACAAACGAGGGAATTGGGCTCCACGAAATTGCTAGACATGGTGGGGGCGATGTAATGGCTAGAAAAACATAAATAGAGATAAAAATATTGAGCAAAAATGGGGGGCCACGAGCAGGCGAAAGGCAAAGTGATAGGGTCTAAAAGGAGATGGATATGGGGGGGCCCAACGAGATGGAACATAACCAGATGAGGCTTGGGAGGGGAAGACTAGGCATGGAAGCTGGTGAAAGGTAGCTCGTGACATGTGGGGAAATAACACAAATGATGAGGCAACCACATCATAGAGAGACATTAATCAATACAAAAGGTGGGCTTAGGAAACGTGCCAGTGAAAAGATAAACTACCAGGAGAATTGGAGGACCAGTAAGGAAAGGCACACATCCCAATCTAAAAGAAGTGGAATACTTTGAGGTATGTGAATGTAGCCTGTCTTGACCATTAGCCATAGTATGGATCATATTATTCTGCCATTTCATGTTACTATGAGTGTGGAAAATGCCTTCATCATGCGTATCTATAGTGGATCGGTGAATAGAGATGTTTACAAATTACGGGGGCAAAAAACCAAAGACCAAAAATAATAGGAATTGCCACGTGGACCTTGGCATTAATAGCTGGACCTAAAAATTTATTCATGAGGATAAGTTTGATTGTCCTAAGGAAGGACCTCCTACTGAGGAAGGCTAATTTGTTGTCTCTCTTGATCTGCAAGTACCTAAACTTCCTCTGGAATGTTGTCATGCCAAGTTTGAGGATTGGCCATGTTCTCCCCAATGTTAGCTAGCTTATCAGGAACCTTATTAGATTATCTGAAAGTGTTCTTATATATAACTTCTTGCAGATTGAGGACTAAGATCCTAGCTTCCTCAATGTACTCTCTAACTCTCCATGAAGGTCTGCAATTTTTGTTCTTGAGGTAGTTGATAATGTTGAGGGAATCGCCTTCAACTATAAGTCATGTGTAGTAGTTCTTGGTGAAATATAAACCTCTCCATATGCTTTTGGCCTTAGCTACATGATTAGTCTAGTCGCCCAACCCTTCTGCAAAGGCTAGGATGATTTATCCTTTATGGTTTCGTAGGAAACCTCCAGCCCCAACATTTCCAAGATTACCTTTAGTAGCTCCATAGAAATTGAGTTTGTGCCATCCTAACGGAGGAGGTTTCCAAATAGACTCAAGACGGATGCTAGTAGGAGGACGAAGCTCATCTAAGAGTAAACCCATCTCTAGATCTAGTTCAGACTCAACTTTGGAAGAAGGTTTGGAAGCTGGGAGAATGAGAGAGGTATTTTCCATAGCAGAGACTAAGGTTTTAGAGGAAATGAGCTTAGGGATCTTGGGCTTGCCAGAGAACACTCTACTATTTATTTCAATTCAAACTTGCCATAGGAAAGGGATACATTCCAAAAGAACTTGAGGTGAGGGTCATGGAAGGGGGAAGGCCAATTGAAGGTCATTTATGGAGCAGGGTCTAACCCAATGGATGTGGAAGGATTATAAAATGGATTCAAGGATGGTGGAAGAAACAAGGCAATGGAGGAAGAGATGAGAGGTGGATTCCTAGGCAGAGTGGCAAAGGTAGCATCTATTAGGTATGGGTAATCCTTTTTCATGAGAAGGTCAATGGTAAGGATTTTCTCTTGGATGGCAAGCCATGAAAAGGAGGATATTTTAGGAATTAGATGCTTGATACAAACATAGTCAAAAGGAAGTAACTAATCTTCATGGTCAAGGAGGAGAAGATAAGCTGATTTAACAGAAAATTCTACACTTTCAGTAGGTTCCCAAATAAGCTTGTCCTCCTTATTAGAAAAGGGAATAATAGTGGAAGAGATGAGAGAGTTCAACAAATTGGACTCAATAGAAAAAGCAATATTAGAAATGAGGGTCCATCTTGGGCTCCTACCTTGATCATTGAGGAAATCATAAACCTTGAGTCCTATCCTAACATTCGTAAAGGGTTTAAGTTTGGCTAAAATTGGATCGTTAAGGAGGGGTTCTTGAGTAATCCATTTGTCATTCCAGAAGTCAATATTAGTCCCTTATCCCATTTTCCATCTTATTCCTTTCTTAATGAGGTGCTTAGTACCAATTAAAGAGTTCCAAAAAGTTGACCCCGTACTTGGAATGTCCTCACTGAGGAAGTTACTGTTCTGGAGGTACTTCCTTTTGACTATGGAGATCCACTCATTGTGTTCTCCCGAAATCAATATCCAAGCTTTCTTGTAAATCAAAACGGTGTTGAGAGAATGGATTCTCCTAAGCCCTATTCCTATTTTCTTTTGGGTTTGCAGACCTTTTTCCAAGAAACCAGATGGATTCTTTGTTTTTTTTCTGCTTCAGTCCATAGATTTTTTTTTGAATTTGCTCTATCTTTGAGGCATCTATTATAGGTATTTTGAAGATAGATAGGAAATAAATTGGGATGATCTGCAAACCAGTAACAGTCAGAGCACTTTTAGCAACATGGGATAGAAGGTTACCTATCCATCCTATAAGTCTTTTCTGGATGCACTCTATAACATTGTTCCACAAAGAGGCTATCGGTTGCCTACAAAAGAGAGCCAGGCTGAGGTAAGTGGCTGGGAGATTATCTATAGAGTAGTTTAGAATCCTCATAATATTCAGTTCTCTTGCCATTGGAGTATTTAGGAAATACAATTTTCTCTTATTGAAGTTGACTTTCTGGCCCGTAGATGCTTCATAGACTTGGAGGATATATTTGATAACTTTATCTTCAACCATGGATGCACTAGTTGACAGAATGTTGTCATCCACAAATTTTTGATGGAAAACTGGATTAGTCTACGAAGAGGCCTTGATTCCTGATAGCAAAACCGTTATGCATGATGTTTGAATAGTTCTATCTAAATCTTCAACTATGATGATGAATAAGAATGGAGGTATAGGATCTCATTGATGAAGACCTTTGCTGCTTTTAAAATAACCTACTGGAGAACTATTGATGAGGATAGAGAACTGGGGGGAGGATATGCAACTACTAATAAAATCAACCCAATCAGGATGGAAGCCAAACTTGTGAAGGAAAACTAGAAGGAAGTTCTAATTGACCCTATCATAATCTTTATTCATGTCAAGCTTGAGGATGCAATTGGGATTTTTGGTATTGGACGCAGAATGAAGGGCTTAATGTATGGAGATGATACCATAAAGGATAGACCTGCCATGAACAGAGCTTCCTTGGAAAGGTTCAATGATTTTGGGAAATATGTTTTGCATTCTAGTGGCAAAGATTGTAGTGAGGATTTTGTATGCAACATTGCAAATGCTAATGGGTCTGAATTCAGGTAGATATTTGACAGCTATAATTTTAGGAATAAGGGCAATGAATGTGGAGTTGAAATCATGAGGAATTATTTTAGAATACTGGAACTCTTTTATAGCTTTACAAACATCAGGACCAAAAAGGTTTGAAAAAAGTGAGGGGGAAAACCATCTGGTCCTGGGGCTTTATCAAGATTCATAGAGAAGAGGGAAGCTTTAATTTCATCATCTTGGATAGGAGAAATAAGAGAGGAATTGACCGATTCAGGAATAGAGCTAGAAGGAATGTGATGAAGTAAAGCTTCTTGGGCTGTAGCTAAACAGAGGTTATCATCCTGAAGCAATATTTTAAAATAAGTGATGGCTTCATTCCTGATTTCATCTATATCTGATGTAATATTACCATCACTTTTAGTCAGTTATTTGATGCGATTGTTTCTTCTATTTATAAGGGTGGACACATGAAATAACTTAGTATTCTAGTCTCCTTATTTTATCCAAATAGCTCTAGATTTTTGGTGCTAGTAGGTCTCTTTGCAGGCAAGAACATTATGATACTCAGCTAGAATCTGTTTCTCTTCATTCCTGATATGGGCATCTAGTTCACCATTCTGAATTCTATGCTCAATGTGGTCTAATATTTCTTTGAGTGATTGTTTATTGGCAAATAAGTTGCCAAAAATTCCTTATTCCATATTTTCAGATCTTCTTTTAGGATTTTGAGTTTCTGGGCTAGCTTGAAGGAAGGAAGTCCTTGAATGTCTTGTTGCCAACTGTGAGATACTCTCTGATGAAGATCTGGATGATGTAGCCACATATCTTCAAATCTAAAAGGCCTTTTGTAGCGGTTATATTTGTCATTGTCTAAGATAAGAGGATTGTGATCTGATCCAATTTTAGGAAGAGGATATAGAGCAACAACTCCAAAATATTGAACAACTTCCTATGAAAGGAACACCTTGCCTAATTTTAATTGAATGTGATGTGATCCAGTTCTTCTATTATTCCAAGTATATTTGACCTTTATGAGTTTCAAGTCCATTAAACAATTTGCATTGACAAACTCATTGAAGTCCTCCATGCTTTTAGTTGGAGTTATAGAGCCCCCTTTTTTATCTGAATATTAAAGAGGGGTGTTAAAATCACCTACAATAATCCAAGAGATGTTTTGAAGTGATTTTTCATACTCGTCAGGTCATCCCATAGCTGCGCTATTCTGAAAATGGTGTTGGGAGCATAGATATTGGTAAGAATCCAGGATGAGTTGTTATTGACATCGTGGAACAAGATGCTAAGGAGCCTCTCATTGTACTGGAGTAGTCATACTTCAACTAAATTATTATCCCATAAGCACATAAGACCTCTTGATGTTCCTCTAGCATCACTGGTCACTACACTTGCATTCTTCTATATTTCCTTGGCCACTGAAGTGGAACTATTGGAAATCATTTTTGTTTCTTGCATGATGATTATTAAAGGTTTGATATCCTTTCTCATAGATTTAACAAGTCTTCGTTTGGCTGGCCCATTAAGGCCTCTGACATTCCATGATAGAATATTCATTTAGAATATTTGGAAGGTTTCTTGCCTCCTCATCCATTATTGTGAGGGGATTTGGAGCTTTTACTCTCATTCTTAGGCTGAGAAGTAATGTTAGGAAAAAGGGTTTTTTGGATTCCATTTGCAATATTGTCTATAGTTTGGGAATTTTTTATTTCCTCTTTAGAAGGCCTACCTCTTTTTTATCACTACCAAAATCTATAGGATATTTGGTGGTGCTTCTAGTTTGCTTGGGGCTGAAATTATAGTGAATTATCTATTCCAGAACAAGGCTCTAAGGCCTGGTAGTTTAGCTTAAGCTAGGTGAAATAATTTCCTCCATAGGAATTTTATTGGATATGGCTACCATTTCATCTAGAGGGTTGATATGGTCCTAATTTGGAAGGGTTGTTGACAAAACTAAGATCAATGTTCAGCTCAGGGGGTATCTGAGGATCTGGCTGGAGAACAACAACAACATTTTAAGAATCCTTAGAGGAATTATTTGGAATCGAGAAATGGGGGCATCTCCATGGAGAAACCTATCATATTCGTTTAAGATATTGAACTTGTTATGAGATGTGATAGGGAAACTTACTTGGTGGAGTTCATAGTTCGTCGCTTCTTTGCATTTGAAAGAGAGAGGCCCTTCTTTAGGATTGGGGAGCTTTTGCTGTTGTTGGTATCTTTTTCCTTCTTGGTTTTGTTGCTGCTATTTCTTCTGGGTTTTATGATACCCACTATTGTGTGGGTTTTTGTTGCCTCTGGAGTGATCAATGTTGGCCCCGCTAGGTTGGGGTACATCTGTCTTCTGCCCAAGAGTATGGGTTTTGAGGATAGGGCACTATGATCTAAGATGTCCCTGGGTATGAAATTCTACGTAGAAGACTGGTTTGTTTTCATATTCCAAGGGTTGCTTCTTGCAGAAAGACTTATGAGTCAGATTGATATATGTTGGAATATCTGATGTCAGATTTGCATTTACACAAATTCTATCCATGTTCATGGGCCTTCGACCCCTGGTCACAGGTTCAATGATAAGGATTTATCCTATAGCATTTACAATGGATAAGAGGATATCCTCGTGCCAACAATGGAAGGGAAGGTTTGGGATACGAACCCAAATAGATGCAAAGTTTATATCTTGGGTGTCAAGATCAAAGTATGTGTCCCATTTCCTTAGAAATAAACTTTTATGCCCTAATAACTAGGGGCCCCCAGTGAGGATGTGCTTCATGTCTTCATCGTTGCTCAATATGATGGCGAAAAAACCTCTGGACAAGACAACTAGTTCCAAGTTGCCTAGAGTCTTCCATTTGGTGACAGTCCACCTACGGATTGTCTTGATATCAGGTCTTCCTCCAACGAACTTCCCCACCAACGTATGATGTTCCATGGCAATGTAGCTATCAACAATATCACCAAGGATGTTTATATTTTGATAATCAGGAACTATTGATGTGGTAGAATGCTTGTAAGGACCTCGTCCAAATTTGGACAAAATGCTGGTATAGAAAGTTGCTTTGGTTTTGGAAATAGTGGGACCCTTGGATGGAGGAAGGGACCTAGTATCAGGAGGTTCATATCATCATAATAGGACCTTTTCTACCTCTTCCTTATCCTAGAAGTCTTCACCCTTGTCTTTGGTACCAGAGCTTTTATCGTCCTTGCTTTCCTTTTGACTTGTGCTGCAGCCACTGTTTTCGGTTGAACTAGTATTACTTCCATCTTCTGCTCCTCCTCCTTCCATTCCTTCCACTCCTCCTCTTCCTTCCATGGCCACTCCTCATCTTTTCCTTACATGTTTGAGTAAGGATGAGTCTATGTAAATTCTGAAGGAATTCCATGGTAAGTATGGGGTTGGGCATGGAATATCAAATTTCATAGTGCACCATATTTTAATATTTGGTTACTATTGGCCTCACATTTTAAAATATGCCTATGCCCATGTTTGCACTTGCCATACATGTTATATTGTCGCCAATATAGAATAAAATTCCTCCATGCCTTTACAATCCATATTAGTGGCTAGACCATTTGCATAATGGGGTTTAGATTTTGTAGAATTTATTAACCCATACTCTTTACCTGGCCACATAAACCACCATAAACTATTGTACCATATCGAATGAAGCCATTCCCATTAAAAATTGTACTTTTGAAGTGGTTATTAATTTTTTAGGACACATTGTTACTAGATTTGGTATGCAATATTCTATTGTTTGTGACAATGGTTTTGTTGTCACTTCACTTCAGTTTGTAGAATGGGATTACTACAATAAGGTAAGCATAAATTTTTCTTTAAATTATTACCCATAAGGTAATGACTTAGTAGAATATACTAATAAGAACTTATTGTCAATCATTACGAAATTGTTGAAAATAAGTCCTAGAGACTAGCATAACAAGTTGAAATATGTTTTGTGGGTGGATAGAACTAGATCAAAAGGATCCATAAGCACTTCTTGTTATAATTTAGTTTATGTTCAAGATCCTATTTTCCTGCTAACTTGAAATTACAAACTCTTCAGTTTATGAAAAATTATCTTGAAACTAATGATAAAATAGAGGTAAGACATACTCACTTAATGATTCTATTTAAAAAGAAGGAGGATGCCTTACAACATTTTAGTAAGAATCATGGGATTGTTAAAATTTTGTTTGATAAGATATCAAGCTAAAAGTATTTAGGATTTCTTATTTGGTTTTATTATGGGATAAGGCGCACGAAAGGAAAGGTGATCTTAATAAATTTGACAAACTTTAGTTAGGCCCCTACCAAATTTCTGAGATTCTTGGGAAGAATGCATTTAGATTGTATAATCTAAGTCAATGGGTGGTTCTTAAAGCATTATTTCCATCCCTGATGTAGAAAGCACATTCATAACTTGTATATATTCATCTCTTGTAAATAGTTTTTGGTTTTGCAGGTTTGGCTTATATATAATTTTGTTGTTTTTGCTTTCGCATGTACATAATTTTTGTATGTATGTACTAGTTGAATGCAATCATCACTTGTTTGTTTATTTTTATTGTTTATCATTTTGTTTTTTATTTTTGTTTCTATTGTTTGCTTTCAATAATATAGGTTCATGGTAAATTTTGTGTTTTGGTTTATGTTCCCAGTTTTGCTTTTTCACTTTCACAACATGTTTTGGGTTTTATTTCTTTGATTGTGGTATAATTGTGTAATTGCAATGGACTATTGGCCCCTATGAAGGATATGTTCTTTAGTATTGGAACATGAATTACTTGTTTTGAAATCAGGTGAAATTGAAGTTATTCCTGAATTATAGATTAAAATGGTGGATATTGAAGTAGTACACCATTTTTCTAAAGCTTCACATGTGGAACATTTAAAAGAATATTTTTGACTCCTGAAGGATGAATTCATCTTGTTCAGTGGGTTAGGTAAAAATTTATATATTTTATATTAAGCCTTAGATGATCTCTAACCCAAGAAGCACCTACGATATTTAAAAAAAAGGTGAAAGTTTAAACATCCAAATTTTGTGATATGTATTATATGATGATAAGACCTAGCATGCATGAAAAAAATTAATATTGTTTTGATGATTAAGTGACATGGAATTTTTCAAGTGGCATGTAAGGAGGAATGTAATTTCAAAACTTCATTACCTTTTGGGCACTTTAATTTAATTTTATAAAGGTTTTAATTCCTTTAACGTTTTTCAATTGTGTTACTTTAAAAGGTAACTTCTTTATTTGTAACTTTTGGTGATGCTTTCTTTATCTTCATAATATTATGAAATTAATAGATTTATGGATTTGTAATAATGGGCCTTTATACATTCTATTGTAGGAAGTTGGAATTTTAATGAATTGAAATAATGTAGTTTAATTTTCATTGAGAGGCCTTCATCAATAACACATTCACTCCTCAAGAGAGAGTTTGGAGGTCTTGCATTCGATCCTCATGTGACTGTGATGAGCACATAGAGGCTGAAAAAGAGCAAGCCTATGCCATGCTAAATATGGCCTATAGAAGCGTTTTTCAATATACATGCCATCTCACCAAGGTCATTTGCATGCGGATGGAGACGAATATGCAACACAAGCTATTGTTTTGATGTGGTGGACAATATTGTGTCGTACATGCTAAAAAAATATTCAATTATTTCACCTAGTTTTTGCTGCAGCCACCATGCCACAGTACACATAATATTGATCAAATCCTCGTCCTTCTTATACTAGTCATGGTGCATGCCACTGCCATTCTCATTTAATCATTTTGTGAGCACAGCGGGAAAATTAACTGTTAAGTGATGGACAAAGATACGAAGAATTCAAATATTTTGGATATCGAAACACGCTATTGAACACAAAATAGTATTTTTTTGAACTTCGTGAAACAATATGTGAGGTTGTAAGAGTACACGTTGAGTTGAACCCGAAATCATAAAATGCAGCTTGCACTCGCATGCCATAGATCTTTCGAAAACTATCTATATTATCGCATCTCGAGCGGATATTTTCCATATACATCTAGGTTGATGAATCAATTTTATTTCAATAAAATACATGGCATAAGAACGAGAAGCCACATAATAGAACGATAATGCTAGTGTTTGAATGGGTGGATTTTGTGGCCACACTATTGCTTATTGAAAAGTGAACACCAAGATGGGCTTTAAACTTAAGGATTATACCTCTAAAATAAATATGAAATACTTTTGATAGTGTGTCCATAGGATTCTCGTTCTCGCAGGGACTTCTTTCATCATAAAGCAATGCCTTTGCAGTTACATGTATGTACTATTCCTACACGCAGGATCTAAATATAGTGAAACTGAGCATAAAGATGTTAGGAGTGGACAGTGAAATAAAATCACATATTACATATGAAGAAATCATGGATCACATATCGTCTGTTGAACATATTGCAGTCCAAGGAATTATTCTATCGAATTGAAGCTAATTTACTCGGCGTGGTCTTTCATATCATCACTAAAAAAATTGTCTTCAAAAATATAAAAAATCATCTATTGGATAATAAAAGTTAATGAAAGGCATGCATATTAAGTTGCATGTGGAGTTTTATTTCTCTTCGGAATTGTAGGATAATCATTTTCAACCAGGTGGGATGGGATGACAAGTTCATTCATTTTGGAAATAAAAAAAATGGATCCAGAATCTCTCGAAACTTTATTTTGGAATGCATCATTGGCCTCGATGCTAGCCGACGTTGCCCATATGGTGAACTTTCTATTTTTCCCAAAGCCTATGTTTATTCTTTTCCAATAGAGGCCACTACGACCACGTGAGGCTGTACATGACAAAAAATTGCTTTGCCAGTTGTGTTTTTAGAGATTTCTTTGGGAAGCAAGGCGTACCACAATGTGGAGGTGGAGACGATAGGCATTGCAACTAATCCAAAGCCCAATAGTGGATATGAGTGAACATAGGAGGTAAAATTTTTAAAATAAATGAAGTGCATCGCTGCCAAAGGTTGAGGAAGATATAACAAAAAAGTATTGATACAAGTACTATAGGCACAAAGGAAAATAAAATTATTTGAATGTGAAAAGATCCAACTATTATATGATGAATAAGACAAATAAATTCATGGATAATGCGAGGGCAATGGTGGTAAGCATTAATGTTATAAAAAATATATAACCAAGTGGATACTAAAAGCGCAGGAGAAAATAGTTATGAAAATCTGTTGTATCAACTATATGAAATTGAACAACGAAAAATTTCAAATTTATAAATAAGCCATTGAGACTCAAGAAATTTGTCAGAAGATTTTGAAAGTGAATATTGTTGGAGAAGGAAAAGTTGAAGAATGAGATTAAGGTTTCACCATTGTAATTGCATAGTGTAGGTTTTTTTTAAAATAAAGTTTTTATTGAATATTTTTTGTTTAATATATTGATTTTTTTTTAGCTATGGTAATCTTTCTAATCAATTTAACATATTATTTATTTTGGTAGAAGTTATACTTTATCTAGTTTTGATTGTATGAATTCAGATCACATTAGGTTAGGTTTAAATTTTTTAGAGAATTAGTAATGTAGATTAAGGGTTAAAATTTTCATTATAGTAAATCTTTCTCTATTTTTGTTCCATTATAGTATGAATTTAGATCACACTTTTATATCAGTTTTTTTTAATTTATTTCTCCTAACCCTAGCTTTTAATTTTTTTATTTCATAAAAAAAAAAAATAAATAAAACCCTAAAAAGAAATACGTTTCAAAATTAAAATTCAAATATTCATTTTACATAAATTCATATTCTTTGATGATTTTCAAATAATCATTTTAATTTCATTTTACTTAAAATTGAAATTTCAATAAATTTCAATGTTTCATTAAAGTGAATAATTAATATGATATTTTAAAGTTTTTATATTGCAAATTTTAGATTCAATCATTTTTATTCTCATGCAAATATTAAGAATCTGAGATAAATTTTTTATTTACAATCTGAGATAAAATTTGATTAAAAATCTAAGATAAAAATTTATTAACAATATGAGATAAAATTTGATTAACAATTTGAGATAAAATCAATTAAAATTATTTTCAAAGGTTAAAGTGGAATATTTATCAAATTTTCAAAATAATCAAGTGCAAACATTAACAATTTGAGATAAAATTGATTAAAATCACATTTCAAAGGTTTATGTTTCAAAGCAAGTATTTGATCAATAATTTCATATTTTCTCATAAATTCGATGAATTGATCAATATTTTCACATTTTCCTCATAAATTCTATGAACAAAAAATTTATTGCAAATCAAATCAACCAAAACATACCCCTTGTTAACAGGAATATGCAACACTGGGATATCCAACTAACTTTGGCATTACACATTTTTCACTAAGCATTGCAAGCAGATAAACACATTAAACAGAACCTTGGGAAAATCACAAATATATCCTTTGCAAGAGAGGATATTCGGGCATAATCCTGATTGTGAATATATTCTTGTGATTGGAAAAAAATATCACTCAACAAGTCCTAACTTCTACTTTTATCAATAATGCATGCTAATTCTTGTGGCTACTTCTAACACATAGTTTTAGGTTTGCTTTCCACTAAAGTCCTAACTTCTACTTTTATCAATAATGCATACTAATTCTTGTGGCTACTTCTAACACATAGTTTTAGGTTCTTTTTCCACTATCCTTTCTAATTCCTAATCTAACGTAATCTATTTGTATAAAATATAAAGTTGTAAAATTAAAAGTAAACTTTAAAATTTAAGTGTATGATGGATTTAAATGATAATTTGACTATAATCGTAGGAAGGAAGGGTGTGATCAATAAACACATAATAATCCAAATAATAACAATTCACACATTCACTAAATATTAACTTTTGGAGAGAATGACAAGTTGCAATCTAGAATGGCAATGCCACTAATGGAAAGCAAAGTACTTAATAATTTCATGAGATAAAACACATAATATATGTATCATAGAGTGTAGCTTTGAATTTCATGGCCAAATGTTGTTTACAAAGGAGCCTTTGTCTTGTATTTATAGGAGTTTACCATTTGAGTTACTTGAGATGAGAAACTATTACTCCTAACAAAAGTAAATATTTTGGGCTATTTCTATCAAAATGATGGATGTCTAAATGTTATTTACCTCTAAATATGCCTATAAATAAACTAGAAGGATTTTAAAATGAGTTATGGCACCACTATATGGAAAATTTTAAATTTATAAAGATCATGCCTTTAGATTTGTGCTTGCCTTTTTACCCTTGCATATGAATAAGATCAATTTTATCTAAAAATGTATGTATTACTCCTACAAGACAATCGGTCCACTTTGCAAGTGGATGGCTTTGAACCCAATTAACACTTATGAGTGAATCAATGCTTAAGAAAATTAACGTAGTTTGGATATAATCAAATTTTATCAATTTTAGAATTTTATGTTGTTTTGAAATGTTCTTCATAGATTTACAAAATCTATTTTCTATGGATAATTCATTGGAATTAAAAGACAGTAGCCTAGCTACTATATTACCCCAGGATTTTAAATCTCCATGAGTCAATAAAAAATATGTTCCACCTGTGTTCCACATTAAAAATTCATGTCTATGATAAAACACTTGGAAATGAAGGGCATGATTGATTTTGGTTACAAGAGTTGGATCAAAATTGTCATTTATGTCCAATTTATTAAATTTAAGAATGAAATGTAACTGGTTAAAATTTAAGCATTTAGTAAATAATATGTGTGCATATTATGTCGAACATAATAGTTATTCAATTTTAGAATATTTTGTGCATCTTCTTTTTGGTGTGTTTTTCAATATATATATATATATATATATTTATATATTAACTTCCAAAATTTATGAAATAAATTTTATTATATGTTGTAATTGGCTAAATATGGGATATTAAAAAAGTGAATATACACAAATATTGCCTATGTATGGTAGGCATAAAAATATATATCAAATACAAAGTGTTTATATTCTAACAAATTAAAAACATCAATTCAACTACAACATAACTTTTAGATGTGAAATAAATAAAAATAAACCTAATAAAATTAGGGAATGAAAAAGAGCAAGAAGTAAAGTTGAGAAGGGAATAAATATAAGTATGAGCAAGGAGTAACCATGAACATAAGAAATAAATAGAGGAAAGCAAGGAGCAAGTATGATAAATAATTAAGTGCAAGCAAGAAGAAAGCCTCACCTTTAGAGTTACTATAAATATTTGGATAAATTTAGAAAAATAAAAATTATCTTGAGAAAAATCTAAGCAATAAGGAAATAAATCCATTTATGAAATCCTTAATTAGAAGAGAGCACGCCTTAATTGGAATCGAGAATTCCCTATTCGAGGAAAAATAAGAATAAATTTATAATAATCCTTATCTAGATGATAAGTTATTATCAAGGATGAGATGATCATGCAAGATGTATTAGTTATTTAAAGTAAAGGGATAATATAAAATTTCACTTGATATTTATCAACTTATTTGGAGATTAAAAAGTAGATTAAATTTAAGTTGGGGTTAAAAACATATTATTCCATTACTTTCCTTCTAAAAGGATTTTTTCTTGTCATGTTATCCAATATAATAGTCATGGATAAAATAATGAGTGACAACTTGTTGTGGGCCAACAAGGTTAACTTTTTTCCTAATTTTGCCACATGCCTATGCATTTAATTTATCAAACCAGGGAGCTTAGTAAACTTGCAAAGGGTTTGGAACGAGATTGCTTACAATACCACTTGAGATGAGTCCTACTAATTCTACTATTGGGGGGATGTTTTCAAAATGGTTGTCAATCACTCATGCACTCTTCAATAATTTACGTACGAAGAAAATAATTAAATCTACGAAAACAAAATATTCACACATTCCTGAAAATGAATCTATTGCAAATACTGGAAATAGCAATGTGGTAAACGATCCTATAAAAGCAATAAACTAATCTAGAAAACACAAGAAAAGTGGGGAAGAAATACTGGCTTGGAGTGGGCCTAGGCTCCAGTAGCTTCCTCCCAGCTAAACACGCGCTTAGAACTCTTAGAACTATAATATATTTATCAAAGTGTTACAATATCTATCTCTTCTATCTGTCTCTATAAATATATATAAATATATATCAATATATATATCTCAGAGCGGTCTGCATGTTTTTATATAACACACCCGCAAAAATTTTGTTACAAAGAAGTTACAACAGTCGATTCATCCCAGACTAAATTAAGATAGTCTGGTGAATGCAATCGATGTCTGCTTAAAACTGGCATTTGGTTCTAATGGCGACGTGTTTGCTGATTGGTTTGTGCTTCACCTAGCATTGGTAAGACGCTTTCATACGTTGGTGTGATCTCCAATTTAGCTCTACATGATGTAGAGTTAAAACTGCACCAACCGCTGTTGTCCACGTCATGCAAATCTGGTCAACGGGTGAAGAACAGAGGTGCCTTCCCTATGAGGAAGGCACCTAAGTATATCGGGCGCCTTCCCTATATAGAAGGTGTCTTACTGCCATTGGAGCCTTCCTAGAAAAGGAAGGTGCTTACCTTCTGTTGGAGCCTTCCTGTGAGAGGAAAGCACTTGCTTTCTGTTGACGCCTTCCTATGAGAGGAAGGTGCTTGCCTTCTAGTGGCACATTCCTTATGGGAGGAAGGTGCTCGCCTTCTCGTCGGTGCCTTCCTTATGAGAGGAAGGTGCTTCCTTACCTTTGGAACCTTCTTGGAGGAGGAAGGCGCTTGTATTTCCTTGGCTCCTTCTTGGAAGAGGAATGTGCCTACTTACTCTTGGCGCATTCCTGGAAGAGGAAGGTGCCTACGTTCTCTTGGTGCCTTCCTGGAATAGGAAGGCACCTACTTTCTCTTGGTGCCTTCCTGGAATAGGAAGGCACCTATGTTCTCTGCATTGATCCCCAAATAAACAAAGTGTCAGGTCCATCAAAAAGACCTCGACTGATCCAAATCTAACTAAACCAACTGCAATTCCACAAAACACACTGAAAACACACAAATTAGGTAACACGAATAATTTTATCAAATAATTACATAATCATTCATAAATACATGCAATCCTTATTATATAGATGCATAATAATCAAGAAATGATGTACAAAATATGAGCATTTCTGATGCTCATCATCCCCCCACGCTTAACATATGCCACGCCCTCGTGGCATCAAAACTATAGGTAGTCTTGCTGACCCCTTATCGTCGTCGTCTCTTGGTGGATCCAGATGTACCTATGGCCTGTGTCTGCCTCCTCTGTGTGGGTGCGGCTTCAGGTTGTCCTCTCTTCATTCTGGCCGCTATCGATGGTGATCTAGCCAGCATCATTTTTGCTGACTGGAATGCAGCCTCTGCGGCTTGCCATAGGTTAGCGTTTGGAGGTCTAACTGCTACAAGAGGGATATCTGAATTGTCTCTCTTGGAATGAACTACTTGGGCTCTGTATAACTGGGATGCTTCAATAGTAAGCCCTACGTTCTCCTTTGCAATGGTAGTGACCTCCAATTTGGGGCCATATATCCCCCACCATTCAAGATACCTTCTCATCATGGAGGGTTGTCCCCGGGATGAACCATAAATATCCCAAAATTGGTTGTCCTCTACTGGATTGACGTAGATGCTAGAGTCTCCTCACATCCTCGAGGCTGCCTTCCTGGTCTCTTTGGCTACTTTCATCTCCTTGATCAGCCATTTAAATTGTTTTCACCTTTCCACAAATGGCTACATATCCCACTTGTTCTCTTCTGGCTCGGCGAAGGTCACCTTTGCTTTCTTTTGAGCCATCCTAGGCCTTTTTCCTCTGCCCTCTATGAAAAATGCGATGGCTCAAATAAGGGTCTTCTCCCTCTCCCTGGCGATCGTCTCCTCACTCTGAGGGCCTGCACTACGGTCCCTAGAGCGTTCGTTTCATTCTATGCTTCTGCTCCTGGGGTATTCTCTTCATTATGTGCTATCATCCCTGGGGGTACTTATTCATCCCCTTCTCTGTCCTGCGTCGACCCCTCAGGTTTTGTCTATCCAAGAAACTCCTCTTTATCCTTTGGTCCTATCTACTGCTTCTGACCATCGTCCTACTCTGTATCATTGAGGACGATGATAGGGGGTGTTGCGAGACTTCTCTCCCTTTCATTCCCAAAATCATGGGAATTCTCCCTTGTTTACAGGCTGCTTTGATGGGCGTCTGATCAAATTTTTCCCGAAGAAAAAACTCGTTCTGAATAGGTAGGAGAATTCGTCAGAATTTTTTTTGCCCAGTTGGTTTGGTCCGACACGTCTTTCCTTACTATTCCTCTAGCCTAGAGTAGCTGGTTCTCCTGTTGCAACTGTTAGACCAACTGTTCGAGGTGGGTGATTCGTTCTTCCTGCTCCTTCAACTCCCATCTATGCTTTTTTTGGCAGTCTTCCAAAATTTGCTAGGCAATCCAGTAATTGGTTTGCCACTCCAGCACCTCCTTCAAGGCCGCATGACTTGATCGTTGCTCCTGAAGGTCCCTGCATATTGTGGGCTCTGGTTTATCAATTCCAAGAGGGTTTGGGCCACCACATCAATTTTTGGGTCACCTTGTTCCTCTTTTGTCAAGAGGAGGAGTCACCATAGTTGTTTCCTCCTGGGGGCCTGGTGATCAAAACTTGGCCTCGCTGCTAGTAAGCGGTGCTCCCTCCTCTTCATGTTTGGGTATTGGAGAATGCCCTCTTTCCCCTATGCAATCAGGCAATGGAGAATGCCCTAATTCTTTTGTATATTCAGGCACTGGGGAATACCCTCTTTCCTCCGTGAAATAGGGCAATGTCGATTGCCTGATACTAGCCATTTCCTCCTCAAGGCTTCCCTCTGCTTGCCCTACTTCAACAACAGCATCCTTTTGCCTTACTCGACCGCCATATCCCTTTGCATTGGGGTTCTACCTACATGCTTCTGCATGGTAGACTAGAACTGATATCATCCCATGGTGGTCTAAGGCGGATGGTGATCCTTTTTATACCTAGCTGCTTCGTCCTTGAGGGCATTTTCTAGATAGAAAGGCATTTTTAGCTTCTTTCCATGCACCAGGTGGTTCAAAAACTACACATGGTTAGCATGCAGATGGGTATACTTCCCGGTGCATGTAAGAAATTGAGCAACCTGCTCGAATATCTTTCACAGGTGCATGGGGAGGCTATTTTTGGGCAGCCCTTCCTTATCTATCTGCACTGTCTCTCCAGGCAGCAACACTTTGGCGTACTGCTTCAATAGTCCACCTTTGTAGATGCATTCCCATGTGAGAGGTAATCCAGTTTCCTATGAGATGTATTCGGGGGTGACTGGAATTTCTACTCCCTACACCTGAGCTGCGTCGCCTCTCAAGGAGGCAGTGAATTCCTTGGTTGCCTCCACATCCTAGCCTTGACTAACCAGGGTCCAGTATTCGAACCATCCTTCGGCCTCGAAATACATTCTTATAGCCCCCCTAATTACTTTTGTGTTGCTCGGATCATTCTTCTTCACTGCGTGATTCTTCGACCTTCCTCCCATGGTGCCTTCCTTCCCTACTGCATTTTTTTTGTCTTTCCTTCTTCATAAAGGTGCCTTCTTATAGGGAAGGCACCTTACTCTGGCATTTATTTCGAGCCATATCATTGGCACGTGGTTTCAGCTATGGGGGGATACGATTTTTATGACGACAATATTTTTTTGGTACCACATAATTTATAAATGATTATATAAAAATTTGAATTAACATGCGCGTATCTGATTCGATGGTTCATGTGTTGTGAATATCGGTGATTCACCAATTTGTGACACAGGGGAGGGGTATGGTCATCTTATGTCGCTCGTTCGTGTGGTGGCTACGTCTTGATCGAGGCATCTGGGAGGTTTGAGTGCTGGTTGTACATGGAAGGCACTCTTTGGTACCTTCCTAATGTGGAAGGCGCTTATATAGCATCTTCCCTATGTTGTCGATGCTTCTCAAATGGATGTGTCTTCTGGTGGTGGAAGGCACCTCTGATTGCTTGCACCTTATCGATATGGAAGGCACCTCCATCTGTATGCACCTTCTCAATGTGGAAGGCACCTTGGTTTGCATGCACCTTCTCAATGTATAAGGTGCCTTGGTCTATATGCGCCTTCACGATGTGGAAGGCACCTCGATCTATATGTGTATTCCTAATGTGGAAGGTGCCTCGGTCTGTATGCACCTTCTCGATGTGGAAGGTGCCTCGATCTGTATGCACCTTCTCAATGTGGAAGGCACCTCGGTCAGCATCCACCTTCTCGATGTGGAAGGCGCCTCGGGCTCTGCTCTTTTTTTTTTTTTCGTGTGGTGCCTTCCAGCCACGGAAGGCGCCTATGTATATATATATTTTTTTTTTTTTGCGGGGCACCTTCTTTATAAGGAAGGCGCATTTATTCTGGCGGGGCACCTTCTTTATAAGGAAGGCATCTTTATTCTAGCGAGGCACCTTCTTTATAAGGAAGGCGCCTTTATTCTCGGTGATCATGCTGTAATTGACCAGGAAAGGATGATCAAGCCTTCTCAATCTCACCTCATGCTGCCTTCACTTCTACCTACGAGTTGGTGTCAAAATGCTTAGTCGAAGCAGGCCTAGTTTCCCAGATACCTATTCCTCGTGTTGTCAGGTCCTCCACCTACAAAAATCAACCAAAAAAGAAAGAAAAATAAAGGCAATTAGATGCATTCCGTTCTTGTTAGGCCCTGGGTTAGGATGCCTGTAGCTTGCATGCGGGCATCGTCCCTGCAAAAACACACTGTAAGAAAAAACTACATTAACTAATTTTGGGTGAGCACTTCCATGCCCACCATTTCACCTGTGAGAGTTCGGTCTAGATCTAACAAGATGGGGTCTCCCCCATGCCTATTCTGGATTCTACCTGTAATGTTTCAGACGTGTTATAGGGGCATAGTCGGTGGCCATTGACTATTAACACGGTGTTGTTATCGTCAATTGTCTTAACGTGTATTGCCCTGTTATTTATGAGCTCTACCACCTCATACGGCCCCATCCATATCTGCATTAATTTGCATTTCCTATCTTGAAATCGAGAATCATACAATAGTACCCATTCCCCTTCTTGGAAGTACTTCAGCTTAATGTGGCTATCATGCCACCACTTTCTTTCCTTCTGTATAATTTCCGTTCTCTACAAAGCATCTAATCGGATTTCATCCAGCTAATATAGCTATTGAATCCTTTTTTTTTGAGCTTCATCCAAGATCAAGTTCAATTCTAAAGCCATTCTCAGCGTCTTGATTTCAAATTCGATGGGCATGATAACATTTTTCCCATAGACCAGTTGGAAATGTGTAAAGCCTATGATGGATTTCCACGTGGTGTTATATGCCCAGATTGCCTCCAGCAATTGTGTAGCCCAATATTTCCTATGTTGCACGGTCTTCGTTAGGATGTTCTCTATTTCTCTGTTTGTCACTTCCACTTGTCCGTTTGCCTTCGGATGGTAGGGCGTAGTTTTATTGTGCAAAAATATGTATTGCTCCATCAGGTCCTTGATCAAATTGGAGATAAATTGAGGCCCTTGGTCTGTTGTTATCTCCCTAGGGACCCCAAATTATGTAAAAATATGGGAAAATAAGAAATCAAAAACCGTTCTTTCCTTTGAATCCCTCAATGCCTAAAATTCAACCCATTTGGTAACATAATCCGTACAGACCAAAATAAACCTCCTCCCTAGTGAAGGTGGATTAAACGGTTCCACGAAGTCCATGCCCTGCTTATCGAAAGGTTCCACATGTACCTGATGCTAGAGGGGCATTTCATCTCAATGGGTTGGTCTACCCATCCTTTGGCATTCGTCACACTTACTGGTGTACGCAGCTGCATCCTTAAACGGAGTAGGCCAAAAGTACCCAGCCTGTAGGATTTTGTAGGCAGTTTGTTTCCCTGCAAAATGTCCTCTGCATCGTTCGTCGTGACATGCATTGATTACTTCTGAGAAATATTGTTCTGCTATGCATCTTCTTATAATTTGGTCACGTCCTATTTTAAATAGGAGGTCATCCATCCATAGGAATGATGCACTTTTCTCTATGACCGCCTGCTTTTATTAGAAAGAGAGAGCAGGTGAGGTCCTTTCGGTGGCCAAGTAATTGGCTATATCTGCATACCATGGGTTTTGCTCACTAATAGTGAACAAATATTCATCCAAAAACTGGTCTTCCAATGCTTGATGGTCTACTAGTGTCAATCTGGATAGAAAATCTGCCACGACGTTATCCTTGCTTGGATTGTCGACTATGGTGATGTCAAATTCCTGCAGTAGCAATAGCCATCTGATAATTCTTTCGCCAATGGCTAGCTTGCTCATTAGGTATCTGATAGCCACATGGTCCGTATGGACAAATACCTTATATCCGATGATATAGTGGCAGAATTTTTTTATAGCATGGACAACTACGAGGAACTCCTTCTCTGTTATTGTGTAGTTGAGCTCTGCTCTTGCCAAGTTTTTACTAACATAATAAATGGCGTAAAATTCTTCACCATATTTTTGTCCGAGGATTGCTCCAATCGCACCGTTGGATGCATCACAGTAGATATGGAATGATATGGCCCAATTTGGTCCTCTTATAACTGGTGTAGATATTAGTTTCTCCTTAAGCAATTGGAATGCTTCTTCGCAGTCTTCTGTCCAATTGAACTCCACATCCTCTAGCCTAGAGTAGCTGGTTCTCCTGTCGCAACTGTTAGACCAATTGTTCGAGGTGGGTGATTCGTTCTTCCTGCTCCTTCAACTCCCATCTATGCTTTTTCTGGCAGTCTTCCAAAATTTTCTAGGCAATCCAGTAATTGGTTTGCCACTCCAGCACCTCCTTCAAGGCCGCATGACTTGATCGTTGCTCCTGAAGGTCCCTGCATATTGTGGGCTCTGGTTTATCAATTCCAAGAGGGTTTGGGCCACCACATCAATTTTTGGGTCACCTTGTTCCTCTTTTGTCGAGAGGAGGAGTCGCCATAGTTGTTTCCTCCTGGGGGCCTGGCGGTCAAAACTTGGCCTCGCTGCTAGTAAGCGGTGCTCCCTCCTCTTCATGTTTGGGCATTGGATAATGCCCTCTTTCCCCTATGCAGTCAGGCAATGGAGAATTCCCTAATTATTTTTTATATTCAGGCACTGGGGAATACCCTCTTTCCTCCGTGAAATAGGGCAATGTCGTTGCCTGATACTCGCCATTTCCTCCTCAGGGCTTCCCTCTGCTTGCCCTACTTCAACAATAGCATCCTGTTGCCTTACTCGACCGCCATCTCCCTTTGCATTGGGGTTCTACCTACATGCTTCTACATGGCAGACTAGAACTGATATCATCCCATGGTGGTCTAAGGCAGATGGTGATCCTTTTTTATACCTAGACACTTCGTCCTTGAGGGCATTTTCTAGATAGAAAGGCATGTTTAGCTTCTTTCCATGCACCAGGTGGTTCAAAAACTACACATGGTTAGCGTGTAGATGGGTATAATTCCTAGTGCATTTAAGAAATTGAGCAACCTGCTCGAATATCTTTCACAAGTGCATGGGAATGTTATTTTTGGGCAGCCCTTCCTTATCTATCTGCACTGTCTCTCCAGGAAGCAACACTTCGGTGTACTGCTTCAATAGTCCACCTTTGTAGATGCATTCCCATGTGAGAGGTAATCCAGTTTCCTATGAGATGTATTCGGGGGTGACTGGAATTTCTACTCCCTACACCTGAGCTGCGTCGCCTCTCAAGGAGGCAGTAAATTCCTTGGCTGCCTCCACATCCTAGCCCTGACTAACCAGGGTCCAGTATTCGAACCATCCTTCGGCCTCGAAATACATTCTTATAGCCCCCCTAATTACTTCTGTGTTGGTCGGCTCATTCTTCTTCACTGCGTGATTCTTCGACCTTCCTCCCATGGTGCCTTCCTTCCCTACCGCATTTTTTTTTGTCTTTCCTTCTTCATAAATGTGCCTTCTTATAGGGAAGGCACCTTACTCTGGCATTTATTTTGAGCCATATCATTGGCACGTGGTTTCGGCTATGGGGGGATACGATTTTTATGACGACAATATTTTTTTGGTACCACATAATTTATAAATGATTATATAAAAATTTGAATTAACATGCGCGTACCTGATTCGGTGGTTCATGCGTTGTGAATATCAGTGATTCACCAATTTGTGACACGGGGAGGGGTATGGTCATCTTATGTCGCTCGTTCGTGTGGTGGCTACGTCTTGATCGAGGCATCTGGGAGGTTTGAGTGCTGGTTGTACATGGAAGGCACTCTTTGGTACCTTCCTAATGTGGAAGGTGCTTATATAGCATCTTCCCTATGTTGTCGATGCTTCCCAAATGGATGTGTCTTCTGGTGGTGGAAGGCACCTCTGATTGCTTGCACCTTATCGATATGGAAGGCACCTCCATCTATATGCACCTTCTCAATGTGGAAGGCACCTTGGTTTGCATGCACCTTCTCAATGTAGAAGGTGCCTTGGTCTATATGCGCCTTCACGATGTGGAAGGCACCTCGATCTATATGCGCCTTCCTAATGTGGAAGGTGCCTCGGTCTGTATGCGCCTTCTCGATGTGGAAGGTGCCTCGATCTGTATGCACCTTCTCAATGTGGAAGGCACCTCGGTCTGCATGCACCTTCTCGATGTGGAAGGTGCCTCGGGCTCTGCTCTTTTTTTTTTCTCCTGTGGTGCCTTCCAGCTATGGAAGGCGCCTATGTATATATATATATATATTTTTTGCGGGGCACCTTCTTTATAAGGAAGGCGCATTTATTCTGGTGGGGCACCTTCTTTATAAGGAAGGCATCTTTATTCTAGCGAGGCACCTTCTTTATAAGGAAGGTGCATTTATTCTCGGTGATCATGCTGTAATTGACCAAGAAAGGATGATCAAGCTTTCTCAATATCACCTCATGCTACCTTCACTTCTACCTACGAGCTGGTGTCGAAATTCTTAGTCGAAGTAGGCCTAGTTTCCCAGATACCTATTCCTCGTGTTGTCAGGTCCTCCACCTACAAAAAGCAACCAAAAAAGAAAGAAAAATAAAGGCAATTAGATGCATTCTATTCTTGTTAGGCCCTGGGTTAGGATGCCTGTAGCTTGCATGCGGGCATCGTCCCTGCAAAAACACACTGTAAGAAAAAACTACATTAACTAATTTTGGGTGAGCACTTCCATGCCCACCATTTCACCTGTGAGAGTTCGGTCTAGATCTAACAAGATGGGATCTCCCCCATGCCTATTCTGGATTCTACCTGTAATGTTTCAGACGTGTTATAGGGGCATAGTCGGTGGCCATTGACTATTAACACGGTGTTGTTATCGTCAATTGTCTTAACGTGTATTGCCCTGTTATTTATGAGCTCTACCACCTCATACGGCCCCATCCATATCTGCATTAATTTGCATTTCCTATCTTGGAATCGAGAATCATACAATAGTACCCATTCCCCTTCTTGGAACTACTTCAGCTTAATGTGGCTATCATGCCACCACTTTCTTTCCTTCTGTATAATTTCCGTTCTCTACAAAGCATCTAGTCGGATTTCGTCCAGCTAATATAGCTATTGAATCCTTTGTTTTTGAGCTTCATCCAAGCTCAAGTTCAATTCTAAAGCCATTCTCAGCGTCTTGATTTCAAATTCGATGGGCATGATAACATTTTTCCCATAGACCAGTTGGAAATGTGTAAAGCCTATGATGGATTTCCACGTGGTGTTATATGCCCAGATTGCCTCCAGCAATTGTGTAGCCCAATATTTCTTGTGTTGCACGGTCTTCGTTAGGATGTTCTCTATTTCTCTGTTTATCACTTCCACTTGTCCGTTTGCCTACGGATGGTAGGGCGTAGTTTTATTGTGCCAAAATATGTATTGCTCCATCAGGTCCTTGATCAAATTGGAGATAAATTGAGGCCCTTCGTCTGTTGTTATCTCCCTAGGGACCCCAAATTATGTAAAAATATGGGCAAATAAGAAATCAAAAACCGTTCTTTCCTTTGAATCCCTCAATGCCTAAAATTCAACCCATTTGGTAACATAATCCGTATAGACCAAAATAAACATCCTCCCTAGTGAAGGTGGATTAAACGGTTCCACGAAGTCCATGCCCTACTTATCGAAAGGTTCCACGTGTACCTGATGCTAGAGGGGCATTTCATCTCAATGGGTTGGTCTACCCATCCTTTGGCATTCGTCACACTTACTGGTGTACGCAGCTGCATCCTTAAACGGAGTGGGCCAAAAGTACCCAGCCTATAGGATTTTGTAGGCAGTTTGTTTCCCTACAAAATTTCCTCTGCATCGTTCATCGTGACATGCTTTGATTACTTCTGAGAAATCTTGTTCTGCTATGCATCTTCTTATAATTTGGTCACGTCCTATTTTAAATAGGAGGTCATCCATCCATAGGAATGATGCACTTTTCTCTATGACCGCCTACTTTTATTAGAAAGAGAGAGTAGGTGAGGTCCTTTCGGTGGCCAAGTAATTGGCTATATCTGCATACCATGGGGTTTGCTCACTAATAGTGAACAAATATTCATCCAAAAATTGGTCTTCCAATGCTTGATGGTCTACTAGTGTCAATCTGGATAGAAAATCTGCCATGACGTTATCCTTGCTTGGATTGTCGACTATGGTGATGTCAAATTCCTGCAGTAGCAATAGCCATCTGATAATTCTTTCGCCAATGGCTAGCTTGCTCATTAGGTATCTGATAGCCGCATGGTCCGTATGGACAAATACCTTATATCCGATGATATAGTGGCAGAATTTTTTTATAGCATGGACAACTACGAGGAACTCCTTCTCTATCATCGTGTAGTTGAGCTCTGCTCCTGCCAAGTTTTTACTAACATAATAAATGGCATAAAATTCTTCACCATATTTTTGTCCGAGGACTGCTCCAATCGCACCGTTGGATGCATCACAATAGATATGGAATGATATGGCCCAATTTGGTCCTCTTATAACTGGTGTAGATATTTGTTTCTCCTTAAGCAATTGGAACGCTTCTTCGCAGTCTTTCGTCCAATTGAACTCCACATCCTTAGATAATAGAGTGTGTAGTGGTTTGGCAATTTTGCTAAATTCAACGATAAATCATCGATAGTACCCAGCTGATCCAAGAAAAATCCCCACCTCTTTTTATGTACTGGGGCTAGGTAGGTCCCTGATGATCTCAATCTTCCTTTTATTACTTTTGTAGAGAGGTGGTGCCCTAGTACGATGCCTTCTTGCATCATCATAAAGCATTTTTCATTACTTAGGGATAAATTATTTTTCTTGCTTTTGTCGAGCACTCTTTCCAAGTTCGTCATTGCCTCCTCAAATGTTTCTCCATAGACGGTGAAGTCATCCATGTATACCTCAACCCCATCTCCCATCATGTCTGAGAATATGCTAAGCACCGCCCTTTGAAAGGTGGTAGGTGCGTTGCACAGTCTGAAAGGCAATACCTTATAGGCAAACATTCCCCATGGGTAGGTGAACATTGTCTTATCTTGATCTTTTTCTCCTATTTGGATCTAGTTGTATCCACTAAATCCATCCATAAAGGAGAAGTACTTCCTCCCTGAGAGTGTGTCCAAGACCTGATCAATGAACGAGAGCGAGAAGTGGTCATTCTTCGTTTCTTTGTTCAATGCTCTGTAGTCCACATAGATTTTCCACTTTCTTTTCTTTTTAGGGACCACCACTAACAGTGATACCCACTCACTATCAAAAATAAGATATATGAATATGGCAGCCAAGAGTTTATGCAGTTCTTCCTTGACAATGTCTTTCATTGTTGGGTTCATTCTTCTCTACGGCTATCAGCTTGGAGTTGCCTGATCATCTAGATAAATCCTATGGGTACAGATATCTGGGCTGATGCCCTGCATATCTGAGTAATCCCATGCAAATGCTTGTTGGTGCCTTACCAAGAGCTCTTCTAATTTCATCAGTTGTGTGGGCATAAACCTACTGCTGACATTTAACGTTCTTCCTAGCCCAATGTGTATCTACCAAACGTGGTGATATTGGGTGCCATTCAACGGTGATACAGGTGCAAATATGGAGGGCTCTATGTGGAGAAAATCCACAATAGCACCATATTCGTCTTATTCTATAAAATCCTCTGATGTCATCACTGTCTGGATCATGGACAACTCCAAATTTCCATGCTCAGTGAACATGGGTTCTCCTACTGAGTCGACGAACTATGCTGGGGGTGAAATGGTCAACCTTTTAACGTTTCACCCATCGAATATGGTCATCAGTCCATCTCGATAGGGAATGTAAGCATCAGTTTTTGCTATCCATGGCCTCCCCAAGATGAGTGGGTAACTTCCCAGCCTAGTTTTGGATTGCAAGACTAAAATTTTGGTTGGGTATTCCCATGCGTTGATCATTACTATGACATCTTCCAACATTCCTTCTGGTGCTACGATCGATTGATCGACCAGCTGCAACACTGTCATGGTGGGTTTTAGGTTCATGAGTTGTAGCCTCTGCATGGTCTCTTTAGGCATTACGTTGATGGCTGCTCTAAGATCAACCAACGTATTGGATAGGGAATGTTCCTCAATTTTTACAGTCAGGACCGGGCTGCCAGGGTCTGCATACTTCAGATGGCATGTTCTGCACATCATAAAATCTTTTATTTTACCCATGACATTGATAGCCTAGGTTGCTTTTCATCACAGCTTCCTCAGACACATCTCTCTGATTGCCTTGGTATATATTGGAACATCTCAGATTGCTTGGAATAATAGAATTGTCACAGTGAGGTTCTTCAAGCTTGACAAGATGTTAAATTCTGGCTGCGTTACTTTTATCTGTTCTTGCAGCCGACTAGGAAATGGAGCCTTCACTCTCTCAAGTGTTTCTTCCTCCTCTACCAAAGGTGTTTCTTCTACCTTCTCCTCCTCTTCTACTAGTGGAGGTGTTCCTACTCCTAGCTACCTACTTGCCCTAAGCTGAATATTGTACATAGGATACATATCACCCTCCACGTTGTATGTTGGATGGTTCACTTTGTTATTCAAATTTGCATTGGTTGTGCGGGTAGCTACCTAGGTCTTACTATTGGTAATACCGATAAATTTTGTTGGGGGTGATCAGGTGCTATGTTCTATGGAGCCTGATTCCATGTAGTGTGGCCTCTCCACTGCTGCCCAGGATATGGATATGGCATCTATGGCTGCTGGTTTGGGAATGCTGCTGGGGGTGCGTTAGACTAGGGTGATGGCCCCCACCACCCCATGTTAGGTGGTTGAGGTGGTCCTTGGTGCATGTATGGTCCTCCCCAATATGGTGGCATTCCGGTTCACATATTCCTCGTAGGAGGCTATGGCCAACTCTTTTGATTGCCTATGAAATAGGCATCTGTGCTTTCAGCCTCCTCCTGATTACTGGGTAGTTGCAGGTACAATCGAGTCTTATGATTCCGCCTGCAAACTACGCATACTCTAACTTTGTTCTTTGGGTATGCATTCTTTGCATGCCTCCCTCTACATTTTGGATAGAAATAAGCCAATGCTTCCTCATTTTCTTGCTTATTTTTCTCTAACAACAACTTATCCATATGCAATGCTAGAGATGAGAGCATGTCACTCTTTAAATCCTCTATCATGTTACCTATTTCTATCTTTGTGACTGAAGCAGTCACTTTCATGGTTCTGGAGGTGGCCTTGCCTCACCTTCTTGAGTAGTTCTGGTATAGTTTCTGGATGTCCTCCATAGCATGCTGGTAGACATCACCTCTAGAAATCATGTTAAGAGCCTCCAATGATTCATTGGTAAGTCCTCTCAAAAATATGCTCTTGAGGGACTTAATAGATAGTCTCGTGTGAGAATATTGTTGAAGTTTGAAGTTGAATCTCTCCCAGTATTCCTCGAGAGACTCATCTTCTTTTTGTGTCATGCTCAGGACCTCCTCTCTAGAGTCTCTTGCTCTCCCGAAATCTTGGTATTGCTCTAAAAATAGCCTCTTCATTTGATCCCAAGTGGTAATGTGTTTGTCTCCCAGACCGATGAACCATTGCAGAGTTGCATCATCCAACATGGAAGGAAAGAGTTTTAGCTTCTGCGTATCAGATTTGTAGTCCACAAACCTACATAAGACATTAAACCTGAATAAAAATAGGTCTAGGTCCTCAATTGGGTATCCTCTGAAGGTTGGAAGGTGAATAGGGGATATGTTTTTCATTTTAGTATCTCCTACTCCTTCCTCAATCAGGAAACTAAAGCCAGATAAGACTTCTTCATTGTCAGCCATTTTTCAGGAAATGTGGTCTCAAATGTAGTGTTTATGGCCTTATGGTCATTTAATAATTTTTGAGTCAAGGCTCTAAGGTTATCCGGTGCTATCGTTCGATATTCTACAACTTTCCACAATAGGGATTCCTCTAAGGGTGTCCTATTAAATAGGGGATTTATGATAATTCGTTCTTCCCCACGTTGATGGGATGAGGAGGCACTTTGCACAAAGTGTGGTTTCACACTCCAATGGATTGTTGGTGGGTCAAGTGAGTCTAATTCAAATTTAGAATGCTCGGCTGACTTAGGTTCTTATGGATTGGTTCTTATAAACCAACCGTCTGGTCCTCTTCTTCTCAAATAACTCATACAAGGTCAGATGGAAGGTTTTAGGGTATTGTAAATAATCTAGTTGAGACGCTTCCTCGGTAATGGCACCAAAATGTTGTGGGCCAACAAGGTTAACTCTTTTCCTAATTTTTTCACATGCCCGTGCATTTAATTTATCAACCTAGGGAGCTTCGTAAACTTGCGAAGGGTTTGGAACGAGATTGCTTACAATACCACTTGAGACCACTTGAGATGAGTCCTACTAATTCTACTATTGGGGGGTGTTTTCAAAATGGTTGTCAATCACTCATGCACTCCTCAATAATTTACGTAAGAAGAAAATAATTAAATCTATGGAAATAAAACATTCACACATTCCTAAATATGAATCTACTGCAAATACTAGAAATAGCAATGCGGTAAACGGTCCTATAAAAGCAATAAACTAATCTATAAAACATAAGAAAAGTGGGGAAGAAATACTGGCTTAGAGTGGGCCCAAGCTCCAGCAGCTTCCTCCCAGCTGAACACGCGCTTAGAACTCTTATAACTGTAATATATTTATCAAAGTGTTACAATATCTATCTCTTCTATCTGTCTCTATAACTCTATATAAATCTATATCAATCTATATATCTCAGAGTGGTCTACGTGTGTTTATATAACACACCCACAGAACTTCTGTTACAAAGAAGTTACAATAGTCGATTCATTCCAAACTAAATTAAGACAATCTGGTGAATGCAATCGACGTCTGCTTAAAATTGGCATTTGGTTCTAACGGTGGTGTGTTCACTGATTGGTTTATGCTTCACCTGGCATTGTTAAGATGCTTTCATATGTTGGTGCGATCTCCAATTTAGCTCTACATGACGTAGAGTTGAAACTGCACCAACCGCTGTTGTCCACATCATGCAAATATGGTCAACGAGCGAATAATAGAGGTGCATTCCCTATGAGGAAGGCACCTAAGTATATCGAGTGCCTTCCCTATATGAAAGGTGTCTTACTACCATTGGCACCTTCCTGGAAGAGGAAGGTGCTTACCTTCTGTTGGCACCTTCCTGTGAGAGGAAGGCGCTTGCTTTTTGTTGGTGCCTTCCTGTGAGAGGAAGGCGCTTGCCTTCTAGTGGCGCCTTCCTTATGGGAGGAAGGCACTTGCCTTCTCTTCGGTGCCTTCCTTATGAGAGGAAGGCGCTTCCTTCCCTTTGGTACCTTCCTGGAATAGGAAGGCGCCTACGTTCTCTTGGCGCCTTCCTAGAAGAGGAAGGTGCCTACTTTATCTTGGTGCCTTCTTGGAAGAGGAATGCGCCTATGTTCTCTACATTTATCCCTAAATAAACAAAGTTCTAGGTCCATCGAAAATACCTCGACTGATCCAAATCTAACTAAACCAATTGCAATTCCACAAAATACACTGAAAACACACAAATTAGGTAACACGCATAATTTCATTAAATAATTACATAATCATTCATAAATATATGCAATCCTTATTATATAGCCGCATCATAATCAAGAAATTATGTACAAAATATGAGCATTTCTTATGCTCATCACAACTCATGGTTGAAAGCAAGGGATTTCTTGTATTGAAAATCATGGAATGCATTTTTTATCAATATAAAAACTTCTTGCCAACTTATCAATAAAAATATTTTGAATACTATCAATGATACTTCAGCAAAGCATACAAGAGAATCCAGCTATTAAGGAACAAAAAACATGTTATATGTGTTGCCATGGATATCTTAAAACCTTACCAAAATCATTGAAATTAAATTTGAATCAAGAGAATTGGATGAATAATTCCATTATGAAAATATTATATTTTTATGCTAAAAATATTATGAGACTGGAAATATGGCACACAATTGTAAAGTGGAAATTCTTAAGAAAGATATAAATTTTTTGGGATATGAGACAAACTCACAAGTGAAACAAGGATCTTGGATTATAATAGAAATAACATAGATCACTAATTTATCACTCACATAAGTATTTTAAACAAATGTCCTATGCCTTATCAAATGGTAATGGTTTTCTTAGTTTATTTAAAGAAAAAAAAAACTAAGGATACAAGGAATAAGGAATTGCAGTGCATAAGTTTAAATTTAAAAGGAAATATAGGTGTAAAGGAAAATATGGATGCATATTTAACACAAAAAATAAGAAATATATCATGTTTAATTTACACACATCATTTCCATTTTCCTCAAGTAGAAAAATACATCTGCTTGCAATTAAAATAAAGGTAGTATAAATTTTATCCCTTGTAACATAATAAATAAAGTACTATGGAGGATAGTCATTACAATTTAGGATTTTTAGAGTAACATAAAATAATAAGTACTCTCGAAGATATTTTTTATACTTTAGGGTTTCCTAGGTGGCATAAAGAAAATATGTCTTCAAGGTTATTCCTTGCACTTCATGCTCACTAAGACAATATAGACTTATATATTATAACTCAAATTATGAATGCAATAGAAAACTGGAAGATATTGGTGAGTATGAAAGTGTTGGTGCAAAATAAAAAAGGATAGGAAGACCCTCAAAATAGAAACAAAGAGAAAGAAAACTTAATATTGATTTGAGATGCCAAAAATAAATATCATGAATTTTAACAAGAAGTGGGGTTAAGCTACCTCAATGAGATAATAAGTAGTGTAAGGAATGATTATTTTCACATTGTAAACCAAGGTTCCAATTCTATTTTAGTGAGTCCTCACTACATCGAGCAAATCTCACAAAGAAAAATGTGCTTAGGCTAAGGTTACTACCCATAATCGAGTAAATGAGGGACCCAAAGGTATTTTTTGCATATCACGAAGCTAATTCCAAGAAGGAAACAAGAATATCAATAAGAATTAATTTGTGTTGAAGGATAGTAATAAGAATAATGTTCCCCATGCCACATGATAAAGTTGATAACCTATATAAAGCAAGTAAAGAATCCTAGTATGCTGGTGATAATTGAACCATGTCTCGACATAAATAAAGACAACAGAGCCTTTTTTATGATATATGATAGGGCTTAGCTATAGATGAGGTTCTATTTTATCTATAGCCCTAGTCCTATATCTCAAACATAATAAGAAGCATGGAAATTAAAACAACCTATAGTGGATTCTCATTACATATGGGAGGAGTCACATATTGATTATGCAGAGGAGATCAATCCAAGAAAATTCAAGCCAGGAAAGTTACAATAGAGCATGTATAAGAGCCTTAAGTTTTGAAAGGAAAATCAAAACCACAAGGAAGAGATTAGATAAATATGAGTATAAAATCCTGTTAACAAAAATCCTAGTAAAATCTCAAAATATTATTAAGTAAAAAATAGCTAAAACAAAAAAAAAATGGATTGGGAACACCTATCATGTCAAATATTTAATAATATCAAGTCAATTATGAGGACTAGAACATTGGATGGGAGCAAAGGTAAATACTATGTATAAGGGGATGATAACCAAAATTTGGTCAGACTACCTCCAAGTAGGCTCCAAAATTTTTGGAGGGTAAGACGAATAAGAGGTATGTTGGTCAACGATGCCACAAAGGAATATTTTCATCCAAAGCAACACCTATGGCAATTATATATTGAAGCAAATCCAAACCTTCTAAAGTAATTATTGTAAGATACCTCGAATGTTGCAACTCAAAGAGGTCATTTTTCTCACTCAACATGTCCCATGGAAGGAGTTTCAAATTTTAAATTTTTTTGTAAATACTATAAACAGTCATCTTTAGGGAAATAAAAGGAGGTTGAATATTGTCATACCTAGCATCTAACCCTAAGAAACTCTCTTTAATTTTTCCATTTTGTAGTCCAATCTAGACTCAAGCCTTGGGCTAATGTATGTACAAACCATCAAGCCTCTTCTAATTGTTTAGGGATGTAATTTGCTCAAACATAAATGCAAGGAGTTGTGACTAATTATGAAATACTTGTCCTAGTGTGAGTGTTTATTTATATTTCATGGAAGGATGTGAATACACCTATATTTTTGTCTTGGATTCCATAGAATATTATTTTATTTATGCTCTTATGCAATGGATATCATGTTTAATTCTATTGTCATGCTATTTTATGTGTTCAATATTCACATGAGAATGTAGCATGGGAATTAAATATCTTTGGTATATTGCCACCCATAGCTTAGACTAGTCAGTCTATATTATATTTTATCACTTTTAGTTATTTACTATATTTTATTTCTCTCTCATTTTCCTAGAAAAACACCTAGTATATTAGGTTAGCATTGGAATAAGAGGGTAGAATATCATATCCAATAAAGGAGCCAACCTTGGTAAAAAATATTGGAGTTTTTTTGAAGGAGTTGCATCCAATGCTCCCCATACATCCCAAGACAAGCACCTCATGTGAAGTAAATGATACCAAATATAACTGCTCATAGAGACTCTAAATCCATGGGGATCATGACACCCAAGACACAAGATCATTTTAGGCCCTCAATAGTTCAAATTCACATGCTCGATGGGACTCAAAATATAGAAAATCCATCCCCTAATCAGATGTTAGGTTGAGGTCTTGATGAAGGAATCAACCATGATCTTATTGAAGCACCCAAAAGATTTACCTAGTGACTCTATTTTCAAAGAATATCATGAAGAAATCACTATTTTTAGCTAAGGTTGTGATGGTAACCTTTTTCTCTTTATACAATCACCACCTAATGGCTCCATTGTGTAAAGTAAAGGGGGAAAACCTTGATAAGGTAGCATAAAGTAGACCTACTATTTCATGATCTAAAGGTCTACGACAAGATAAACTATAAGAACAAAATATTAATTGCTTTTGCCCCCTCTCAACCTTATAAATAGGTAAATAAATCAATGATATAATATGGTCTCTCCTCAAGATCTAAACCAAAGGTGATTACTAGCTTTGAATGATAGGTGTTCACTACTATTACCAATATCTCTAGTGAAATAGGAAGATATTCATATTTTTGTGGTAAGATATTTGCCATGGTTCACAAGGGAAGACAGTGTGACCTCTATAGCATACATCAAACATCTTAGTGACCTATGTTCTCTACATAACAGTGATCAACCAAATTTATCACTATAATTTCTTGTGGCTCCCTTGACAAACAAGGCAAAAGATTCATGTATGGCCCTATTCCCTATATCCATGAGTAGTTGAGATTAGTTTGTCGACCTTCTAGTGAACTAATTAAAAAATGGGATAAAAGGAGTCTCATCTTTGTAATAGCTACTTGCCATCAAAAATGTCCCTATGGAAGTTGTGGGTGACTTCAACACTAGATTCCATAAATCTTGGTGTAAAATCCTTGAGCAGGTCATACCTCTTCTTGATATGACTTTTATTTATTACATACAAGCACTTACTCATGATATTGCTATGATATTATAATATAAATGGGAATATACCATACTTCAAGCCTATCAACTAGACTCCAAAGCAAATAAATACCTAATCGAAATCAGAGCCCTCCATCCCCAGCATTCCACCTCCCCATAATTACCCATCCATAAACCTATCATCCCCTTCTACATTCACTACTTTAACAACCACTTACACTATATTGCAATCAATTCTTCCAAACCTAGCCTTGAATGCTATCCTAGGACTCAAAACTAGACTCTTAAGGTAGACGCTAGTAGACGAAACCTACACCAGAAGGGTAGAAAGAGAAGTTGAGTTGCATCAAAATGGTACTAAGGAACTAGAATCGATTCAAGAATAGAAAAAACTATAGGGATCAACCAATATTTTTTTAGAAACACTTTTGGGTAATCCCAAATGTATTATTCATGGTATAACACTAACCTAAATGAAACCAATAAAATATAAAATTAGAGCTTGTGCTATAGTGAAATATTAATACTCCCAAATGGTGTCACTTAGATATTTGGCATATCTAGGAGTACAAAATGCATTCCTAATTACTACCAAATTGCTCAAACACATTATCACAATACAAACCTATAAAGAACCCCATTACTAGAAAGGGGGAGAGAGGGCCCAGGAAATATTTATTGATCTTAGTGTTAATCTAGCATACAATGCTCATGAGTTCCCCCTATGGTAACCCATCACAAGTTGAGACATTAGATGATCTAGCAAGATATTTCCAACCAACTGGTAAGTTCCCCATGCTTAGTTATGGCCCAATTTTTATCATAGGCATGACAACTCACCATTCTCAAAAACTAGATTCTTATCTATAAAATGAAACAACTTACCTATTAAAAATGACAAATAGGTAAGAGTGATATAAATTCAAGGTAATATGCTCTTGAAATTGTAGATCCTAATAGAAATATCTCACATGAAAATTTTGGCACACATAATATGCCAACATCATGTATTATAATGTAAATACATGATATTTATAATAAAATAGGTGTAATCCAAGTGTCATAGAGCCCACAATTAAGTAAGTAGCATATATAGAGGGAGAAAGCAAGTTGGAAGCTTACAAGAACCGAATTTTGGAATGCGTGCCATCACATGCAAATACAAGGAAAGCATCACAAATTAAAATACCTAGATGCAATGCAATGATCTAAGAAATAATAGTTTTTGTGAATGAAAATGAAGTAGAGCAACACAAAATTATATCTCAGATGATTCAACATAGCAATGGGACTAGGTCTTACCAATAAACCAAGGAACCTAATAATCCAAAGGACTTCATGCAAGGATATTTTATAAAATGGTAGAGCCTCCGCTAGTGTATTTCACAAGATCCAGTTCTTAGCCGCCCTCTAAGAAATCCTCCTCTTAGGCTAGAAGTTCCTCAAGGTCATATATTTGGACTCTATGCCAAATAAATAAGGATTCAATTTCTCCTGTAAGGAGGAACCCTTTATGAGCTACCAAACTATAGTAATCCCTCAATACATAAAGCAAATCCCATAAATGTCTTTGGTTCATGTTACTTTCCATCATTGAGTAAATGAGGAGCCTGAAGGTGCTATCTACATATCACATAGCTAATATCAACAAGAAAATGAGAATTCTAGTAGGAAGTATCCTATTTCAAAGGCTATTAATAAGCTTGAAGCTCCCCACATCATAAGGTAAATTTAATCAAGCAAGCAAAGAATCCTGGCCTTTCTGGTGATAATTGAGCCAAGTTTCAACCCAATTAAAGACACTGAAACCTTTTCAATTATAACTAATAGGGATTAGCTATAGATTATGGTTTTACCTTATATGAATCCTTAGACCTATCCCTCAAACATAAGAAGGGGCACAGAAATTAAAACAATTTCTCTATGAAATTGGGATCCAAAAAAGTTAGAGTCCTAAGTTAACTACAAAATGGCATCAATAATAAACCTACGAATCACAACCAAAGAACTAAACAGGAAGAAAATAAGGGGCACATTGCCTACAAAATTAAGGCTAGAAATCTTGTCAAGGATTGTCTAGCTACATACAGGATTTTCTCCAAAATTTATATAAAAAGAAAAAATGATGACAAAAGTATTGAAGGTCATATGACTAAAAGGAATTAAGTCACATGAAAATTCTATTAGCTCTAATGAATATAGTTCTAAAAGCATAAAAAATTATAAAGTTTTATTTTTGTCATTTGTGGACAAGGAAGTGGGGCGTCCCCTTATTTCCAGGATAATAGGTGTTTTATGTAATACAAATTAAGTTTTGGTGAGAGTAATGTTGATATAACCCTCACTTAATGAATAATTAGAAGCCTCTAGTGGGGCGATTAGGTATATAGGCTTGGAAAGTCATTGTTATGGTTTCATTATGTCATGTTCATCTTGTGAATTGTAAGAGAAAGGGTTGAACACTTCCTCACCTTTTGTTGCTTATGTGGTGTGCCCTAAGTATTCAAAAATAGCTAATATTGTAAACAATTTGATGTGCCCTTATTCTTGATTGGAGATTGGGTGGATCTATCTCAAGATTCACAATTGTGTTGTAGAGTTTGGTATGTTGGAGTCTGGGAGTGGATCATCCAACTTTGGTAGGCCATTTGTGCATAGTTTATGACCTATTTTGCCCTCATATGAGGATCGCACAACTTTGGAGTTTTTTATAGCCAATTTTGAGGGTTGATTTGTGTTGTTGGGTAGTTGTTTGACCTGTTTGTGCTTTCAAAAAATTAATAAAAATCTGTATGGTTGGAATATCCATTTTTGAGGGTTTTTGGAGTAATTTCTAAGTAGTAATTGTAGATCTGATCTTCTTTGCAAAAATATATTTTTTATTTGTTTAAACCCTAGTTTACTAAGTTAGGATTATTATAGTGGTATTAGAGCTGGTTTTATGCTAGCCTGTGAGATCTCTTTATGTAAATAAATAGGTACTATCTAAGAAGAAATAAGTCAAAATCTAACCTAAACCATGGGAAAGAAATTCTAAAACTAGAAGTTGAAGAAAGGGAGCTGGTGGAGATGGCAGATGAGCAAAGGGATCCTATTGAGCAGAAATTTGACACCATGCTTGAGTTACTAACTTTTTTTGTGACCAAGATGGATCAAGGTGGATCTCAGCCATCACCAAACTTGGGAATAAACCCTAAAACTTAGGAGCCACCATATCATAGATATCCATCAAATAGTATGGCCAGTCATGACCAAGGGAGTGAGAGACCTGTGACATACACTCATTCTCCTTTTTCTAAGCCAAAAAAACCCATATTTTTTACCCAAGAAATAATCTAATGTATGCAAGGAGACTGATGAACTGGATGACCTATTTGTATAATATCAGTGTATGGTTGAATAATTTAGAAATGCAGTAACTTTCTAGAGTTACCTAGAGATCATGGGGAATAAGGTTAGGAGAGGTAACAAGTATGGAGAAAGAAAGAAATTGTAGTAGAAAATGCAAGTACCATTGCTCAATAGAGATGATAGCATATCTTCTAGGGCATGGCTGCAAAAATTGTAGACTTACTTTACTCTTATCCCTATGGATGAAGAGGATGCAGTAAAATTTGCTACCCTACATTTTGAGGGGTTTGTATATGACTTGTGGTATCATGGTCTCAACACACAAGGCCATGGAGAGATCGCCTCATTTAATGAGTTTAGTCAGAGGGTCCTATGTCATTTTGATATGATGGATGGGGAGGAATATTTTAAGGAGTTGGGCACCCTTAAGCTAAAAACTATAATGGATGCATACATTCAGGAGTTCCAAAAGATTTCAGTCATGGTGCCTAACATTTCATAGAAGAGAGTTACCTTTATTTTCATTAAGGGTTTGGTGGATTTCTTGAGAGGATTGGTAAAATCCTTTGAGCCTGCTTCATTTCAAATTGCAATGATATAGCATCACTGAAACCTAGGTTTTTAGCACCACCACTACCTTGGTTTAGCTAGGCAGGACCGTCAGGAGTATTCTAGAGAGGGAGTTTCTTCCAGAAGAGAGAGACTCCCCATATAAAAAAGAATCAAGATTTTGGGAAGCCAAAACCCCATCCATAGAGGTACTAAACACCTACACCACCAGGAAGGAGGGAAAATAAGAAGTGTAATTAGCTTAGGAGGAAAAATTATTCTTCACATGCAAAATCCCCTGGGTACCAAGCCATCGCTACTAGGGAAAGGGATAGATTCACTACATTGAGACCGTTTTAGATGAGTAGGGATCAGAAAGTGAATAAAAGTCTTCACAGAAGCATAATCTTGAGGAGTCATCCATTGAGTTTCATGAGAGCTCAAACAATAGAACATTGGCCATGTTGAGCAGTACGAACAGGTATCTTACAATCAAGGTGCTAGGAGAGGTATTGGAGAATAAGGTAGTAGTATTGATAGATGGTGGGGCAACCCATAATTTTTTGGATGAAGTTTTTTTAGCCAAGAAAGAGCTAAAACTAAAAAATATTTATTGGGTTTAATGTTGCTACTATAAATGGTAGCATTGTGCATTGCAACAAATTTATGAGGCAAATGAAGGTAAATTTTGAGAATCATTCCACAATATATTACTTCTATGTGTTTCGATTAGAAGGAATTCCTCATTTCATACTAGGATTTCAATGGTTGTATTCATTGGGAGACTACACCACAAATCACAAAATATTGCAGCTAAAATTTAAAGCTAAAGGGCATGAGGTAGTTTTACAAGGGATCAAGAAAAATGTGGTCCAAGAGGTGATGTCCAATAGTATGGAGAGGACTTTCAAGAAAGACGAGATAGTTTGGGCTGCTGGTATATTTATTATAAAATTTATGCCTTATTCATATGATAATCATGTCTCTCATCATCTTGAAATTTATATTTTTTTGGAAAAACATAGCGCTATTTTTTGGGGATATGCCTAAGGGATTGCGACCCCATAGGGGATTTCAACATGTGATTGATTTGGAACCAGAAACAAAACCTGTCATGATAACCCCTTATAAGCATTCTAAAATGTATAAGGATGAGATAGAGAAGGCCATAAAAGATCTACTTTCCATGGGACACATTTGCCCTAGCTCTAGCCCATTTGCATCACCCATAGTGTTAGTGAAAAAGAAATATGGGACTATGTCGATGTATATTGATTATAGGGTCTTGAACAAATATACAATTAAAAATAGATACCCTATTCCTATAATAGATGATCTCATAGATGAATTACATGGGGCTATGCATTTTTTGAAGATTGATTTGAGATCAGGATATCATCAAATCAGGGTGAGAGATGAGGATGTGCATAAAACAACCTTTAGATGCCATTTTGACCATTTTGAGTTTTTGGTGATACCCTTTGGATTTACAAATGTCCCTGCCACTTTCAAATCAACCATGAATCATATTTTTAGGGATTATTTGAGGGATTTTGTGTTAGTTTTCTTTGATGATATTATTGTTTATAACAGCTCATGGGAAAATCACTTGAAGCATTTGGATTCCGTTTTTAGTATTTTGGGATAGCAACAATTTTATGCAAAGAAGTCTAAGTGTGAATTTGGTATGTCTTAAATTTGATATTTGGGGTACATAATCAACAATAAGGGAGTGCATGTAGACCAACACAAGATAGAGGAAATTCAAAATTGGCCTATTCCCACTACCTTAACTCAATTGAGAGGGTTTTTGAGACTTTATAGCTATTACATGAGATTCATTAGAGGGTTTTCAGCCTTGGAAGAACCTTTAATTGAATTAAAAAAGAATGGATCCCTTATGTGGAGTGATGAAGCCCAAAATGTTTATGAGATATTGAAGGAAGTGATGTCTTCTTACCCTCTACTTGCAATTCCTAATTTTTCTTTGCCATTTGACATTGATTGTGATGCTTCAGGTGTTGGAGTAGAGGTTGTCCTTATGCAAAAGGGGTGGCCAATTGCCTTTGAGAGCATGAAAATTAGTCCAATTGAGATAACATTCAACATATATGACAAGGAGATGCTTGAAATTATGCACACTTTGACCAAGTTCAAGCAATAACTTGTTTGTGGTAAATTTGTGGTAAGGAATTATCATAATAGCCTTAAATATTTCCTTGGAAAATGAGATTTAAATTATAGGAATAAGAAATGGATCACTAAAGTGTAGGCATATAATTTTGAGATTGAGTTTATAAAATAGAAAAATAATTCAACTATTGATGCACTATATAGAATGCCCATATTTCACTCTATTTCCATTATAATAGTTGATTGGAAGGCTGCAATTATAGCTGATTATGTGAAGAAGAATTTTGCATCTAACATTCTTGATGGACACTTGAAATATGATAGGTATAGTGTTAAGGAAGGTCTGCTTTTTATAAAAATAGATTTTTTATTGTGCTAAATTCCAAGCTTAAAGAAAAATTGATTGCCACTATGCATGATCCACCTATGGCTAGACATATGAGGTTTTTTAAGATCTATAGACAGATGCATGAAAGTTTTTTATGGAAGGGGATAAAAGATGATGTATTGAAGAATGTGAGGGAGTGCACCTCTTTTTAGGAAAATAAAATTGAAAGCACATTACCTACTGGTCTTCTTCAATCCTTACCCATTCCCAATAAAAAATGGGAAAGTATATCAATGGACTTCATCATGGGGCTACAAAAAGTGCATGGTAAGGATTGTATATATGTTGTGGGGGATAGGTTAACTAAATTTGTACACTTTTATGCTCCAGTACTACAAGTTGTTGATTTTTTCTTTAGAGAAGTGTTTAAATTACATGGAATGCCAAAAAATATTGAGTGACAAGGACTGTAGATTCATAAGTATTTTTTTCTAAGAGTTGTTCAAGCTTTGTGGCACTTTTTTGACTCCAAGTACAAGCTATCACCCCCAAAAAAATGGTCAAACAGAGATTATGAATAAATGATTTAAATTCTACTTGAGAAACTATGTTTTAGGGCAACATAATGCATGGATTAAATGGCTACACTTGGAAGAATTTTGTTATAATTCTCCCTATAATATGTATATTAAAATAAACCCATTAATGTTTTTATATGGATATGATGATCCTAACTTCACTAATTTGTTTTTGAGTGACACTAGGGTGCCAAACACTAAGTATTATATGCAATACAATCAGGATATTATGAAGACATTGAAGGATAATATTCAACTTGAAAAAAATCAATAGAAAAAGTATGTTGATTAACAGCATATTGAGTGTCATTTTGAGGTTGGAGACATGGTTTATTTGAGATTACAACCCTATAGACAGTCCACCATGAAGCCATATTTTTATGGCTCTTAAAGGTCATATGCAGGATTAGGGAGGTTGAATATGAGCTTGAGCTACCAAACAATAGTAAAATAAGCAATCTATTTCATGTTTCATGCCTAAAAAAGGAACTTGGATAGCACATTGTTTCTTCAACTGAGTTGCCCCCATTTGATGATCAGGGAAAGCTAATTTTGGAACCTAAAATTATCATGGAGACTAGAGAGAGGAAGTTGAGAAAGAGGGTCATCAAAGAGTACTTGGTGAAATGGAGGAGTTTACCCATTGAAGATGCTACTTGGGAGGGAAAAGAGATTCTTGCACATCCAGCCCTAAATTTCTTGAGGATAAGCAATTTGGGAAGGGAGGACTTGTAATGTCCCATTTTGAAGACTATGTGGACCCCACACATTGTAATGTTTTATTTTTATCATTTGTGGACAAGGAAGTGGGATGTCCCCTTTTTTCTAGGCTAATAGGTGTTTTATGTAATAAAAATTAAGTTTTGGGGATTAATGTTGATGTAACCCTCACTTAATGAATAATTAGAAGCCTCTAGTGGGGTGACTAGGTATATAGGTTTGGAAAGTCACTTTTAGGGTTTCATTATGTCATGTTCCTCTTTTGAATTGTAAGAGAAAGGTTTGAACCCTTACTCACCTTCTAATGCTTAGATGGTGTGCCCTAAGTCTTCAAAAATAGCCAATCTTATAGATAATGTGATGTGCCCTTGTTCTTGATTACATATTGGGTGGATCTATCTCATGATTCATAGTTATGTTGTTGATTTTGGTGTGTTGGAGTCTAGGAGTTGGTTGTCTAGCTTTGGGAGGCCATTTGTGCATGTTTTGTGATCTATTTTATCCTCATAGGAGGATCCCTCAACTTTGGGGATTTTTCTAGCCATTTTTGAGGGTTGATTTTTGTTTTTGGATAGTTGTTTGGTCTATTTGCACTTTCAAAAAATTAATAAAAATTTGTATGGCTGGAATGTCCTTTATTTAGGGTTTCTGGAGTAATTTTTGAGTAGTAATTGAAGATCTGATCTACTTTGCAAAAAATTGATTTTTATTTGTTTCAAACTTAGTTTTTTGAGTTAGGGTTATTACAACCAGAGGGTTGATTTCGATAAATTTAAATATTTCCACACTATCCAGTCCTCTTTTTTAGTAAAAAATTCCACAATTAGCAAAACTAAATCCTAGTTTAAAGGGTTCAAACCTCTCCCATTTCTAACATCGAGCATTGACTGCTTCAGGGACTGAAACAGAAATACAAATATGTTCATTGTACGCCCTCTCCTCAACTAGTTGAGAAACATTAGATGGAAACTTTTGATTACTTCTCACGTGGGATCCAATGTAAATAATCCATGATGATTAAAATCACATAGTCCCACAGATATTTGAGTGTCTTAGCTCTAAAACAATTTTGTTCTTTTGGTAAGAACTCACCTTCATCCAAAAAATACCCTAAATCCATTAGCAGAGAATGTTGATCTATATTATGGCAATACCCATCTAGGGAGAGCCCTGTAACCATGGCTATGAGTTTTTCATCAATATTTAAAGATAAGCTACCCACTCTAACTGAACCCTCGCAACACAAGTAGGCCATAAATATGAAGAGAAGCATATTATGACCATGGAACTTATTCAAACAATTCAAGAGCCACCCACTATCTAGGATGGCCATAACCTCCTCATCCGCTATCAGTGAAGCCGACTCCAAATGGAGCTTTGACATAACCGATCTGGTTTTAAACTTTTCGTTCTCCCCATCACCATGCCCTACTCACACAACCATGGAAACACCCAAGATAAATATCTTGATAGGGAACATGAAGAGGGCCCAAACCAAAAACTAGGATGACTAAATAAGCCATGTAATAATAATTCAAAAAAAAAACACCATGGGAAAGGATAAACTCCTAAGAATCACACCCCATGTAAAAAGGGATATCATGATCTAATAGAGTGCAACCTTCAAAACCACCAAAGCCCTACATAGGCCACATAATTCTAACCAACCTCCCCATGAAACAAAGAGTTCAAATTCCATTTAAAATACACCATCAAGACATCAGCTGCAAGAAATTATAGTAGACATGCACCTCGTGAGTCCCTGAGTGCTAGCACACAAAAAAACAGAGATACACGACAAAGCAATAGCTACCCCAGGGTAGAGAGTCCATATAGGGAGCTCTAAGAAGGGGGAAACCACCAAGAAACAACCCAAAAGGTTAGGCTAAATCAGAGATAAGAATGGTGCTCAACTCCTCGGGCCATTCAGACCTTACTGTGTGGTAAACCCCCCAGTTAGCTAAAAATTCACCACCTTGTTTCCTTCTCTCCAAATGTGGGCTGGATTTCATCCATTGATTACAACATTCTCCTTATCTCTTTGACTACGTGATGGCAAGCCGAGATTCACACAACAAAACTTGAAATTATTTCTCTGTAAATTGCTTAACACAGTCTTACAATACCGTCCACCGGCATAATTCTTCCCCCTCTCAATCTCGAACTCACCATCCCCTTCCGTTACAATTTTCGAGTTTTTATCGAGGTCTCGACCCTCTAGGCAATTAATGCCCCCACCTGAGAGAATTCATGAAACAAAATCTGAAAGTTCGCTTCCTCCGCCAAGTTTTCAAATTTCCTTCCATAAATGGGCAACTGCCCCGATCCGCTATGAAAGCTTGCATTAAAGACCCCCTTGACCTGCAACCACCATTTTGGTCAGACTGTTCTTCTGAACCGCTGTCTCATCCATAATGTCCATGGCCTGCAACTGTCGCCTTGTCAGAATATTTATCTGCGACCGCTGTCTCTTTTCCCATGCGTGTGGCCATCCACGTGTTCATTTCTAATTTGCCTTCAACTGGTCGCGATATCGCGACATGTCGCGATATCGCGACCATTTCACCTATGAGCCCTTTGCCTCGGTTTGTGTCACGATATCGCGACGTCGCGATATCATGATAGCTTTTGCCTTCGCCTCGGTTTTCCTTTTGTTGTCGCGATATCACGATGTCGCGATATCATGATGTCATGATATCACGACAAAAACCTCCGCCTTGCCTTAGGTTCTTTCCACCTTCGCCTTTCAGTTCAACTTCTGCCTTCGCCTTTGCCTTTGCCTTTTGGTCATCACGATATTACAACGTCAAGATATCGCGATGAAACTTCCCCCGTGCCTTAGTTTCAAAAAAAATGCCGTGATATTGTGACGAAACTTCCCCCTTGCCTTAGTTTCCAAATAACGTCGCGATATCGCGACGTCGCGATATCGCGACGAAACTTCCTCCGTGCCTTAGCTTCCAAATAACGTCGTGATATCGCGACGTCGCGATATCGCGACAAAACTTTTGACTTGCCTTGATTTCCTTTAGATGCCACGATTTCGTGACAAAACCTTTGCCTTGGTAAAGAAAAGAAATAAAACAAAATACAAAATACTTAGAAAATTTGGTTGATGCAAGATTGCCTTGCTGTCGTCGGATGCTCCTGCATCAGACACCCGAGGTAAATTGAGAAGTGCTCCTCACTTCTGTTCTATTAGGGGAAGACCCAGGCGGTCAACCTCTGTCTTCGACAACCAAGTTGCATCTTCTATAGGTCTGCCCTTCCACTTTATCAAATATTCATAATATTGTTTGTTCCTGGTGCTTCTGCCTTCACGAGCATCTAATATTTCCTCGACCTCGTCTATGGTTGGAGTAGATGCTGGAATTTGCCAAAACTCTGTACTTGGTGCCTCTGTACTCTCTCCCTCATGGTATTCTACTAAATCTGAAATGTTAAAAATAGGTGAAATGTCAAGCCAACTTGGCAATTCCACTTCATATGCATTGCCTGACTCCCGTTTTTCCAGTATTCTGCATGGCCCAAACTTCTTCATCTTTAATTTGTTATAAGTTTTGGCAGGAAATCTTTCTTTTCTGAGATGGACCATGACTTCATCTCCCACTTCGAATTCTTTGAACCGCCGCTTCTGGTCTGCTCTTGTCTTGTATTGAGTATTCATTTTTATAATTTGTTTCCTTACTTCTTCATGCAGACTTTTCATATGTTCCACAAATTCCTCTGCCTCAAAACTGCACTTTTCTCCTTTATCCAACTTTCTCATTTCAGACACATTTCTTGGGCTGTTTCCATATATGACCTGGAATGGAGATTTATTTGTGCTCTTATTGATAGAATTGTTGTATGCAAATTCTGCCTGCGATAAAACCAAATCCCATCCCTTGGGTTTATCTGTTATCAAGCATCTTAATAAATTACCCAGACTTCTATTTACCACCTCTGTCTGTCCATCAGTCTATGGGTGGTATGCAGAACTGAACTTTAGATCTGTCTTCAACTTCTTCCACAATGTTCTCCAGAAATACCCAACAAACTTTGTATCTCTGTCGAAACAATGCTCTTTGGTAGACCGTGAAGTCGTACCACTTCCTTGAAAAATAACCCTGCAATGTGAACCACGTCACTTGTTTTCTTACAGGGAATAAAATGTGCCATCTTGGAAAATCTGTCAACCACTACAAATACGAATCATTTCCCCTCTGTGTTCTCGGCAATCCAAGGATGAAATCCATGCTGACGTCCTCCCATGGCCTTTCAGGTACATGTAACGGCTGATATAATCCTGTGTTCTATCTTTCGCCCTTTGCCATCTGGCATATTCTACAACTTTGCACAAACTTCTTCACATCTTGCTGCAGTTGTGGCCAATAGTAATTTTCACTCACCAGGGCAATGGTCTTATCCCGGCCAAAATGTCCAGCCAATCCTCCGTTGTGTTTCTCCTTGACTAGGTTTTCCCGCATGGAACTCCTTGGAATGCATAATTTACTTCCTCTGAACAACATTCCATCCTGGATTAGAAAATCCAACCATTTTGTCCTGTCCAAAGTAACAGGCGCCAAGCAAGCCGTCCAGGCTTCTGCAAAATCAGGGTCTTCAGGGTACAAACCCTTCAGTTCTTCAAACCCGACTACTTCCACTGTCATTTCAATCAGCAAATTCTGCCTTCTACTTAAGGCATCCGCCACTCTGTTTGATTTCTCGCTTCTGTGCTTCAGTACAAAGGTATAACTTTGGAGAAACTCAACCCACTTCAAGTGCCTCTGATTCAGTTTTGTTTGGCTGTTGATATACTGTAAGGCCTGATGATCAGTATATAGGACAAACTCTTTTGGCAGTAAATAATGTCTCCACTTCTTTAGAGCCTGAACCATAGCATAAAATTCTTGATCATAAACTGAATACTTTTTTCTAGCATCATTGAGTTTCTCGCTAAAGTAAGCAACAGGCCTACCTTCTTGACTCAAAACAGCTCCTATGGCACTCCCACTAGCATCAGTATCCACCTGAAATACCTTATTAAAATTTGGAAGTGCCAAAATAGGCTGTTCTGTGACCTTCTTCTTCAACATATCAAAACTCTTATCTGCTCCTAAGGTCCATTTGAATTCTTTCTTATCCCCTCTCATTGTTTCTGTAAGGGGTGCACAAATGCTGCTGAAATTCCTAATGAATTTCTTGTAAAAATTGGCCAGACCATGAAATGATCTTACCTCAGTTGTGCTTCTCGGAGTAGGCCATTCGATGATAGCTCTCACCTTTTCTGGGTCCATTTTTAGACCTTCTGCTGAGATAACAAATCCTAGGTACACTAACTCCTTCTTTACGAAATTACACTTTTTTAGATTGATTAATAACTGCTCCTCCCACAGCTTTCCAAAAACCCTTCTGATGTGCATCAGGTGTTCTTCCAGGGTTCTGCTAAATATTAATATATCATCTAAATAGACAATAACAAATTTGCCTAAAAATTCTTTCAGTACCTCATTCATCAACCGCATGAAGGTACTTGGTGCATTGGATAGCCCAAATGGCATGACCAACCACTCATACAGACCCTCTCTAGTCTTGAAGGCTGTCTTCCACTCATCTCCCTCTCTAATACGGATCTGATGGTAACCACTCTTGAGGTCAATCTTGGTGAAGTACTTGGCTCCACTCAAACAAGTCCATTATGTCATCCATTCTTGGCAATGGAAATCTGTATTTTATTGTGATCTTGTTGATGGCTCGAGAATCTGTACACATTCTCCACTCTCCATATTTCTTTGGCGCTAGCACTGCAGGTACTACGCATGGACTCAAACTTTCCCGAATCAGTCCCTTCTCCAGCAACTCCTGGACTTGCCTGTTTAACTCCTCAGTTTCCATAGGCGTCATTCTGTGTGCCGCTTTATTTGGCAAGCTCGATCCTGGCACCAAATCTATATGGTGGCTGATTTTCCTTATTGGGGGTAAACCCTCAGGCACATTATCAGACACAATATCTGGAAATTCCTCCAACAGATCTAGGACTTCTGCTGGGGTATCTTTGCATTCTTTCTCCCTAACTCTAGGAATTATTGCATAACACAAATGTTCATGCTTCAAACCATCCAAAAATTTTCTCCCTTCAACTAAACAGATTCTGGAGCTGTTACATACCTTTTCATCCGCCTCCTTCACGGGCTTCAGCTTATGGCGCACGCCATTCTTCGTCAATGAGTAGGTGTTGGCACGGCCGTCATGCACTTGCACTCCGATCGAACTGCCATGGCCTTCCCAGCAACATATGGCAAGCATCCATAGGCAGGATGTCGCACAGGACCTCATCACAATAATTCCCAATATTAAATTTAACGGAGCATTGCTCACTGACCAAAGCCCTATGGTCCTTCTGTAACCACGCGACCCGATATGGATGCGGGTGCTTCCTCCTCTTTAACCGTAACTTGGTAACCATTTCTTCAAAGACCAAGTTATCCATGCTACCATTATCAATAATGACATTACAAACCTTACCCGAGCATTTACACCTTGTGCAAAATAAGCTTCTCCTCTGATCTGTGTCCTTCCTCCTCATTCAACAGGAGCTCTCCTTGTTATCATTGCTTCTCCTCTCTCTGCTTCTTAAGAATGTTTAGATCCAGCATCTTCCTCTGCTACAGCAGCTCTGGCTGGACCCTCAGGTCTCTTGTTCGTCCTTTCTCGGTGTTGTGGACACTCGAATGCTCGATGTCCTTCTTCACCACAGTGGAAACAGGTCCCACGAAATACTCCTCTTCCAAACCCTCGTCCAGATCCACCCTGTCCTCTTGGGTAGTTGTTCTGATCATGGGGCTGATAAATATCCTCTTCCTTTTGATCCTGGTTACTACTTGTTTCACCAGTCTTCTTCAGATCTTTGTATTTTTCTCCACTGGTCCTCCCACCAGTTCTTCCACCATGGCCCCTTCCTCTTTGCTTGCCTTCAAACCGTCTATTCAGCTTTTCTTCCACCTTTAGGGCAAACTGGTAAGCATCCTCAATGGTGCTTACCCGAACTAGGCTCAGCTCCTCTTGGATACTGAGTCTCAACCCATTGATATAACGGGCCACCTTCTCCTTGTTTGCCTCTAAATGTCCAGTTCTAATAGAGATCTTGTAAAACTCCTCGGTGTATTCTTGGACAGTTTTGATTTTCTGTCTCAAACTCTGCATTTTCCTTAGCAAATCCAACTCGTAATCTATCGGAATAAACTGTCTTTTCAGCTTTTCCACCATTCTATCCCATCTTGTTATTCTTTCCTTCCCTCTTCTGTTCCTTTCCAGTTGTATTCCCTTCCACCAAATGTTTGGCATGACCCTTCAACTTGGTCTTAGCAAATCTGACCCGATTAGGGTCTTCAACCTCCTCATATTCGAAATATTCTTCTAGGTCATTTATCCAGTCAATCACCTCTTCTGGATTTAGGTTTCTTGAATATGTAGAAACCTCCATTTTTGGTTTCTTTCCAATCTGGGAGATGGCTTTGTACAACCTGGCTTGTGCAGGATCTACAACCTCTTCTTCTTCCTCAAATTGGTCTTCTTCTTCATCAACTTCGTCTTCACTTCCTTCATCCCTTCCGGGCTCGTGCCTTCTGCGTAGCTCTTCTTGCAAGGCCTGAACTTGCCTCTGCAAAGCTCGAAAATCTTCTACCGGCACCACATTTCTTACTCCACCATGGTTTCTTCGTGGAGGCATTTTTCTTTCTTCCCTTACAAATCCTTCCACAGATCCTGGTGTAACTGCCTCTCTTTCGACGATCGGTTACACGCTCAGGAACTCCCGCTCTGATACCACTTGATGGCAAGCCGAGATTCACACAACAAAACTTGAAATTATTTCTCTGTAAATTGCTTAACACAGTCTTACAATACCGTCCATCGGCATAATTCTTCCCCCTCTCAATCTCGAACTCACCATCCCCTTCCCTTACAATTTTTGAGTTTTTATCGAGGTCTCGACCCTCTAGGCCATTAATGCCCCCACCTGAGAGAATTCATGAAACAAAATCTGAAAGTTCGCTTCCTCGGCCAAGTTTTCAAATTTCCTTCCATAAATGGGCAACTGCCCCGATCCGCTATGAAAGCTTGCATTAAAGACCCCCTTGACCTGCAACCGCCATTTTGGTCAGACTGTTCTTCTGAACCGCTGTCTCATCCATAATGTCCATGGCCTACAACTGTCGCCTTGTCAGAATATTTATCTGTGACCGTTGCCTCTTTTCCCGTGCGCGTGGCCGTCCGCGTGTTCATTTCTTATTTGCCTTCAATCGGTCGTGATATCGCGACCATTCCACCTGCGAGCCCTTTGCTTCGGTTTGTGTCGCGATATCACGACGTCACGATATCATGACAAAACCTTCGCCTTGCCTTAGGTTCTTTTTGCCTTTGCCTTTCGGTTCAACTTTTGCCTTTGCCTTTGCCTTCACCTTTTGGTCGTCGCGATATCGTGACGTCGCGATATCGCGATGAAACTTCCCCCGTGCCTTAGTTTCAAAGATGTCGCGATATCACGATGAAACTTCCCCTTGCCTTAGTTTCCAATTGATGTCGCGATATCGCGACGTCGCGATATCGCGATGACTTCCTTGCCTTAGTTTCTAATTGATGTCGTGATATCACGACGTCGCGATATCGCGACAAAACTTCTGACTTGCCTTGATTTCCTTTAGATGTCGTGATTTCGTGACAAAACCTTTGCCTTGGTAAAGAAAAGAAATAAAACAAAATACAAAATACTTAGAAAAATTTGGTTGATGCAAGATTGCCTTGCTATCGTCGGATGCTCCTGCATCAGACACCCGGGGTAAATTGAGAAGTGATCCTCACTTCTGTTCTGTTAGGGGAAGACCCAGGCGGTCAACCTCTGTTTTCGACAACCAAGTTGCATCTTCTACAGGTCTGCCCTTCCACTTTATCAAATATTCAGAATATTATTTGTTCCTGGTGCTTCTGCCTTCACGAGCGTCTAATATTTCCTCGACCTCGTCTGTGGTTGGAGTAGATGCTGGAATTTGCCATAACTCTGTACTTGGTGCCTCTGTACTCTCTCCCTCATGGTATTCCACTAAATCTGAAATGTTAAAAATAGGTGAAATGTCAAGCCAACTTGGCAATTCCACTTCATATGCATTGCTTGACTCCCGTTTTTCTAGTATTCTGCATGGCCCAAACTTCTTCATCTTCAATTTGTTATAAGTTTTGGCAGGAAATCTTTCTTTTTTGAGATGGACCATGACTTCATCTCCCACTTCGAACTCTTTGAACCGTCGCTTCTGGTCTGCTCTTGTCTTATATTGAGTATTCATTTTTATAATTTGTTTCTTTACTTCTTCATGCAGACTTTTCATATGTTTCGCAAATTCCTCTGCCTCGGCACTGCGCCTTTCTCCTTTATCCAATTTTCTCAGCTCAGAAACATTTCTTGGGATGTTTCCATATATGACTTGGAATGGAGATTTATTTGTGCTCTTATTGACAGAATTGTTGTATGCAAATTCCGCCTGCGGTAAAACCAAATCCCATCCCTTGGGTTTATCTGCTATCAAGCATCTCAATAAATTACCCAGACTTCTATTTACCACCTCTGTCTGTCCATCAGTCTGCGGGTGGTATGCAGAACTGAATTTCAGATCTGTCTTCAACTTCTTCCACAAGGTTCTCCAGAAATACCCAACAAACTTTGTATCTCTGTCAGAAACAATGCTCTTTGGTAGACCGTGAAGTCGTACCACTTCCTTGAAAAATAACCCTGCAATGTGAACCGCGTCACTTGTCTTCTGGCAGGGAATAAAATGTGCCATCTTGGAGAATCTGTCAACCACTACAAATACGGAGTCATTTCCCCTCTGTGTTCTCGGCAATCCAAGGATGAAATCCATGCTGATGTCCTCCCATGGCCTCTCAGGTACAGGTAATGGCTGATATAATCCAGTGTTCTGTCTTTCGCCCTTTGCCATCTGGCATATTCTACAACTTTGCACAAACTTTTTCACATCTTGCTGCAGTTGCGGCCAATAGTAGTTCTCACTCACCAGGGCAATGGTCTTATCCCGACCAAAATGTCCAGCCAGTCCTCCGTTGTGTTTCTCCTTGACTAGGTTTTCCCGCATGGAACTCCTTGGAATGCATAATTTACTTCCTCTGAACAACATTCCATCTTGGATTAGAAAATCCAACCATTTTGTCCTGTCCAAAGTAACAGGTGCCAAGCAAGCCGTCCAGGCTTCTGCAAAATCAGGATCTTCAGGGTACAAACCCTTCAGTTCTTCAAACCCGACTACTTCCACTGTCATTTCAATCAGCAAATTCTGCCTTCTACTTAAGGCATCCGCAACTCTGTTTGATTTCTCACTTCTGTGCTTCAGTACAAAGGTATAACTTTGGAGAAACTCAACCCACTTCAAGTGCCTCTGATTCAATTTTGTTTGGTTGTTGATATATTGTAAGGCCTGATGATCAGTATATAGGACAAACTCTTTTGGCAATAAATAATGCCTCCACTTCTTTAGAGCCTGAACTATAGCATAAAATTCTTGATCATAAACTGAATACTTTTTCTGAGCATCATTGAGTTTCTCACTAAAGTAAGCAACAGGCCTGCCTTCTTGACTCAGTACAGCTCCTATGGCACTCCCACTAGCATCAGTATCCACTTGAAATACCTTGTTAAAATTTGGAAGTGCCAAAACAGGCTGTTCTGTGACCTTCTTCTTCAACATATCAAAACTCTTATCTGCTCCTAAGGTCCATTTGAATTCTTTCTTATCCCCTCTCATTGTTTCTGTAAGGGGTGCACAAATGTTGCTGAAATTCCTAATGAATTTCTTGTAAAAACTGGCTAGACCATGAAATGATCTTACCTCAGTTGTGCTTCTCGGAGTAGGCCATTCGATGATAGCTCTCACCTTTTTTGGGTCCATTTTTAGACCTTCTGCTGAGATAACAAATCCCAGGTACACTAACTCCTTTACAAAATTACACTTTTTTAGATTAATTAATAACTGCTCCTCCCATAGCTTCCCAAAAACCCTTCTGATGTGCATCAGGTGTTCTTCCGGGGTTCTGCTAAATATTAATATATCATCTAAATAGACAATGACAAATTTGCCTAAAAATTCCTTCAGTACCTCATTCATCAGCCGCATGAAGGTACTTGGTGCATTGGATAGCCCAAATGGCATGACCAACCACTCATACAGACCCTCTCTGGTCTTGAAGGCTGTCTTCCACTCATCTCCCTCTCTGACACGGATCTGATGGTAACCACTCTTGAGATCAATCTTGGTGAAGTACTTGGCTCCACTCAAACAGTCCATTATGTCATCCATTCTTGGCAATGGAAATCTGTATTTTATTGTGATCTTGTTGATGGCTCGAGAATCTGTACACATTCTCCACTCTCCATCTTTCTTTGGCGCTAGCACTGCAGGTACTGCGCATGGACTCAAACTTTCTCGAATCAGTCCCTTCTCCAGCAACTCCTGGACCTGCTTGTTTAACTCCTCAGTTTCCACAGGTGTCATTCTGTGTATTGCTTTATTTGGCAAGCTCGATCCTGGCACCAAATCTATATGGTGGCTGATTTTCCTTACTGGGGGTAAACCCTCGGGCACATTATCAGATACAATATCTGGAAATTCCTCCAACAGATCTAGGACTTCTGCTGGGGTATCTTTGCATTCTTTCTCCCTAACTCTAGGAATTATTGCATAACACAAATGTTCATGCTTCAAACCGTCCAAAAATTTTCTCCCTTCAACTAAACAGATTCTGGAGCTGTTACATACCTTTTCATCCACCTCCTTCATGGGCTTCAGCTTATGGCGCACGCCATTCTTCGTCAATGAGTAGGTGTTGGCACGGCCGTCATGCACTGCACTCCGATCGAACTGCCATGGCCTTCCCAGCAACATATGGCAAGCATCCATAGGCAAGATGTCGCATAGGACCTCATCACAATAATTCCCAATATTAAATTTAATGAAGCATTGCTCATCGACCAAAGCCCTATGGTCCTTCATGTAACCATGCGACCCGATATGGATGCGGGTGCTTCTTCCTCTCTAATTGTAACTTGGTAACCATTTCTTCTGAAACCAGGTTATCCGTGCTACCATTGTCAATAATAATATTGCAAATCTTACCCACGCATTTACACCTTGTGCGAAATAAGCTTCTCCTCTGGTCTGTGTCCTCCTCCTCATTCAGCAGGACTCTCCTCATGATCATTGCTTCCCCTCTCTCTGCTTCTTCAGAATGTTCAGATCCAGCATCTTCCTCTACCACAGCAGCTCTGGCTGGACCCTCAGGTCTCTTGTTCATCCTTTCTCGGTGTTGTGGACACTCGAATGCTCGATGTCCTTCTTCGCCATAGTGGAAACAGGTCCCATGAAATACTCCTCTTCCAAACCCTCGTCCAGATCCACCCCGTCCTCTTGGGTAGTTGTTCTGATCACGGGGCTGATAAATATCCTCTTCCTTTTGATCCTGGTTACTACTTGTTTCACCAGTCTTCTTCAGATCTTTGTATTTTTCTCCACTGGTCCTCCCACCAGTTCTTCCACCATGGCCCCTTCCTCTTTGCTTGCCTTCAAACCGTCTATTCAACTTTTCTTCCACCTTTAGGGCAAATTGGTAAGCATCCTCAATGGTGCTTACCCGAACTAGGCTCAGCTCCTCTTGGATACTGAGTCTCAACCCATTGATATAACGGGCCACCTTCTCCTTGTTTGCCTCTAAATGTCCAGTTCTAATAGAGATCTTGTAAAACTCCTCGGTGTATTCTTGGACAGTTTTGTTTGTCTGTCTCAAACTCTGCATTTTCCTTAGCAGATCCAACTTGTAATCTGTAGGAATAAACTATCTTTTCAGCTTTTCCACCATTCTATCCCATCTTGTTATTCTTTCCTTCCCTCTTCTGTTCCTTTCCAGTTGTATTCCCTTCCACCAGATGCTGGCATGACCCTTCAGCTTGGTCTTAGCAAATCTGACCCGATTAGGGTCTTCAACCTCCTCATATTCAAAATATTCTTCTAGGTCATTTATCCAGTCAATCACCTCTTCTGGATTTAGGTTTCCAGAATATGTAGAAACCTCCATTTTTGGTTTCTTTCCAATCTGGGAGATGGCTTTGTACAACTTGGCTTGTGCAGGATCTACAACCTCTTCTTCTTCCTCAAACTGGTCTTCTTCTTCATCAACTTCGTCTTCACTTCCCTCATCCCTTTCGGGCTCGTGCCTTCTGCGTAGCTCTTCTTGCAGGGCCTGAACTTGCCTCTGCAAAGCTCGAAAATCTTCTATCGGCACCACATTTCTTACTCCACCATGGTTTCTTCGTGGAGGCATTTTTCTTTCTTCCCTTACAAATCCTTCCACAGATCCTGGTGTAACTGCCTCTCTTTCGGCGATCTGTTACACGCTCAGGAGCTCCCGCTCTGATACCACTTGATGGCAAGCCGAGATTCACACAGACAAACTTGATATTATTTCTCTGTAATTTTCTTACCACAGTGTTACAATACCGTCCACCGGCATAATTCTTCCCCCTCTCAATCTCTAACTCACCATCCCCTTCCCTTACAATTTTTGAGTTTTTATCGAGGTCTCGACCCTCTAGGCCATTAATGACCCACCTGAAAGAATACATTAAACAAAATCTGAAAGTTGGCTTCCTCGGCCGAGTTTTCAAATTTTCTTTCCATAAATGGGCAACTGCCCCGATCCGCTATGAAAGCTTGCATTAAAGACCCCCTTGACCTGCAACCATCATTTTGGTTAGACTGTTCTTCTAAATCGCTGTCTCATCCATAATGCCCATGGCCTACAACTGTCGCCTTGTCAGAATATTTATCTGCGATCGCTGTCTCTTTTCTCGTGCGTGTGGCCGTCCACATGTTCATTTTTGATTTGCCTTCAACTGGTCGTTATATCGCGACATGTCACGATATTGTGACCATTCTACCTGCGAGCCCTTTGCCTCTGTTTATTTTGCGATATCGCGACGTCGCAATATCGCGATAGCTTTTGCCTTTGCCTCGGTTTTCTTTTCGTTGTCATGATATCGCGACGTCACGATATCGCGACAAAAACCTTCGCCTTGCCTTAGGTTCTTTCCGCCTTCACCTTTCGGTTCAACTTCCACCTTCGCATTTGCCTTCGCCTTTTGGTCGTCATGATATCGCGACATCGCGATATCGCGACATCGCGATATCGCGACGAAACTTCCCCCATGCCTTAGTTTCAAAAAAAATGTCACGATATCGCGACGAAACTTCCCCCTTGCCTTAGTTTCCAAATAACGTCGCGATATCGCGACGTCACGATATCGCAACGAAACTTCCTCTATGCCTTAGCTTCCAAATAACATCGTGATATCATGACAAAACTTCTGACTTGCCTTGATTTCCTTTAGATGCCGCGATTTCGCGACAAAACCTTTGCCTTGGTAAAGAAAAGAAATAAAACAAAATACAAAATACTTAGAAAATTTGGTTGATGCAAGATTGCCTTGCTGTCGTCGGATGCTCCTGCATCACTACGTTGAACATGCACCAATTGGGAGGTTTGCTCGATTTAAGCAAATTTATTAGACTCAAAGAGTCCTCTTAGATGACCACCTTTTTACAACCCAAAGGATGCAACAACATCAAACCTTGGTAAGTTACTTTGGATTTAGCAAAGAAAGAGCACTAAGAGGAAAGATGTTGAGAAAAAACAACAAAAATCCTATAATTCTCATATTTTATGATTCCCCTAGCCCCAGCTAAACCAAGACTCCCTTTAGATGCTCCATAAAAGTTTAGCTTCACCCATTTGCTTGGAGGTGGTGACCATCTGACTTCTGATATCGAATTAGTGATTTGGAGTTGTAACGTAACGTCGGGAAACCAAGGGAGTGCTCCAGAGCCAATTTATACACCAAAAATATCTAATTTCTACCAGCATTCTCCTTGGGTGCTACCTTCAAATTTTCCACCACACTCCATAGGGCTCTGAAACCCACAAAACTTAGACTTCTCTTGGAATTCTTAAAGGCTCGAGCATTTCTCTCTTTCTAGAAGCCCTACAAAATATTAGGAAGGAGCAGATTCTAAAAATCCCTTAGTCTAGGAGAATGAAAGGGGGGCTCTCACTACGAGATTAAATCTAGAACAAAGTTTGGGAAGATCCAAACCACTGACAAGAATCCCAGAACCGCCTCATAGACATCATCGAAGAAAGAAAAGGTACTAAAAATATGATCAATCATTTTCAGGTCTGATTCGCAAAGATAACATCTATGGATCATCATACCCCTCTTTTTCAGGTTTTCTATAAAAAGAACTTTCTTTTGAGTAGCAAGCTAGAGCAAAACGTTTATCTTAGGTAGAAGGTGTTTAATCCATATATTACTACAAGGCCTCCAAAAGACGAAATCTGGTTCTGATGAAGCATAGGCCGAATGCATAGAGAAAGACCCATCAGATTCACCACTCCAGACAACCACTCTAATTTCATTAATTTTATTCTCAAGAAGGCTTTCCAATGTGAAGTCGTGAAAAAATCACTTTCATCCGCCTATTCACATTTTAATTGACGTCGACGAAATTCTTATTATTTTTGGCACAACATCACACTTTATATCAAAAAAATTTACAATCGATGACAATCGATCAATAAATTTTTTTAATTAATAATCGATCAATAGACTTTTATTGAATTAAGGGATTCTAATGTTTTTTTAGTTCGATGCTTAGTTTATCCTTTTGCATTTTATTCAAAATTAAAGTCATTGGTTTGAGCTTTATTGGTTTCTACTGTTATGAAAGTCAAAAGTCAAAAAAAAAAAAAAAATTGTTATATATAAATCATGTTAACAATTGTTTTTTTAAACATTCAAAATGTTAGTTGTTGAATATAGATTTTATAATATACATTTTTATTATAAATTTTTAATCTTATAAAATTTTTAAAGTTCAAAATTAAGGTTTTAAAAATTAAATAAACTTTTGACAAATTTAAATATAATCATTATAATAAAATACAATTCACCATGAAGTTAAACTAAAATAACTACTTTTTATTTTTAAATATGAAATTACATTAAAAAAAATTTTAGAACATGGAAGATATTGATAAAGATAAAAGGCAAGGATAAAAATTTAGAACATGGAAGATATTAATAAAGACAAAAGACAAGCATACGAATTTAGAACATGAAAGATATTAATAAAGACAAGAATTTAGAACATGGAATATATTAATAAAGATAAAAACAAGGTTAAAATTTAGAGCATGGAAGATATCAATAAAGACAAAAGACAAGCATAAGAATTTAGAACATGAAAGATATTATTAAAGATTAAAAGTTTAATGCATTTTAAGAGCTTTTAATACATTTAATACATTCTTAACATTCGTGTGTAACTAGTATCCTTGTACTTGCTTACTCTAAAGGTCCTAATCAAATATTCAGGAAATACAGACTACGTGCCTGGGCACCCATACAACTCTATTGAGCCTTACAATTGTACAAGGTAATTCTTGCAATTTTCCATGGTAGTGAATCTGACAAGGTTTGGTGTCGACCATGAATTCCCTAAAATATTTAGTAAACAGGAAGAAGATAACCTTTCGCAGCAAAATTTGGTATTTTGGAAAGCAAATAATTAACAGGATTTTCTGCCTGATCTGATATGACATAGTAGTCGGCTATCACTACCTACACCAATTAGCGCTTCTACCGGATCTGATATGACATGGCAGTTCAATATACCTCAACCAATTTGGAAATTTGAGAGGAGCAGAACAGGTAGCGCTACAGCATTTAACAATTTTGGAGAAAGGAAGCAGTCATCATGTGAGATGTCACGTTGAGATAGCTTTATGGAATAATCACTTATCATGTGAGATGTCACGTTGACAGAATCACTGCGCGTGCCAAAACGTTGAGATGTCACGTTGACATAGCTTTTTGTTCTCACACTGTTGTGCATGTCAAAACATGATCAAATCCCTCCAATTCTTATAGATGATTTGTCTCCATCTTATAGATTTAAAACTTCTCTCTGGATTACAAACATAAATGCAAATGGAATTTCTCATGGTAGATTCGATGGCCCAAATCTCCATTCCAATGGCCGGTAAATTATAATTGTCGCCGTAACTTCGCATCTCAGAATTGCCTCCGACGTATCCAAAATGTGTCCACATCACCTAATTCGACTGAGATTGCATCGCGTAAAGCTTCTCCTCAACAACTGCAAATTGAGGCTCCATAACATTTAAATCTTCCGCAAGTCTGCGGCCGTTTGCGCATTAATTAGGCACCAGTGTCCATTCGACACTCTTCAGGTCGAAAAACTCTCCGGAAGCATGAGTCTCTGCAGCCCCTCCCGTACAATGGTATCCTCGTATTGCATGAAACAAAGTTTGGAAGGAGCAATTGAAATTCGAGGCAATATGGTCTTGAAACTGTAGATCTTAATAGCAAGATCTCACGTAAAAAGTTTGGCACACATAATATGCCAACATCATGTATTATAATGTAAATACATGACATTTAGAATAAAATAGGTGGAAGCCAAGTGCCGCACAGCCCACAATTAAGTAGCATATACAGAGGGATAAAGCATGGTGGGAGCTTGCATGGAGCATATTTTGGAATGCGTGCCATCACATGCACATACCCACATACCCAGGCAGTGCAATGATCTAAGAAATAATAGTTTTATTTTAATGAAAATGAGGTAGAACAAAAAAAAAAATTGTATCTTGGATGATTCAATGTACCAGGGGACCTAATTCTTGCCAATCTGTTAGGGAACCTCATGAGGCAAATGATTTCGTGTAAGGAAAGTTTATAAAAGGATTTCATGCAAGGAAATTTTATAAAAGGTAGAGCCTCCCCTACTGTATTTTATAAGATTCAGTTCTTAGTCGTTCTTTAAGAATTTTTTTTTAGGTTAGAAGCTCCTTAAGGTCGTTCTTTTACATAATATGTCAAATAAATAAGGTTTTAACTTTTCGTATAAGGAGGAACCTTTTATAAACTACCGAACAAAAAAATTCTTAGGTTGACGTTACTTTTCATCGTTCAGTAAATGAGGGGCATGAAGGTGTTATCTACGTATCACATAGCTAATGCCAATAAGAAAATGACAATTCTAGTAGGAAGGAGCCTATGTCAAAGGCGATTAATAAGCTTGAAGCTCCCCACATCATAAGTCAAAGTTGATCAAGCAAGCAAAGAATCCTAGACTTTATGGTGAAAACTAAGCCAAGTTTCAACCCAAATAAATAGACTAAAACTTTTTTAATAATAATTAATAGAGATTAGCTATAGATGAGGGTTTTACCTTATATGCAGCCCTAGACCTATCCCTCAAACATAAGAAGGTTCCAAAAACTAAAACAACCTCTCTAGAAATTGGGATCCAATAAAGCTAGAGTCCTAGGTTTACTACAAAATGACATCAAGAATAGACCTAGGGATCACAACCCAAGAACTAGAGAGTAAGAAAAGAAGGGGCACAATACCTACAAAAAAGGTTGACAAGCTTGTCAAGGATTATTTGGCTACATAAAGGATTTTCTCCAAAATTGGTTCTAAAAGACAAAAGGGTGATAATAGAATTGAAGGTTAGATGACTAAAAGGACTCAAGGCATATGAGAAGTCTAGTAGCTGTTATGAATATAGCCCTAAAAGCATCAACAATCAAGTAAGAGGCCAAAGAACGATGGGACCAATGTTAATCAGATAAAATAATCATCCATGAATTGTAGCTCAAGTCTCAAAGATAATTTTAAGGTAGAGGATATCCCTAAAATTTGGTAGCTCAAAAAGAATATGACAAAGTAAATTAGAACCATAATAGAGGCTAGATGCTAAAAATAACACTATGTAGAGGACATAATCATTGGTGTTCAAATATGAGATTATTTGATGGGAGCAACAACTAGATTTGATTGAAGGTCAACAAGATGATCACTTAGAACTAAAGCATAAACAAGGCAAAGAGTTTGGTAATAAAAGAACTCAAATTACCCATAATAATAAGATGAACAACAATTGATGATGTCACACAGAAAGCTCTCCATTCATAGCAACACTTAGAGTGATTAGAGCCTAAAGCAACTTCGAACATGCCAAAGTAATTACAATTCGACACCTTCGATGCCTCCACTCAAAGAGGCCATATTTCCTGCTCAACACGTCTCATGGAAGGGATTTTGAATTTCAAATTTTGTTGTAAATATTATAAATAGGCATCTTGAAGGCAAAAAAAAAGGTTGAATTGTTGTCATGTCTAGCATTTGACCTTGGGCGTTCTACCTTCTCTTTCTATTTTGTATTTTAGTTTGGACTTGGACCTTGGGTTAAATTATGTACAGACCATCAAGCCTCTTGTAATTGTATATGGATGTAATGGTATTGAACATAAATTCAAGGAGCTATGAGTATTTATGAAATCCCTATCATGATCTAGGTATTTATGTATATTTCCATGGAAGGTTGTGACAACTCTTATATTTCTATCTTGGCTTCCATAGGAGATTATTTGATTTATGCTCTTATGCAATTGGTATTATGTTCAATTTACTACCATGTTGGTTCATGTATTCACTAATCCCATTGGAATGTGGTATAGAAATTATAGATTTTTGGCACATCACTACCCATAGCTTAGGCTTGTTAGGCTAGACTAGTTATTTACTATGTTTTATTTCTCTTTTTGTTCCTTGGAAAATGGACCCAGTAGAGTAGGATAGTGGAGGAGGAAGAGTGCTAAAGATCACACCCAGCTAAGCAACTAGCCTTGATAAAAATATTGAAGATTTATTAAAGAAGCCATGTCCCACGCTTCCTAAACTTCCTAGGATTGGCACTCCAAATGAGGTATATGGCACTAGATGCACCCACTCAAAAATAATCCACATCCATGGAAGGTCACAATGCTTGGGGTACAAGGATAAGTTTAGGGCCCCAACACCTATAAGTGAATTTGAACATTTTAATCATAAGATTTGGAGAAAGTGGTCAAGAGTGAGGTGTTTCATATCATAGACCAAGGTTTCAAGCCCATATGTGAATCTTAATATTTAGCCAAGGGATTTGAGACAAGCAATAGGAAACAAGAAATTCCACATTATAGAACAAGGTTAATACCTAGGTTCAAAAGTGACCAACAATACAAAATTACTATATGATATATTGGAATATGATAGTAACATGATGATGATATAATAGGGGTGCGACCTACTTAATTTCATATAACCAATTTAAACCAATTTTTACACGTAAATGATGTTAGGCTTACAAATAAGAAGATAAATGATAATAAAAATTATATCTTATAATAATTGAGATATAAAACTTTAAAAAGAGTTACGTTGTTGTAACTTGAATTTATTTTAATATACAAAACATTAAGAAAGATTTGGTTAAATCACAACTTGATCTCCATCTTAATTAAATTCAAATTTTAAAAAGTAATTATTTGAACAAGATTTTATCTCAACGAAAACAATATCAATTGATAAAAAATATATAATTTGAAAAGGAAAAAATATATCTCAACAAGTTAAATATGATTTAATTAACTTATTAATAAATATAATAATATAATAAAATAATCTCAATTAAAATTACTATAACTTATTTAATAACATAAAAAAACAAAATATAAATAAAAAATAACCAATTTTAAAAATAAAACTAAAACTAAACATCCATATACCTTAAAATCACCGTATATTATTTATTTTTATTTTTTTTCTTGATAGAGTTGGTTACAACCATACTAGTTTTAGTAGTTGGCAAGCCTGTGGTTTAAACCATAAAGGCTACATCCACCAAACCTATTCCATTTCCTTATTATTTAGCCTGACGTGAAAGCCTGATGTTAAATGGACCACCAAGTGCTCACGATTCAAGCCATAATTGTATGTTTGGCATGCACTCAGAATATTCAGGTTAAACTACTACCTTTGTTGTTGGCTTTCCCCAAGGTTTAAAAGCACCAAATATTTTATACATTAGAAAATCAACTACCCTTCCTCTCATTGACTCTCATTTTTATAAGAGAGTTATTACAACCACACTATTTTTAGTAGCAACTGGAGGGTTCAAACGATAAGGACTACATCCACCAAACCTATTCCACCTTGTTGTTTTATAGTTTATCATGAAATGGACCACCGGGCACTCCGAATTCGTTCTATCATCGTAGGTTTAATGTTTAATGTGCACTCAAATGATTCAAATCAAACTACTACCTTTGCAACAAGTTTCCCAAAGTTTGAACCTAAATCTCTTCTTAGTAAATACCCAATCAAACTAACACTTACCAATCCACCTAACCCTTAAGAATTCTCATTGACTCTAATATTACCAAATACTGGTATCTACAACTTTAGTTTCATTAATTTTATTCTCAAGAAGACTTTCCAACGTAACATCGTGAAATCGGCTGAAAAATCACTAAAATTCTCCTCTTCACATGTTAATTGACGTCATGAGATCCGCTGAAAAATCATTTTCATTATCCTATTCACATGTTAATTAATTATTATTTTTGGACACATCACACTTTATATCAAAAGTTTACATATAAAAAAAACTTTTTCTTAAATTAATAATCGATTAATAAACTTTTATTGTAATAAACTTTTATTGAATTAAACGATTCTAATGTTTTTTCTTAGTTCGATGCTTAGTTTAAGTCATATCCGTTTGCATTTTATTCAAAATGATAGTCATTGGTTAGGTGAAAAATTTATTTTATATATAAATTATGTTTTTTAATAATATTTTTTATATATATTTGTTGTAGATATTGAATTCAGAAAAGTAACATTTTTATTAGTAAACTACACAATTCTTTTTTACTTTTGCAATGTTAGTTGTTAAACATAAATTTTATAATATGTCTCTTGTTATGAGTTTTCTAATCTTATTATGAAATTTCTAATGTTCTAAATTTATTAAGGTTTTAAAAACGAAGTAAACTTTTGACAAACTTATATAGTTATTGTAATAAAATATAATTCACCAATAGCTAATGTGATAAAATACAATTCATCAATAGCTACTTTCATTTATAGATATCAAAATACATAAAAAGAGGATAAGAATTTAAGAATTTAGAACATGGAAGATATTAATAAAGACAACCACAAAATTATATAGAAAGGATACAAAATTAATGCATTTTAAGAGCTTTTAATACATTCTTAACATTCCCGTGTAACTAGTATCCTTGTACGTAGCCTACTCAAAAGGTCCTGATCAAATATTCAGGAAATACAGCCTACGTACCTGGGCACCCATACAACTATATTGAGCCTTACAATTTTACAAGGTAATTCTTGCAATTTTCCATGGTAGTGAATCTCACAAGATTTGGTGTCTACCATGACATGGCAGTTCAATATACCTCAACCAATTTGGAAATTTGGCAGCAGCAGAACTGGTAGCTCTACAGAATTTGACAATTTTGGAGAAAGGAAAACAGTCATCAAATGAGATGTAATGTTGAATCACTTTGCATGCTCATAGCTTTATGTTCTCACTGCTGTGCATGTCAAAACATGATCAAATCCCTCCAATTCTGGTACCTTGATTTGTCTCCATCTTATAGTTTTCGAACTTCTCCTTGTATTACAGACATAAATGCAAATGGAATTTCTCGTGATATACTTGATGGCCCAAATCTCAATTCCAATGCCCAGTAAATTATAATTGAAGCCGTAACTTTGCATCTCAGATTTGCCTCCGACGTATCCAAAATGTGTCCACTGCTCCTTCCACGCATCGAATTCCATCACCTCATTCGACTGTGACTGCATCGCGTAAAGCTTCTCCTCAACTACTGCAAATTGAGGCTCCATAACATTTGAATCTTCCGCAAGTCTGAGGCCGTTTGCGCACAAATTAGGCACCAGTGTCCATTTGCCACTCTTCGGGTCGAAAAACTCTCCGGAAGAAAGAGTCTCTGCAAACCCTCCTGTGAAATGGTATCCTCCTATTGCGAAGAACTTGTCGTCCATGACCAGACCTGCGCAATTAATTCGAGGTATAATCATGTCCGGAAGCGTTTCCCATTGATTTTTGAGAGTGTCATACCTGAAAGCGCTTTTGGAAGCTTCTCTGGTCACGTCGAGCAGTCCACCGCTGACATAAACGAATCGCTTCATTTCAGCACAGGCGAATCTTCTGAGTTTCTGTCCATTCACGGGTGGGGGAGATTGGATAGACTTCCAGCTTTCGTCTCCTTTATCTTCTTCTCTATGGTTGGAGGAAAATTCAACCTTGTAGTGATTAACAGCAAGGGGAATTTCCGGAAGAAATATCTCACAATTTGCGGCTGCGCTTCGGAGATGTATGTCGATAGAAATTCCGGCGGCTAGGGGATTGGGCAAAGCAAGGGTACGTAGGGTTAGAGGGTCCAGCAAGAGCCAACGTGTGTTATTCTGCGTGGCACGGACGTATCCCAGATAAGATTTCGTGTCAAATAATCCGATGAAAATGCAATATCCAGGAGAGAGGTTGAGAGAAAGTCGAATCGAATTGATGAGAGAGTCATTTCTAACTGAATTCCTCCAAGCGCGACAAACACAGCTTGCGATGGCCCTGCTGCGACGGGGCAATCTGGCAAGGCAGGTCATGGCAATTTCATGGGGTAGGGAGGGGATCAACTGAGATTCATCCATATCAATGCTTTCTTCCTTCTCTAATTCTTTGGGTGAAGACTCTCAACTTATCTGGTTCTAAACAGCGAGCCTGTTGGGAATTTGGAGCGTTCAATCCTCGTTAAAGAGGGCGAAAATTGGATCGAGTTGAATCGTGGTGATCGTGCCTAGCTTGAATCGAATGGTTCGAAATTACCTTTGCCAAGAGCACATGCTTACCAAGTTCCAACAAGAAAATAGAAAAAGAATGCGGAGTTCCCAATTACGACGTTGGTGAGCACGTGACGCATGTCGTGGGTGGTAGTTTTATGTTGTTTTCACAAAAATGACAAAGGATTTTACGCCCTCTGACATTGGCATTTGATTGATGGCCCGTGAACCAATGACCACCTTGTATCATGACTTTATTTTATTATTTTATTAAATCTATTGGTCAATTTTTCACCTACCTTAGTGCAACGTATGTGTCATCTTGTCTAATCATTTTTTATCAATTGAAGATGATTATTCTTCCATCCAACAGATTATTGTGTAAGAGCAGCCTTCTTATCAATATTCTTATTTTATTTACCTAATTTACTTTTGCTTTGCCAAATAATATTCTTATTTTATTTATCTAATTTACTTTTGCTTTGCCAAATAATATTCTTATTTTATTTATCTAATTTACTTTTGCTTTGCTAAATACTCTCCAAATTTTATGCATTACTAAAAATTTTGTGCCTCTTTGAAGGAAGATAATATGACCATCATTTTTATTTTTAGAGTTTTCTAAAACCTCTTATTGATGTTTTGATTTTGGTGATCTCAATATACTACATTAGAGAATTTTTAATGCCATTAGATCAAGGGAAACATTCATCAACTTTTATCAACCTCTCTTTTGAGACTGAGTTCTTTGGTTCTTTAACTTTTTCTTGTGATGAGTTGTTCTAATAAAGTTCTAGTGTGTGAACTGTGAAAACAAATGATGGACTAACTTTTTTTGGTTTTTTACAAACCTTAAACATTTTTAAAAATTTGTTTTCTTATGTTTTTCATATTCTCGAGCGCATAAGCATGACATATAAGGCACAATTTGTTTAGTATATAGTAAAAAGAAGATGTTAGATCAAATGAGATGAACCCCATTTGTTCGAAATTATTAGCAGATTTTTAATGTACTCCAAAAATAATTTATTACTAAAACCAAATATTAGTGATTATTTATTTCCAATGGTCTAATGATTCATTTTCAACCACTTTTATGAGAAGAGTAATAAACTAAGGCAATGTTCAATCATTTGAGATATGATCATTCAAATATGAAGCTTTACCTGTTTAAGAATTATACTCATTATATTACAGAAATAAATGATGAAAATCTATCATTTCTTCTATACACTCTTCAGATTCAAAAACATTTAAGCTATAATATTCTTCAGATTCATTTTCAACCACTTTTGGTGGGTCACTATTTGAAACACATTGACTTTCTTAATCATCTGCTTTAATTGTTTCATTCAACTTTATGAATAGTCTTGACCTATCACGTTTCCACACTAGTTAGATCTAGGATTCCTCCATCATCTAAAGACTCATGCATTTCTACATTTTGATAGGCTTGATTACTTACATTGGACATCATTTGATTCGAGGGTGCCAGATTAGATGATTGGCATTGGTTGGAATCCATAACTCCTGAAGAACTATTTAACATGAGAGAAAAATGTGTATCATGACTCATAGGTGGTATCTAATTTGAAACTTTAGGGTTAAGTAATGATAATTTATCCACATCAACCCCTTTTGAAATCCACCATTTTTTACAATTATTGCCTCGCTGTAGATTCTAGACAAAGATGGATTTCTAATATGTTTCCCTAGGAGTGCAAAAGTAAATGGTTCTAAGTATACTTGAATAACTTCTTCTTATGAAATGATGTAATGTGTCTCTATTTTAGTATACAACCTATGGAACCTATCATTAAATTAACTCATGGATTCATTAGTTTTTTTACAGATAGAGGAAAACTGATTTAATATAAATTCCGTGTCAACCAATTTTCCAATATGTTCGAGAAATATTGCTTCTAGTTGATCCCAAGAAGTGGTAGAACCTGCAGGTAAGTTAATAAAATAATTATGAGCAAATTCATCCAATGTGTATGGAAACATTCTACAGATAACATCTTCATGCATAATTTGAAAGTGAAACATAATATTTTTATATGCCTAAATATGTTCCTTAGTCGTAATCATTCCATCATGCTTATAATGGGGTAAATAATTTTTTGCCATTGAACTAGTTTTAACATGCAAAACTATGTATGAAAAATTCTCAACAATTTTATCATAACCATATTTCCGAGTTTATAACAATTCAAAATCAATAATTGGAAACATTTCGAACCTATTTTTTTAAATAAATTTTGAACTAGTTCAAATGCTGAAAATTAAATATTTACCTTTCAAGCCCTCCTTCTAGCACCAATTCTATTGATTGATAATTTCACCCATTTACGAAACCACACTCACAGTTAGGATTTTGAAACTAAAACTCTCTCTTGTAAAATAATGATTAGTTCTTCCAAGGTTTTGTATTACAAAGTGTCATAAAAGTTTAAAATATCTAAATATGAAATGATGCTAAAACAACTTTTGAATGCACATTGTTGTTAACTAGGGGCATGGATTTTTAGGTATTTTGATTTGAAATCGTTAGATGCAATCCTTAATAAAATTGAATTTCTCAATTTTGAAATAATAATAATCCTGGGAATCGTCTTTTCTTTTACTTCTTAATTTTGGGGTTTTTTAGGAAGTTTTGTTATCCATTCTCTGTAGGATTGGTGTGGGTTGGGTTTTTCCCAATTTAGTTGTTGATTGCATCTTGAATTGGGCTTCTCCATTTTCCTTGCCTAGACTTAAGTGTTTTTGTAAATTTCTTTTACCTCATGTGATATGGGGTGTTTGGAAGGAGCAGAACGCTCATGTATTCAAGTATAAAAAAAGTTTGGTCTTTTGTTTGAGCTTTTGTATTCTTTGGAGGATGATGAAGAATGTTTTGTGTGCCTTGAAGGAGTCAGATTTTTTGGAGGCTATGATTCCTAATGAAGTGTTTACTGAGTACAGTCTTGGTTTTGGGCATGTGGATCACCCCTCGTCAGCTCTGGATCCTAGAAGTTCTGTTTGATGGACCCCTTGCCCTGATGGTTGGTGTAAATTAAATTTTTATGGGGCTTCTAAATGTAACCCAGGGGTGGTTGGTGTCAGGGGGGTCATTCATGATAATAGCAGATAAATTCTTGTAACCTTTGCAAAATATCTCAGTGTTCAATCATCCCAATTTATGGAAGCAAGAGCAACCTTTTTAGGCTTGTCTTTGATTAGAGAATTGGGTGTTAAAAAAGCTATTGTCAAAGGTGATTCTTTAAATATTATAAACATGCTTAAAGGATCTTGTCACATAAGTTGGAAGGTGGCCAACCTGATTGATGAAGCCATTGGAATTATTCCAACCTTGGATGATGTTTTTATTGTGCATATTTTTAGAGAAGGCAATGTAGCGACGGACTTGATGGTAAATATTGGGGCATATCATCCAAGATATTTGGTTTAGTAAAGGGACTTCCCTCCTGATATTATCCATTATGTCAATAATGAATATCATTAATTTTTATCAAGAGGTTTACCTTCATTCTCTTCGGTGGGAAAGGTTTTGATGCAGTTGCAGTTGTTGGTCGAAGTGCAGGGTGGCGGTAGATATTTACTTCCTCGAATTCTTGGGGATTATTTCCTTTAGAATTTTAAATTTTGAATTGTGTTTCCCCCTTATTTGCTAGCATCAGGATATATCCCGAGGCTTCTTTGGCTTCCATTGGAATGCGCTCTCCATCCAATGTTCTGGCCTCATTACTTTATGTTAATTTTTCTTGTCCATTCATGGGAGAGGGTGCTTGCATTATTTTGTGGATCGGTACTGGACCTCTTCTCTCATGTCTCCTTTTTAGCTTCTTGGGTGGTGATGGTTGCTCCATTGGTATCGTCATAGGATGAGTACCCAAGTTGTTTTTAATTCCCTATCTTGGGATTGGTATGGGGGTAATTATTTCTATAATAGACCTTTTTGCTTGCATAATTTGGCCATTGCCTTAGTGTCATCTCTATTGGAGTGCACTTTTTTTAATCCTACACTAGTTTGTAGAACCTTTGTTTATTGGCTAGTTGGCGAGGAACTGCTTGTATTGGCACGCAAAAGGTGGTTTTTTCCCCTGTATTGCTTGTATTAGAAGGATGTCTAGTTTTATTTTGTTTGAGCCCTCGTATTTTGTGCTCCTTCTTGTTGTTGCCAATTTACATTTTCCTTTGTGTGTCCTCTTCTTCTCGGATTATGGGTGGAGAATTTTTGGTTTCTTGGCTCTTCTCAGTGTTCATGAAACTCTGGTATTGCGGCCTTTTGTAATTAGCTTGGGCAATTTAATTATGTTTATGATGGGGATGGGTATCTATTTGTGCTCAAGCCTATTATGGAGTCTCCTGTATTTTGTTGTTTGCTCGGGTGTCTCCTCCTTTGGATACATGGTGTGGAAGAGTGTGGTTTTTATAAGTAGGGATTTTGTGCTTGATTTGAATATGGGGAAAGCCAAACTTTATGGGACCAAGTCAAAGCATGTTAAATCTAGGGTGGAGCCTGATTTAATGGTTAATGATGAAGAGGTTAAATCTATTTTGAATAATTGGGACTTACTGAAGTGTGTCCAAAAATTTCATGGATATAATATGATTCTTTCCAAATAGATGGCTACTACGTGGAAGGAGGGATGTGTAAGAGTCAAGTCCTCGTACTTTGAGGTTTCTACAGAGTTGATCAGTCACACTATGAGTTTGGTGTTGGATGGCGCTTATCACAACAGGATATGCATTCATTGTTGAAAGAAATTAACTTCTTTCTAGAGGGTGATGAATTTTTACCCATAATCCAGAATGGGTACAGTGCCAAGTCCTTATCTCCACCATGGGATAGGGTAATTAAGGTTGTTATGGACTATTTTATGTTGGATTCTATATATGATATCATACGTAGTTTCCACACTATGTTTCAGAATCATCTTAGAATACAATTGTGGATGAATATCCCCTTATCTTTGTTTCATTCTATGAGGAAATTGATGCTAGCAATTCAAGGAGGGTGCGACAAATTTGTCCTTCACCAGGGATTGGCCCTTTTGGTTCTTGAGAAAATTGCGATAGAGAAAAGGGTTGTGGTGGAGGTTATTCTACAATCCTTGGATACTCTTTCAATCCCTATGCCTGACCAGGCTTGGGTGGATTTGAAACATTTAAGTGAATATTCTAAGGATGTTTATTCCTTTTCTATGGGCTCTAGTCAGGAGAAGATCTTCTGCAAGGTTCACATCTCTGCTAAAGGCATGATGGGATCTACAGTTAAGAGTTCTACTAATGTCATTGTTAAGAATTCCCTAGTTTTTCTATGGCCACTCTTGTTATGGGGGTCCTCCTTTTATCAATATAGTGGAAGGTTGTGGCACTCGCAAGTCGATGAGGTTGATTGGTAAAAAGAGGGATGTGGCAGAGTTGATGCAGGAGCATCCGATGGCGAAGCTGCAATCTTGCATCACCCAAAATGTATTTTTTTTGTTAAGTACTAAAACTGTCGCGATATCGCGACGCTTTTTGAAGAAGGGCGCCAGCGGGCCAAACTGTCGCGATATCGCGACGCTTTTTGATAAAAAGGGCCAAGGTGCAAAACTGTCGCGATATCGCGACGCTTTTTGAAGAAGGTCGCCAGCGGGCCAACCTGTCGCGATATCGCGACGCTTTTTCATGGAAAGGGCCAAGGCGTGAAACTGTCGCGAAATCGTGACATTTTTAAAGAAAAGCAGCTTCAGTGCAAAATGGTCGTGAAATCGTGACATTTTCAAGGAATGCAGCTTCAGCGCCAAATGGTCGTGAAATCGCGACAATTTCGGAGGAAAGCAGCTTCAGCGCCAACGGTCGTGAAATCGCGATAGCTCCGAGGCAAAATCACTTAAGTGCCAAATGGTCGCGAAATCGTGACACATCCGGGAAGCAAGATTTGAAAGCACAGGAACATCTTTGGCAAAAATTTCTAAGGCACAAGAATCGTCGTGAAATCGCGACACCTTCGGAGACAAAGTTCAAGGACGTCACGAAATCGCGACACCTTCGAAGACAAAGTTCAAGGACGTCGCGAAATCGTGACACCTTCATGGACAAGGCTCAAAGACGTCACGAAATCGTGACATATCCGGAGGCAAGGTTCCAAAACGCAAAGTGGTCAAGAAATCGTGACGTTTTCGGTGCGAAGACTCAACAGCGCAAGGTGGTCACGAAATGGCTACACTTCCGAGCCAAAGACTCAAGGACATGAAATGGTCACGAAATTGTGACATGTCACGGTTTCGTGGCCCGAAATGAAGCAGCAAGTACGGAATGCAAAGATGTCGCGAAATCGTGACATGTCGCGGTTTCACGGCCCAAAGGAGGAAAGCGAGTAAGAAAGGCCTAGACGTCGCGATTTCGCGACGTGTCACGGAATCGCGGTCCCAAGGAGGAGAGAGAAGCCTAACGCCAAAAACGTCACGATATCGCGACCAAAGAGGAGAGAGAAAGTATTGGAGCAAAAACGTCGCGATATCACGACCAGAGCTCTCACGACGTTGACCAGCCGACGATTGCAGAGACCAGTGCAGAGGGACACGTGGCGTGAAGTTATAGGTGGCCCGAGAGTATGGAGTGGTTATAGGGACTCTGGCAAGGGGACGCGTGGCATCAAATTACAAGCGGCTGTGACGCATCCCTTTGAATGATGAATTGGCGAAAGGATTGACAGGCGGCCGCAGTGCACTCCGCCACCCCAGACCATGATAATACGAGGCACCTGGTAGCATGTTGCAGGTGGTCACAAGACATTCGTGCGAAGGGTTACAAGGAATCCCACACTTGATGTAATGATGGAAAGAAGTTGGGGCCGGTGATATAAAAAGACTGCGCATGCATTGTATTGGGGGACTCCTGGCCATTTTATTTTGGAATTGCTGTGTATTCGAGTTAAGACCTCTGTTTAATGAAACTTGCTAGAATTTTGGCCTATGCATTGTTGATCTCGGAACTCTTGCTGTGTGTTGTTTATAGCCCTATATCAAGTGGTATCAAAGCAGGTTGGTTCTGAGAGTGCAAACCGATCGCCGAACAGAGAGGCAGTTTGCGCCAGGACTGTGGTTGTGGGTTGCGAAGAAGAAGCAGGATGCCTCCGCATAGAGACCGTGGTGGTATAAGGCACAGGAGAGCAAGAAGGGAGGAGGTCGATCTAAGAGCCCTGTAGAGGCAAGTTGAGGCCCTGCAAGAGGAAATTAGAAGAGGAGTCGAGCCGAGAAGGGAAGAACCCAGCGAAGATGAAGTGTGGGAAGAAGAGGTTCCATCTGATGCGAAAGAGGCTTTGGATCCAGCAGAGGCTAGGATGTATAGGGCCATCTCCCAGATCGGGAAGAAGCCAAAATTTGACGTCTCCACTTATTCTGGGAACCTCAACCCTGAGGAGTTGATAGACTGGATCAACGACATGGAGGAGTATTTTGAATACGAAGAGATATCAGATCCAAATCGGATCAGGTTCACGAAAACCAAGCTGAAAGGACATGCTAGCATCTGGTGGAAAGGAGTGCAGTTGGAAAGGAACAGGAGGGGAAAGGAAAGGATCACCAGGTGGGATAGGATGGTAGAGAAACTAAAGAGGCAGTTCATCCCTACAGATTATGAGCTGGACTTGTTAAAGAAAATGCAGAGTCTTCGACAAGCTAGTAAGACTGTCAAGGAATATACTAAAGAGTTCTATCAAATCTCAATCAGAATCGGCCATTCGGAGGCGAATAAGGAGAAGGTCGCACGTTACATCAATGGATTGCGAACCAGTATTCAAGAAGAGCTGGGGCTGGTTAGAATGAGCACAGTAGAGGATGCATATCAATTTGCATTAAAAGTGGAGGAGAAACTGAATAGGAGGTTTGATGGTAAGCAGAGAGGGAAGGACAGGGGTGGAAGAGCTGGTGGAAGAGGCAGTGGTGGAAGATACAAAGATTTTGGGAAAACTGGTGAAGCTAGCAGTAGCCAGAAACAGAAAGAAGTGAAAGAGGAGGATGACCAACGCCCACGCAATCAGAACAACAACTACCCAAGAGGAAGAGGTAGGTCTGGGCGAGGGTTTGGCAGAGGTGTCTTTCGAGGAACCTGCTTCAACTGCGAAGAAGAAGGACACAGGGCATACAACTACCCGCAACATCAAGAGAGGCCAAATCGAAGACCTGAGGGTCAGGCCCGAGCTGCTGTAGCAGATGAAGGTGTAGAGTCTGAGCACTCAAAGGAGGCAGAAAGAGGAGAAGCGATGATCATCAGAAGAGTCCTGTTAAATGAAGAAAAAAAGGGAGACCAGAGGAACAGCCTATTTCGAACAAGATGCAAGTGTGCAGGCAAGGTATGTAACATCATCATAGATAATGGAAGCACTGACAATTTGGTTTCTGAGGAAATGGTTGCCAAGTTGCAGCTGGAGAGGAGAAAACACCCGCACCCTTATCGAATTGCATGGTTGCAAAAGGACCATCGGGTGCTGGTCAGTGAACAATGCCTGGTGAAGTTCAACATTGGAACTTACCGAGATGAGATTTTATGTGACATCTTGCCTATGGATGCATGTCACCTGCTGCTTGGGAGACCATGGCAGTTTGACCGAAGTTCTGTCCATGATGGTCGAGCCAACACATATTCTCTGTCAAAGAATGGAGTTCGCCACAAGTTAAAACCCCTGAAGGAGGCGGATGAGAAAGTATGCAGCAGTGCACGAGTCTGTCTAGTTGATGGCAGAATATTCTTGGAAGGCCTGAAGCCGGATCATATGTGCTATGCTATAATCCCCAGGGTTAGGGAAGAAGGATGCAAGGAAATTCCAGTGGAAGTCATGGGACTGTTAGAAGAATTCCCAGATATCATTTCAGATAATGTTCCTGAAGGTTTACCTCCTGTTAGGAAGATCAGTCACCACATAGATTTGGTGCCTGGATCGAGCTTGCCAAACAAGGCTGCACATCGAATGACGCCTGTGGAGACTGAGGAACTAAATCGGCAAGTTCAGGATCTATTGAAGAAGGGACTGATTAGAGAGAGTCTTAGTCCATGTGCTGTACCAGCAGTATTAGCACCCAAGAAGGATGGAGAATGGAGGATGTGCACCGACTCTCGGGCAATCAACAAGATCACCATTAAATACAGGTTCCCACTGCCAAGGATGGATGATATCATGGACTGCTTGAGTGGAGCTGAGTACTTCACAAAAATTGACTTGAAAAGTGGGTACCATCAGATTCGCATTAGAGAAGGGGATGAGTGGAAGACAACCTTTAAAACCAGAGAGGGGTTGTATGAGTGGTTGGTTATGCCATTTGGATTAACCAATGCACCTAGTACCTTTATGAGGTTAATGAATGAGGTTCTGAAGGAATTTCTGGGCAAATTTGTTATTGTTTACTTGGATGATATACTGATTTTTAGCAGAACCTTAGAGGAGCACCTGATGCACATCAGGAAGGTTTTTGAGAAACTACGGGAGGAGCAATCTATCGATCAATCTGAAGAAGTGCAACTTTGTGAAGAAGGATCTGGTATACCTGGGATTTGTCATATCAGCTAATGGTCTCAAAATGGACCCCGAAAAGGTGAAGGCTATCCTAGAATGGCCTGTCCCAAGAAGTGTGACCGAGGTTAGATCATTTCATGGTCTGGCCAGTTTCTACAAAAAATTTATCAAAAACTTCAGCAGTATTTGTGGATCTCTTACAGAGACAATGAAGGGGAACAAGAAGGAATTCCAGTGGACAGTTGGAGCAGACAAAAGCTTTGATCTGCTGAAGAAGAAGGTCACTGAGCAACCCGTATTAGCACTTCCAGATTTCAATAAGGTGTTTCAGGTGGACTGCGATGCGAGTGGCAATGCGATAGGAGCCGTATTGAGCCAAGAAGGTAGGCCTGTAGCTTATTTCAGCGAGAAGCTCAATGATGCCAGGAGAAAGTATTCGGTATATGATCAAGAGTTCTATGCCATAGTCCAAGCACTTAAGAAATGGAGGCATTATTTGTTGCCCAAGGAGTTTGTTCTCTATACCGACCATCAAGCACTGCAGTATATTAACAGTCAAGGAAAATTGAATCAGAGGCACCTGAAATGGGTAGAGTTCCTGTAGAGCTATACCTTTGTGCTGAAGCATCGAAGTGGAAGATCCAATAGGGTGGTAGATGCACTGAGTAGGAGGCAATGTCTGATGCTAGAAATGAAAGTGGAGGTTGTTGGGTTTGCTGAACTCAAGAACTTATACCCTGCAGACCCCGATTTCGTAGAAGCTTGGAAAGCCTGCACTGCGCCTGTTGCGTTGGATAGGACTAAATGGTTGGATTACCTGATTCAAGATGGAATGCTGTTTAGGGGGAACCAGTTGTGCATTCCGAGGAGCTCAATGAGAGAGAACCTCATTAAAGAAAAGCATAGTGGGGGTTTAGCTGGACACTTCGGTCGTGACAAGACCATCTCACTGGTTAGTGAAAACTATTACTGGCCACAATTGCAGCAGGATGTGGCAAAGTTTGTGCAGAGTTGCAGGATTTGCCAGATGGCAAAGGGTATGAGGCAGCCTACTAGTTTGTATCAACCGCTACCTATACCCGAAAGACCGTGGGAAGATATTAGTATGGATTTTGTGCTTGGTTTGCCTAGGACGTAGAGGGGGCACGATTCCATATTTGTGGTAGTGGACAGATTTTCAAAAATGGCACACTTTATCCCATGCCAGAAGACTAGCGATGCGGTCCATGTAGCTGGTTTGTTCTTTAAGGAAGTGGTACGCCTTCATGGGCTGCCAAGAAGCATTGTGTCGGACAGGGATACCAAGTTTGTAGGTTATTTTTGGAAGACCCTGTGGAAGAAACTGAAGACGGAGTTAAAGTTCAGTTCTGCATACCACCCCCAAATAGATGGACAAACAAAGGTGGTTAATAGGAGTTTGGGCAACCTACTACGATGTTTGGTAGGGGACAAGCCCAAGGGATGGGATCTAGTTCTGCCGCAAGCAGAATTCGCGTATAACAGCTCGGTCAATAGGAGCACAAATAAATCCCCATTCCAGATTATCTATGGGAGCAGCCCAAGAAACGCTTCAGAATTAAGAAGGATAGATCCGAGGGAGAAATGCAGTGTTGAAGTAGAAGACTTTGCTGAACACCTGAAGGGAGTGCATGAGGAAGTGACAAAACACATTGCCAAGATGAATGCTCAGTACAAGGCAAGGGCGGATCAAAAATGCAGAGCTAAGGAGTTCCAAGTGGGAGATTCTGTCATGGTCCATCTGAGGAAGGAACGGTTTCCTGCCAAGACCTACAACAAACTAAAAATGAAGAAATTTGGGCCATGTAAGATCATTGGCAAACGGGATTCGGGTAATGCCTACGAGGTGGAGTTACCAAGCGAACTTAACATCTCCCCCGTGTTTAACATCTCGGATTTGGTCGAGTATCATGAAGGAGAAAGCAGTGAGATACCCAGTCCAGATCTGTGGAGCATTCCAACAGCCATCCCAGTTGTGGACGAGATAGAAGAAGTTCTGGATATGCGTGAGGGCCGAAGTACTAGGAACAGGAGTTACTCGGAGTACTTGGTCAAATGGAAGGGCCGACCCATTGAAGACGCGACTTGGTTGTCAAAGGCTGAGGTTGATCGCCTGGGTCTACCTCGAAAAGATCAGAAGTGAGGTCACTTCTCAAACTCACCCCGGGTGTCTGATGCAGGAGCATCCGGTGGCGAAGCTGCAATCTTGCATCACCCAAAATGTATTTTTTTCATTAAGTACTAAAACTGTCGCGATATCGTGACGCTTTTTGAAGAAGGGCGCCAGTGGGCCAAACTGTCGCGATATCGCGACGCTTTTTGATAAAAAGGGCCAAGGTGCAAAACTGTCGCGATATCGCGACGCTTTTTGAAGAAGGTCACCAGCGGGCCAACCTGTCGCGATATCGCGACGCTTTTTCATGGAAAGGGCCAAGGTGTGAAACTGTCACGAAATCGTGACATTTTTGAAGAAAAGCAGCTTCAGCACAAAATGGTCACGAAATCGTGACATTTTCAAGGAATGCAGCTTCAGCGCCAAACGGTCGCGAAATCACGACAATTTCGGAGGAAAGCAGCTTCAGCGCCCAACGGTCGCGAAATCGCGACAGCTCCGACAAAATCACTTAAGTGCCAAATGGTCGCGAAATCGTGACACATCCGGGAAGCAAGATTTGAAAGCACAGGAACATCTTTGGCAAAAATTTCTAAGGCACAAGAATCGTCGTGAAATCGTGACACCTTCGGAGACAAAGTTCAAGGACGTCGCGAAATCGTGACACCTTCGAAGACAAAGTTCAAGGACGTCACGAAATCGTGACACCTTCATGGACAAGGCTCAAAGACGTCATGAAATCGTGACATATCCGGAGGCAAGGTTCCAAAATGCAAAGTGGTCGCGAAATCGTGACGCTTTCGGTGCGAAGACTCAACAGCGCAAGGTGGTCACGAAATCGTGACACTTTCGAGCCAAAGACTCAAGGGCGTGAAATGGTCATGAAATCATGACATGTCATGGTTTCGCTGCTCGAAACGAAGCAGCAAGTATGGAATGCAAAGATGTCGCGAAATCGCGACATGTCACGGTTTCGTGGCCCAAAGGAGGAAAGCGAGTAAGAAATGCCTAGACGTCGTGATTTTGCGACGTGTCATGGAATCGCGGTCCCAAGGAGGAGAGAGAAGCCTAACGCCAAAAACGTCGCGATATCGTGACCAAAGAGGAGAGAGAAAGTATTGGAGCAAAAACGTCGTGATATCGCGACCAGTGCTCTCACGATGTTGACCAGCCGACGATTGCAGAGACCAGTGCAGAGGGACACGTGGCGTGAAGTTACAGGTGGCTCGAGAGTATGGAGCAGTTACAGGGATTCTGGCAAGGGGACGTGTGGCATCAAATTACAAGGGGTTGTGACACATCCCTTTGAATGATGAATTGGCGAAAGGATTGACAGGTGGCCGTAGCGCACTCCGCCACCCCAGACCATGATAATACGGGGCACCTGGCAGCATGTTGCAGGCGGTCACAGGAAATTCGTGCGAAGGGTTACAGGGAATCCCGCACTTGATGTAATGATGGAAAGAAGTTGGGGTCGGTGATATAAAAAGACCGCGCATGCATTGTATTGGGGGACTCCTGGCCATTTAATTTTGGAATTGCTGTGTATTCGAGTTAAGACCTCTGTTTAATGAAACTTGCTAGAATTTTGGCCTGTGCATTGTTGATCTCGGCACTCTTGCTGTGTGTTGTTTATAGCCCTATATCAAGTGGTATTAGAGCCACGTTGGTTCTAACAGTGCAAACCGATCGCCGAATAGAGAGGTTGTTTGTGCCAGGACTGTGGTTGTGGGTTGCGAAGAAGAAGCAGGATGCCTCCGCATAGAGACCGTGGTGGTATAAGGCACAGGAGAGCAAGAAGGGAGGAGGTCGATCTAAGAGCCCTGTAGAGGCAAGTTGAGGCCCTGCAAGAGGAAATTAGAAGAGTAGTCGAGCCGAGAAGGGAAGAACCTAGCGAAGATGAAGTGTGGAAAGAAGAGGTTCCATCCGATGCAGAAGAGGCTTTGGATCTAGCAAAGGCTAGGCTGTATAGGGCCATCTCCCAGATAGGGAAGAAGCCAAAATTTGACGTCTCCACTTATTTTTGGAACCTCAACCCTGAGGAGTTGATAAACTGGATCAACGACATGGAGGAGTATTTTGAATACGAAGAGATATCAGATCCAAATCGGATCAGGTTCGTGAAAACCAAGCTGAAGGGACATGCTAGCATCTGGTGGAAAGGAGTGCAGTTGGAAAGGAACAAGAGGGGAAAGGAAAGGATCACCAAGTGGGATTGAATGGTGGAGAAACTGAAGAGGCGGTTCATCCCTACGGATTATGAGCTGGACTTGTTAAAGAAAATGCAGAGTCTTTGACAAGCTAGTAAGACTGTCAAGGAATATACTAAAGAGTTCTATCAAATCTCAATCAGAACTGGCCATTCGGAGGCGAATAAGGAGAAGGTCGCACTTTACATCAATGGATTGCGAACTAGTATTCAAGAAGAGCTGGGCCTAGTTAGAATGAGCACAGTAGAGGATGCATATCTATTTGCATTAAAAGTGGAGGAGAAACTAAATAGGAGGTTTGATGGTAAGCAGAGAGGGAAGGACAGGGGAGGAAGAGCTGGTGGAAGAGGCAGTGGTGGAAGATACAAAGATTTTGGGAAAACTGGTGAAGCTAGCAATAGCAAGAAATAGAAAGAATTGAAAGATGAGGATGACCAACGCCCATGCAATCGGAACAACAACTACCCAAGAGGAAGAGGTAGGTCTGGGCGAGGGTTTGGCAGAGGTGTCTTTCGAGGAACCTGCTTCAACTGCAGAGAAGAAGGACACAGGGCATACAACTACCCGCAACATCAAGAGAGGCCAAATCGAAGACCTGAGGGTCAGGCCCGAGCTGCTGTAGTAGACGAAGGTGTAGAGTCTGAGCACTCAGAGGAGGCAAAAAGAGGAGAAGCAATGATCATCAGAAGAGTCCTATTAAATGAAGATAAAAAGGGAGACCAAAGGAACAGCCTGTTTCGAATAAGATGCAAGTGCGTAGGCAAGGTATGTAACATCATCATAGATAATGGAAGCACTGACAATTTGGTTTCTGAGGAAATGGTTGCCTAGCTGCAGCTGGAGAGGAGAAAACACCCGCACCCTTATCGGATTGCATGGTTGCAAAAGGACCATCAGGTGCTGGTCAGTGAACAATGCCTAGTTAAGTTCAACATTGGAACTTACCAAGATGAGATTTTATGTGACATCTTGCCTATGGATGCATGTCACCTACTGCTTGGGAGACCATGGCAGTTTGACCGAAGTGTTGTCCATGATGGTCGAGCCAACACATATTCTCTGTCAAAGAATGGAGTTCGCCACAAGTTAAAACCCCTGAAGGATGCGGATGAGAAAGTATGCAGCAGTGCACGAGTCTATCTAGTTGATGGCAGAATATTCTTGGAAGGCCTGAAGCCGGATCATATGTGCTATGCTATAATCCCCAGGGTTAGGGAAGAAGGATGCAAGGAAATTCCAGTGGAAGTCATGGGACTGTTATAAGAATTCCCAGATATCATTTCAGATAATGTTCCTAAAGGTTTACCGCCTGTTAGGAAGATCAGTCACCACATAGATTTGGTGCCTGGATCAAGCTTGCCAAACAAGGCTACACATCGAATGACGCCTGTGGAGACTAAGGAACTAAATCGGCAAGTTCAGGATCTGTTGAAGAAGGGACTGATTAGGGAGAGTCTTAGTCCATGTGTTGTACCAGTAGTATTAGCACCCAAGAAGGATGGAGAATTGAGGATGTGCACCGACTCTCGAGCAATCAACAAGATCACCATTAAATACAGGTTCCCACTACCAAGGATGGATGATATCATGGACTACTTGAGTGGAGCTGAGTACTTCACAAAAATTGACTTGAAAAGTGGGTACCATCAGATTCGCATTAGAGAAGGGGATGAGTGGAAGACAACCTTTAAAACCAGAGAGGGGTTGTATGAGTGGTTTGTTATGCCATTTGGATTAACCAATGCACCTAGTACCTTTATGAGGTTGATGAATGAGGTTCTGAAGGAATTTTTGGGCAAATTTGTTATTGTTTACTTGGATGATATACTAATTTTTAGCGAGAACCTTAGAGGAGCACCTGATGCACATCAGGAAGGTTTTTGAGAAACTGCGAGAGGAGCAGTTATTGATCAATCTGAAGAAGTGCAACTTTGTGAAGAAGGATCTGGTATACCTGGGATTTGTCATATCAGCTAATGGTCTCAAAATGGACCCCGAAAATGTGAAGGCTATCCTAGAATGGCCTGTCCCAAGAAGTGTGACCGAGGTTAGATCATTTCATGGTCTGGCCAGTTTCTACAAAAAATTTATCAGAAACTTCAGCAGTATTTGTGGATCTCTTACAGAGACAATGAAGGGGAACAAGAAGGAATTCTAGTGGACAGTTGGAGCAGAAGCATCGGAGTGGAAGATCCAATAGGGTGGCAGATGCACTGAGTAGGAGGTAATGTCTGATGCTAGAAATGAAAGTGGACGTTGTTGGGTTTGCTGAACTCAAGAACTTATACCCTGCAGACCCCGATTTTGCAGAAGCTTGGAAAGCCTACACTGCGCCTATTGCGTTGGACAGGACTAAATGGTTGGATTACCTGATTCAAGATGGAATGTTGTTTAGGGGGAACCAGTTGTGCATTCCGAGGAGCTCAATGAGAGAGAACCTCATTAAAGAAAAGCACAGTGGGGGTTTAGCTGGACACTTCGGTCGTGACAAGACCATCTCACTAGTTAGTGAAAACTATTACTGGCCACAATTGCAGCAGGATGTGGCAAAGTTTGTGCAGAGTTGCAGGATTTGCCAGATGGCAAAGGGTATGAGGCAGCCTACTGGTTTGTATCAACCGCTACCTATACCTGAAATACCGTGGGAAGATATCAGTATGGATTTTGTGCTTGGTTTGCCTAGGACGCAGAGGGGGCACGATTCCATATTTGTGGTAGTGGACAGATTTTTGAAAATGGCACACTTTATCCCGTGCCAAAAGACTAGCGATGCGGTCCATGTAGCTGGTTTGTTCTTTAAGGAAGTGGTACGCCTTCATGGGCTACCAAGAAGCATTGTGTCAGACAGGGATACCAAGTTTGTAAGTTATTTCTGGAAGACCCTATGGAAGAAATTGAAGACGGAGTTAAAGTTCAGTTCTGCATACCACCCCCAAATAGATGGACAAACAGAGGTGGTTAATAGGAGTTTGGGCAACCTACTACGATGTTTGGTAGGGGACAAGCCCAAGGGATGGGATCTCGTTCTACCGCAATAAGAATTCGCGTATAACAACTCGGTCAATAGGAGCACAAATAAATCCCTATTCCAGATTATCTATGGGAGCAGCCCAAGAAACACTTCAAAATTAAGAAGGATAGATCCGAGGGAGAAATGCAGTGCTGAAGCAGAAGACTTTGCTGAACACCTGAAGGGAGTGCATGAGGAAGTGACAAAACACATTGCCAAGATGAATGCTCAGTACAAGGCAAGGGCGGATCAAAAACGCAGAGCTAAGGAGTTCCAAGTGGGAGATTCTATCATGGTCCATCTAAGGAAGGAACAGTTTCCTGCCAAGACCTACAACAAACTAAAAATGAAAAAATTTGGGCCATGTAAGATCATTGGCAAACGAGATTCGGGTAATGCCTACGAGGTGGAGTTACCAAGCGAACTTAACATCTCCCTCGTGTTTAACATCTTGGATTTGGTCGAGTATCATGAAGGAGAAAGCAGTGAGATACCCAGTCTAGATCTGTGGAGCATTCCAGCAGCCATCCCAGTTGCGGACAAGATAGAAGAAGTTATGGATATGCGCGAGGGCCGAAGTACTAGGAACAGGAGTTACTCGGAGTACTTGGTCAAATGGAAGGGCCGACCCATTGAAGACATGACTTGGTTGTCAAAGGCTGAGGTTGATCACCTGGGTCTACCTCGAAAATATCAAAAGTGAGGTCACTTCTCAAACTCACCTCGGGTGTCTGATGCAGGAGCATCCGGTGGCGAAGCTGCAATCTTGCATCACCCAAAATGTATTTTTTTCGTTAAGTACTAAAACTGTCGTGATATCATGACGCTTTTTGAAGAAGGGCGCCAGCGGGCCAAACTGTCGCGATATCGCGATGCTTTTTGATAAAAAGGGCCAAGGTGCAAAACTGTCACGATATCGCGACGCTTTTTGAAGAAGGTCGCCAATAGGCCAACCTGTCGCTATATTGCGACGCTTTTTCATGGAAAGGGCCAAGGCGTGAAACTGTCATGAAATCATGACATTTTTGAAGAAAAGTAGCTTCAGCGCAAAACGGTCGCGAAATCGTGACATTTTCAAGGAATGCAGCTTCAGTGCCAAACGGTCATGAAATCGTGACAATTTCGGAGGAAAGCAGCTTCAGCGCCCAATGGTTGCATCCCACACTCCCCAAACATCCCAAGACAAGCACCCCAAGTGAGGCATAGGGTACCAAATGTAACTACTCATGGAGACTCCACATCCATAGGATTCATGATATCCAAGATACAAGGATAATTTAAGGCTTCCAAATTTTAAACTAGCATACCCGATGGGACTTGAAATATAAAAAAATTATCCCCTAATTAGAAGTTAGGTTGAGGTCCCAATGAAGACCTCGATCATCAAATTATTGAAGCACCCAAAATATTTATCTAGTGAATCTATTATCGAATAATATCATGAAGAAATCACCATTATGAGCTAAGGTTGTGATGGTAACCTTTATCCTATTATATAATCACCACCTAATGACTCCATTATCCAAAGTAAAGGGGGAAAACCTCAATAATATAACATAAAGTAGACCTACTATTTCATTATCTTAAGGTCTAATACATGATCAATTGTAAGAACAATCCCTTAATTGCTTTTACCCCCTCTCAACCTCAAAAATAGGTAAAAACAATCGATGATAGAATATGACCACTCAATATATGAACCAAAAGTGACTACCAACATGGAATGATAGGCATTCACTTCTATTACTAGCATCTTGTAACACAATGGTGGATTATTCTTGGTGGGGAGATTTTTCCCAGAGGTGATAATGATTCTTAGACCAAGCTTATCTCAATGACCAAATTGGATAGTCTTCTAGTCACCCAAACTACCATTGTATGAACTATTAATATCGTGTACGGATCAAATTTATATACACTGTATGATCCTAGATCATAAAATGACCAAGATGGTATGATCTTGCACTCAAAAAACTGACAGATGTTTTTGTGGCTTCCGTACATAGTTTTGTAATGGTTCAAGCCGATTCACCAAAACTGCCAAATCAGATAAATTTCTATCAATCGCCTGTTTTACCAAATCGGGTAACAACTATTTGTATGATTTGTATGATGTAAAATGTATGATATGTACAAAATACAGGTGCAAAAAGGTGTTAATTGGTATGATATTCTACTAAAATATCTCATCGAGTGGTTTTGTAAAGGTTTAACAGCCTAAACAAGACAATCTCTTTCACCAACAAAGCATTCAAATTGGGTTGAGGAGAGATTCAGTGCAAGCAATATTGTTCAAGAATTGTATAGTCTGCTTCAACATGTATTCACCAACATCACTAAGCCCTAAATAATTCCCCATGATTCACCAGTGATCATCTTCTCCACAAAGCTACAACAAAGCTAAAACTAACATATAACAGTAAGACAGAAACTCAATTACACAATGTTAATCCACACTGCATTATTGATTCAAAACAAGATCGTACACTATCATCCACAACGTCTGTTATTCTCATTAATGGGTATAAATTTAGTTACAATGTGGAAAAATATCTCAAGGTAATTACAATAACTGAGAATTATGTCTATCTCTCTATTCTAGCAACTAATAACCAGTAAACTAGTAGCCAGCCTACAAATTCAAAAATTGGGCCTTATATAACGTTTCCTAGGCCATTTCAAAGTGGTTATTGAGACAATACATTATTCACAATTGCCCATCTACAACTGAATACATTATTTTGGCATTTTACTAAGTTTACATCTTAGTTTAGCAAATCCATGTGACATTTCATACTGAAATTACATTTCCTTTGCATCTGAGTGAATTTCGGTGTGCCCTGTATGATTTTCTACTGATATTTATGGTTTTCCAATCCATTTGTATGATCTTGCCTTCCACTATACTATTTTCTCCAACTGTACAGTTTTACAAAACTTGATCAAATCATTCCCAAAACTGTCAAAATATAGCAAATCACTTTTTCTTCTTCTGGGAGGTGGATTTGTTGCCTACATATGTCCTCCCATTTAATTTAGTCAGTGTCCATGATGACTCACCCTACTTATTCTATTGAGATTCCATTATAGCTACTTCAGCCTCCAAGTCCTTGACTTGTGTCTTGTACATTTCTTGTTTATTTCTTAGCTTGGCTGCATAGCTCTCCATTTCAATGACTTTGGATCCATGAAGGTTAGCCTTCTCCTCAATGTCTTTCATGAAGTCCATAATTTATCTTTCTCGATCGGAGGCACTCTTTGTCAACTTCTCCTTCTAGTGAGCTTCTTCTCGAGAAGCCACTTGGAGTTCCTCATTCTTCTCATAAATTTTCTCCAAGTGGTGTTTAATATTAGCTTCTAGAGCTCGAACCTGGTCAAGAAGCCCAAATCTCAATTCCAATGCCCAGTAAATTATAATTGATGTCGTAACTTTGCATCTCAGAATTGCCTCCGACGTATCCAAAATGTGTCCACATCACCTAATTCGACTAAGATTGCATCGCGTAAATCTTCTCCTCAAAAAATACAAATTAAGGCTCCATAACATTTAAATATTTCGCAAGTATATGGTCGTTTATGCATTAATTAGGCACTAGTGTCCATTCGACACTCTTCAGGTCGAAAAACTCTCCAGAAGCATGAGTCTCTGTAGCCCCTCCTATACAATGGTATCCTTGTATTACATGAAGCAAAGTTTGGAAGGAGCAATTGGAATTTGAGGCAATATGGTCTTGAAACTATAGATCCTAATAGCAAGATCTCACGTAAAATGTTTGGCACACATAATATGCCAACATCATGTATTATAATGTAAATACATGAAATTTAGAATAAAATAGGTGGAAGCCAAGTGCCGCACAACCCACAATTAAGTAGCATATATAGAGGGATAAATCAAGGTGGGAGCTTGCACGGAGCATATTTTTGAAGGCGTGCCATCACATGCACATACCTAGGGAGTGCAATGATCTAAGAAATAATAGTTTTTATGAATGAAAATGAGGTAGAACAAAAAAAATTGTATCTTGGATGATTCAATGTACCAAGGGACCTAAGTCTTGCCAATATGTTAGGGAACCTCATGAGGCAAAGGATGATTTCATGTAAGGAAAATTTATAAAATGATTTCATGCAAGGAAAAGGTAGAGCCTCCCCTACTGTATTTTATAAGATTCAGTTCTTACTCGTTCTTTAAGAAATCCTTTTTTAGGTTAGAAGCTCATTAAGGTCATTCTTTTACATTCTATGTCAAATAAATAATGTTTTGGAAACAGTGAGCCCTCACTACATAAAACATATCAAAAATTCTTAGGTTGATGTTACTTTTCATTGTTGAGTAAATGAGAGGTATGAATGTGTTATCTATGTATCACATAGCTGATGCCAATAAGAAAATGATAATTCTAGTAGGAAGGAGCCTATGTCAAAGGCGATTAACAATATTGAAGCTTCCTGCATCATAAGTCAAAGTTGATCAAGCAAGCAAAGAATCCTAGCCTTTTTGGTGAAAACTAAGCCAACTTTCAACCCAAATAAATAGACTAAAACTTTTTAAATAATAATTAATAGATATTATATGAGGGTTCTACCTTATATGCAGCCCTAGACCTATCCCTCAAACATAAGAAGGGTTCCAAAAACTAAAACAACCTCTCTAGAAATTGGGATCCAATAAAGCTAGAGTCCTAGGTTTACTAAAAAATGACATCAAGAATAGACCTAGGGATCACAACCCAAGAACTAGAGAGTAATAAAATAAGGGGCACAATACCTACAAAAAAGGTTGGCAAGCTTGTCAAGGATTATTTGGCTACATAAAGGATTTTCTCCAAAATTGGTGTTAAAAGACAAAAGGGTGATAATAGAATTGAAGGTTATATGACTAAAAGGACTGAAGGCACATGAAAATTCTAGTAGATCTTACGAATATAGCCCTAAAAGCATCAACAATCAAGTAAGAGGTCAAAGGACGATGGGACCAATGTTAATCAGATAGAATAATCATCCATGAATTGTAGCTCAAGTCTCAAATATAATTTTAAAGTAGAGGATATCCCTAAAATTTGGTAGCTCAAAAATAAGATGACAAAGTAAATTAGAACCATAATAGAGGCTAGATGCCAAAAATCACACTATATAGAGGATATAATCATTGGTGTTCAAATATGAGATTATTTGATGGGAGCAAAAACTAGATTTGATTGAATGTCAACAAGATGATCACTTAGAACTGAAGCATAAACAAGGCAAAGATTTTGGTAATAAAAGAACTCAAATTCCCCATAATAATAAGACGAACAACAATTGATGATGTCACAAAGAAAGCTCTCCATTCAAAGCAACACTTAGAGTTATTAGATCCTAAAGCAACTCTGAAAATGCCAAAGTAATTACAATTCGACACCTTGGATGCCTCAACTCAAAGAGGCCATATTTCCTACTCAACATGTCTCATGGAAGGGATTTTGAATTTCAAATTTTGTTGTAAATATTATAAATAGGCATCTTCAAGGTAGAAAAAAAAGGTTGAATTGTTGTCATGTATAGCATTTGACCTTGGGCGTTCTACCTCCTCTTTTTATTTTATATTTTACTTTGGACTTGGACCTTGGGTTAAATTATGTACAGACCATCAAGCCTCTTGTAATTGTATATGGATGTAATGGGATTGAACATAAATTCAAGGAGCTATGAGTATTTATGAAATCCCTATCCTGATCTAAGTATTTATGTATATTTCCATGAAAGGTTGTGATTACTCTTATATTTCTATCTTGGCTTTCATAGGAGATTATTTGATTTAAGCTCTTATGCAATTGGTATTATGTTCAATTTACTACCATGTTGGTTCATGTATTCACTAATCCCATTCGAATGCGGTATAGAAATTATAGATCTTTGCCACATCACCATGCATAGCTTAGGCTTGTTAGGCTAGACTAGTTATTTGCTATGTTTTGTTTCTCTCTTTTTTCCTTGGAAAATGGACCTAGTAAAGTAGGATAGTAAAGGAGGAAGAGTGCTAAATATCACACCCAGCTAAGGAACTAGCCTTGATAAAAATATTGAAGATTTATTAAAGGAGCCATGTCCCACGCTCACTAAACTTCCTAGGATTGACACTCTAAATGAAGTATATGGCACTACATGCACCCACTCAAAAATAATCCACATCCATGGAAGGTCACAATGCTTGGGGTACAAGGATAATTTTAGGGCCCCAACACCTATAAGTGAATTTGAACATTTTAATCATAAGAATTGGAGAAAGTGGTCAAGAGTGACGTGTTTCATATCATAGACCAAGGTTTCAAGCCCATCTGTGAATCTTAATATTTAGCCAAGGAATTTGAGACAAGCAATAGGAAACAAGAAATTCCACATTATAGAACAAGGTTAATACCTAGGTTCAAAAGTGACCAACAATACAAAATTACAATATGATATATTGGAATATGATAGTAACATGATGATTATATAATAGGGATGAGACCTACTTAATTCCATATAACCAATTTAAACCAATTTTTAAACGTAAATGATGTTAGGCCTAAAAATAAGAAGATAAATGATAATAAAAATTGTATCTTATAATAATTGAGATATAAAACCTTAAAAAGAGTTACGTTGTTTTAATTTGAATTTATTTTAATATACAAAAGATTAAGAAAGATTTGGTTAAATCACAACTTGATCTCCATCTTAATTAAATTCAAATTTTAAAAAGTAATTATTTGAACAAGATTTTATCTCAATGAAAACAATATCAATTGATAAGAAATATATAATTTGAAAAGGAAAAAATATATCTCAACAAGTTAAATATTATTTAATTAACTTTATAATAAATATAGTAATATAATAAAATAATATCAATAAAAATTACAATAATTTATTTAATAACATAAAAAACAAAATATAAATAAAAAAATAACCAATTTTAAAAATAAAACTAAAACTAAACATCCATATACCTTAAAAGCACCATATATTATTTATTTTTATTTTTTTTCTTGATAGATAGAGTTGGTTACAACCATACTATTTTTAGTAGTTGGCAAGTGTGTGGTTTAAACCATAGAGGCTACATCCACCAAACCTATTCCATTTCCTTATTATTTAGCCTGATGTGAAAGCCTGATGTGAAATGGACCACCAAGTGCTAAGGATTCAAGCCATCGTTGTTTGTTTGGCGTGCACTCAGAATATTCAGGTCAAACTATTACTTTGTAACTACTACCTTTGTTGTTGGCTTTCCCTAAGGTTTAAAAGCACCAAATATTTTATACATTATAAAATCAACTACCCTTCCTCTCATTGACTCTCATTTTTACAAGAGAGTTATTACAACCACACTATTTTAGTAGCTAGCAACTGGAGGGTTCAAACGACAGGACTGCATCTACCAAACCTATTCCACCTTGTTGGGTACTCCGAAATCATACTATCATCGTCGGTTTAATGTGCACTCAAATGATTCAAATCAAACTACTACCTTTGCAACAAGTTTCCCAAAGTTTAAACCTAAATCTCTTTTTAGTAAATACTCAATCCAACTAACACTTACCAATCCACTTAACCCTTAAGAATTCTCATTGACTCTAATATTACCAAATACTGGTAAGTTTCACAAGATACGTCTACAACTTTAGTTTCATTAATTTTATTCTCAAGAAGACTTTCCAGCGTAACGTCGTGAAATCGGCTGAAAAATCACTTTCATTCTCCTCTTCACATGTTAATTGACGTCGTGAGATCCGCTGAATCATTTTCATTATCCTATTCACATGTTAATTAATTATTATTTTTGGACACATCACACTTTATATCAAAAGTTTACATATAAAAAAAACTTTTTCTTTAATTAATAATTGATCAATAAACTTTTATTGAATTAAGGGATTCTAATGTTTTTTCTTAGTTCGATGCTTAGTTTAAGTCATATCCGTTTGCATTTTATGCTTAGTTTTAGTTGTCGATGTTTATCATTCTGAATAGGGCTAGGATTAGGTTGTTATAACTTGAATTTATTTTAATATACAAAAAATTTAAGAAAGATTTGGTTAAAACACAACTTTGATCTCCATCTTAATTAAATTCAAATTTTAAAAGATAACTACTTAAACAAAATTTTATCTCAATAAAAACAATATCAATAGATAAAATATATATAATTTAAAAAGAAAAAAATATATTTAAAAAAGTTAAATAAGATCTAATCAAATTAATAACAAATATAATAATATAAAAAATAATCTCAATAAAAAGTATACTACTTACTTAATAACATAATAAAAATAAAATATAAATTAAAAATAACCAATTTTAGAAATAAAACTAAAACTTAACATTCAACAGTCTATCGATATTATAATGCACCATAAAAGCACCCGATTATTTATACGTTAGAAAATCACCTAACTTACCCAAAAATTGTATTAGCTATTTCAATATTGGTAAGTTTCACAGGATACGTCTACAAGCAACTCTCTAATTTCATTAATTATATTCTCAAGAAGACTTTCCAACGTGACGTCGTGAAATCGGCTGAAAAATCACTTTCATTCTCCTACTCACATGTTAATTGACGTCATGAGATTTCCTAAAAATTTCATTTTCATTCTCCTATTCACATGTTAGTTAATTATTTTTTGGAACAACATCACACTTTATATCACAAAGTTTACAATCGATAAGCCTTTTTTAATTAATAATCGATCAATAACGTAGACTAGGCTTGTTTATGCCGTCTATGAATGTTGAATCCAGGCTAACTCGAGATAGATCAAATATTGTTTGGGAACCCCGATATGGTTGGTTGAAGCTCAACTTTGATGGGGTATCCAAAGGGAACCTAGGTCAAACGAGTGTTGGGGACTCTTTATAAATACTAGGGGGGAAATTCTACTTGGTTATGTTGAAGGGCTTGGTCATCAAAGAAACCATTTCGCAGAGGCTTGGGCGTTATTTCAGGAAGTTTCCTTGTTAGACAGGATTAATTGCAGGAAAATGATGATATAGGTAGACTCTCTAAATATAATTAATACGTTCAAAGGCATCCACACTTCGACGTGGATGGTTTCAAATCTTCTTTGGGAGACTCAACGTAAGACCCAATATTTGGAATAGGTACAAATCAATCATAAGCTTAGAGAAGGTGATAAGGTCGTAGATCTACTTGCAAATAATGGCCTCCAATTTCAAGACCATCAGGTTTGTATGGACAATTTTCTCAAGGATGTGTGTAGAGTGGATGTCAATGAGTGACACTAATAGGTGTATCCTTGGCCCTATAATTGGTATTATGTGGGCCCTGGTGGTTGGTATATTAGATGGGCAAGCTCGATAGTTTTTAATTTTAAAATTCAAACTGGATGGTGTTCTTTATTTTGCATCTAAAAGGAGCTCTTTCAACTTGCAAGGTGGACTTCTTCCCAAGATCTATGGTTAGGGTATGCAGACGAGGTAGGATTTTATTGGCTCAGGTTTTAAAATATGTGGACAGGATCATGGTCGTGTGAAGTTATGTACCTCAGTTGGCATCCCAAGGTATCAGGATGATAGGAATTGCGAGATGAAGGAGTGGAGGTGTCAGGATGATAGAAATTGAATTTTGGGGAAAGTATACTATTTTTGTAAATCCCAACCCTCATGTCTAGTAGAGATTTGGGTTCTCGAGGCTCGAGAATTTGGGTTCATCTAAAAATCCTTTTGTATGGAGGTTTAGTTTTCAAAGGATGCAGCTTCCCAAACTATATTTTTGCTACAAAAAAGTAGGTGTTTCAAAGGTGCGATTTCCAAGTGTTGAGGTGGCAGGGTGGCTAATTCACTTTCTCCTATTTTTTGGCTAACTTTGGGGATGTTAACCTGGTATTTCAGATTCATGCATAGGGAGTGATCACATGGGGATATTATTGGTTTTTTAAATAGGCAGAATGAGTGATATTTTGGATACTTCCATATCCTTTCCTCTGATATTTGGGTGGATCTATACAAAATCATTTATTCTACCTTTACTCTATGGTGTAGTGGATGGTAGAGTGTCAGGAGTGGTTGGGAGAGTGTCAAGATATAATCATTAATTATGGAGCACCACTCTCTCACGATGGATGAGGAGGTTCACAAAATCCTGAAGAGAGGAAATATTCTTTAATGCTTATTGAAGTTCAACAATTTTCATCGTGAAATGGTGAAAATTTTGGCTAATTCTTGGTAGGATGGGTTAGTCATATGGGGCCACTGGAGTTCGAAATCACCATCCTTTGATCGTGGAGGTGATATGGTTTGTGGTGGATGGAGTGGTCCATAACAAATAGAAACACTCGCTGGAAAAGGAGGTACAAGTTTTCTTGGGTGGGGAAGAAGATTTCGTGAAGATTTAGAATCAGTTTAATCAATCCTCGCTAAAGGCTTTCTAGGACCATGTGGATCTAGTGCTCATCATTATTTTACGTTAGATGACAATATTGAGGTGTTGAGAAGATATCATTTTATGATATTAAACCACCTGCAGCATAAGAAATCTATGAATCTTCCCTCTTTTCTATTTTAGTCCCTCTCAAAAATGGTTGTGAAAGATAAGAAAGTTGTGGCCTCGGATCTGGTGCACCAAGGGCCGCTCAAGCTTATTTTCAATCTTGTTTTTAAGTATTAGGGTTTGGATGGGGAAAGTATTCTTAACTCTATGGCAAATGTTTGGGCACCTATGGTTGGTCTCATGACTTCCTCGATCTCTAAAGATTCTGAATATTTCTTTCCAGATGAGCTAGATGCCACCCCGACTGCTTCAATTTTGGTGAATTTCATTTACTCGATTCCTAGGGGCCTAGGCAAAAGTGAAGAAGGAATGAGGTACTCCAAAAGGCTAGTTGCAAAGCAGATGAACTCTGGTAAGAATCATGTGTTTGTTGATAATTATGCTTTTGAAGAGTTTTCCCCTCGGTAAAAGTTCTAAATTAGTTAGGGAGGTGGGGGTGTGGTTCATTTGATGTATCTTGGGTCCTTGTTTAGTGGGTTTAATCAAAATGCCCTCAATTCCATGATTATAAAAGTAGAGTGCTCTATTATCGATTCTATGTTGGCTTCTATCTCCTATGTTGAGGAGGTGTTGGCCCTTATGGGATGGTAGGCCCCGAATGGTCCTAGCGCCAAGAAGGATTTTGATTTTGGGCCGAGTGGCTCCAAGTTTTGAGGTGGTTCTTTGGTTTGTTTCAAGTTTTGCAGCGTGTGTGCCTTTTTGGTTGTATGATGTTCTGACCTGCATGTTAATATGTTTAGTTTTGTTTTATATTTATGGCTTGTATGCTTGCAGAGTTCAGGGTTGGTTGGTTTGGCCCTAGGGCATGGCAGTTTCCCCTGCGTGGGATATGGATTCCTATCATTGTGTATATAGTTTAGGTTGGTTTTTTAGTTTTTGGTTCTTGGCTTCTAGGTAGTTTATCCAGTACTAGTAGTCTTCTATCTCCTTTGATATGTGGAGGTTAGCTTCTTTTTGTATTTAGGTTTGGAGATCCTTCCAAAACTCCTTTTTCTACCATATCAATAAAAATTAAAGGATTCTAATGTTTATTTAAGTTTCGATACTTAGCTTAAGTTATATCCTTTTGCATTTCATTAATTTTGGTGGTTTCTAAGAAAGTCAAAATAATAATAATAATAATAACAATAATAATAATAATAATTGTTTTTTTTTGGAAAAATTAAGGGAAGAGGGTTTTGAAAGGGGCCCAAAACCTTTTACAATCGAAAGAAGACATCAAACCAAAATAGTGTACTTCAACACTTAAACATAAGAGTATAGAAACTGTACTACATTACTAACCAAACAAAATACTAACTGCATAAACTGGCACCACAAACCTCAGGATCCAAAGGGTTGGGAGATCCGAGAAGACCTTTGAGAGATTCGGGGTAGTTCTACAACACAGCATCTAACTCCGATATAATCCCACCAAAAATTTGATCTGCATCCCAACGGTCTCCAGTAGATAACCACTTACCAAGGTAGGTAGACGAAACAAGGCAGAAACATATTCTTGATTCCCACTCCCCATTTTCAAAATAATTCCCGCTCCTCATTTTTGAAATAATTCTCGCTTCTCATATTCGAAATAATTCCTACTCCTTTTTTTAAAATTAATTGGGTATTTAAAATACCTTCATTAATGACCTTCATTAATGAATTAAATGGGGTATTAAAAATACCTTCATTAAGGACCAATAATTAATAAATTGATTGGGTATTTAAAATACCTTCATTAATGAATTAAATGGGGTATTTAAAAATACCTTCATTAATGAATTAAATGGGATATTTAAAATACCTTCATTAATGACCCATAAATAATAAATTTATTGGGTATTTAAAAATATCTTCATTAATGAATTAAATGGGGTATTTAAAAATACCTTCATTAATGACCATTGATTAATAACTTGATTAGGTATTAAAAATACCTTCATAAATGAATAAAATTGGTATTTAAAATATTGTTCCCGTCTAGGAATACAAGTAAAGAAAAGACAAGCCACATAACTGGAAAAGAGATACAACTGTCCCACCTCTTTAAAAACTGCACCAAATATTCTAACCAAGCGAACTACCACCACCTGAGATCAATTAACCAAAATCAAAATGAACACAGTTAATGAGGTCCTGTGGAAAGTCCCCTTGCCATACCCTATATCCATGAAGATTCACTCGAGTATTCACCATCACGTCAGCAACGACATTTCCCTCCCTGAGCGAGTGATAAATTTGAACATATATTAAACTTTACTCTTGCATTAATTATATTGGCCACCTTCCAACTAACATGGAACACTCCAATAAGCATATTAATAATGTTGCGAGAATCCCTCAATAACAAATTTCTTAAAATTGAATTCATTAAGCAAGGAAATCCTGAGGTAAGCCACCCTCATCTCCACCACCTGCAAAGAATTCACACCCAAAGAATCAGCATACACCAGAAAAATATTTTCATAATGGTCCTGAATAATGCCACCCAAGCTTGCCTTCCCCGTTCTTCCCTTTGCTGCCCCATCAAAATTTAATTTCACCCACCCGATAGGGGGCACACCATTTAATAGAATTTCTTATGTTAGGCACCAACAGTGGTCAATATGTATTTCCAAATCCCACAAATTGTTCCAACCTACTTAAGCATTACTTCAATACCTCTGACAAGTCTATAGACACCATGATGCTTTACATATTCTCCATCGTTTTACCAATAATTTTATTACTCAATAAGATTGTAGCCACCGTCTTCTCCCTAAAGATCTTTGCATTTCATGCTTTCCAAACTTCCCACTTCATGTGGGGGAGCAAGTACCACAAAAAACACCTGAGGCGAGGGGAATGAAATGGGAGATACCACTGAAGGATACAATCATAAACTATTTTTAGTAAGACCCACTCCACATCCAAACATTTGAGAATAGAAAGATTTATCTCCTAAAAAATACAATAATTGAACAATAGATGAGAGGTCGACTCTCAATCAGATTCACAAAGATAATACTATTGACCATATGCCAGCCCCTTTTGAGAATATTCTCTATAGTTAAAATTTGGTTTTGAGTAGCCAACCAAAAAATATATATTTACCCTGGGGAAAGATGCTTAAGCCAGAGCAACTTGAATGGGAAATGCGACCCCTTCTCCATATTTAAACAATTATAGGATGATTTGACCATATATCTTCCTGAACTCTCCAACCGCCATATCAACCGGTCTTCAACATTTGCTTGGCGAATAACACAAAGATGTAATTCTTCCCCAAGGATCTCGAAAACCTGTCTATCACTACAATCCCTTACACAAACTGGCATCATAGCCTAAGCAATTCTATCCCCTTTGTCTTCAAAGACATCATCCACGTAGGTCAAAATCATTTCTCTGGAATTAGCAGCCAATCCCTAAAATTATAATTCTTCCAACAACGGAGGATCCCGAAGCCAAGCATATTTCCATAAGAGGGCCTTCTTATCGTTCCCGATTATCCACCTACAATGATTTTTAAGAAGATCCCTAGTCTTAACAAGACTATTCCAAAAAGTCAAACCACCTGAGAGTAAATATTTAGAAAGAAAGGACCTAAATTTATACTTGGTTTTTAATATGGATCCCCACAATTTATAGGAGTCAGATATCAACTTCCATTCAATTTTGGCATTCAAAGATTTATTCATTCTAACTACACTTTTTAATTTCAACCCTCCATTGGATTTCTTTCTACAAATCGCCTCCAAAGAAACAAGATGGAATCTTCCTTTCAACTCTGGTCCCGCCCATAAGAAAGCTTTATAGACATTATCAATTTTTGATACTATTTTAAGAGACACATTAAACATTGACATAAATTAAATAGGGATGCTCTGTAATGTACTCTGCACCAAAACCACCTTACCTACTTGGTTCAACAACTCTCCCTTCCATGCAGCAAGTTTTCGTTTAATTCTCTCAGCTAACGAAGACCACAACTCAGATTTTACTCTCCCCACAAACAAAGGCAAACCAAGATATGAAGAAGGGAAAGAAGCAGTGCGATATTTCAAAACTTTCGTAATCTCTCTCTGTATCATAAAGATATAAAAACAACTCACTCTTGGCAAGACTTATTTGCTGACTAGCTTCCATTTCATAACAGTCAAGAATAGCTTTAACTTCCCCCACTGCCTCCACCGTAGCTACACAGGCAACAAGAGTGTTATTCGTAAACTATTGACATTTCATCAAGTGGTATATAGAGAGGGGTAAATCCTTACATTCTACACATTACTCTAGGTATGGGTATGAGAGCACTTCACCATATGACGTACAAAGAGTCTCCTAGCATTTAGATTTGATGATATTTATGAACAAACTATATTTTGGTGGACCTATGTGTATCAACAAGGACAATGACACTTTACAAGTACATTAGGGCCTGTATGGATGGCCATTGACAATTTGAGACCCATCTAGATTTTATGGAGGCCATGGCATTGTCATAATGGGTGGCCAAAAGATATGTACCATATAGCTTGAGTGAGGATATTTAGATGGCTATTGGGGCACTATGGAGAGAGGGAGCTCCACTAGGTTGACTAGATATAGAGGTTGTTTGGTTTAAGATAGGATGTGCCTTAAATGTGAGTGTTGAATCATTGAGCTATGAGAGAGAGAGAGACTTTTGAGGTCCTCTTGATTTAGATAGCTTTAGGGAGAAGGAAATCAACAACACAATAATAGTGGACCCATAGGTGGATGATGTGAGTTCCACAACCATGTATATGTAGTGGTAATGACATTTTTTATCATTAAGGATCACAATAGAGGCTAGAACTAATGCATGATGATGAGTTATAGTTATGAGTGGTAAAGATATGTGTAAGAGGTTCAATAGAGGACTAGGGAGAGGAGCAGGAGGTGATTGTTGGATACATTGATAAAGAGGGTACTATACATACTGCTACTAGTATTGATGTCTTTGAGGTAGGGGTAAGGGTAGAGATAAGGCCTAATAGAGGTATGGAAAATGCTATACCTACTAAGAGGGTATCCCTTTTATAGAGGATTTAAGATTTAGATGCTTAGGTTACAAGCCTGAATATTACATAAGAGGTGGAGTAACAAGCTCACAAGACAAAAATGATAAAGGTACATGCTCATATTTCTTATGGTGGAGAGGGACAATATAGAGGTTGATAAGGTCAAATGGATGGTAGCTCTATGGGAGGAGGTAGTATGTCTAACTACAAAGTGTGATGCACTTTAGAGTCAGATGGAATGCCTAGTGTTAGAGCAACATATAAAAATATCTAAGGAAGATTAGTTACCAAGGGAGGTGGCTCATTTGATGAGGGAGAGGGACAATTAATGGGCATAGGTTCCAATTATTGGGGTAGGGTAGATATAGTATTCTATTGTTCTTTATCTGATGGACTAGTTAAACTAGGCACAGACTGATGCACAAGCGAAACATGGGTGTTATGAGTTTTATCAGGCCTATATTATATAACAATGCTAGAAGACTAGAGTTAACCATCCTCTACTAGATCTAGATCATGCTTTAGGTCAACGTTTGTCTTAAGAGCCTCATAGAAATCATAATACAATCTAAATAATCTTGATAACAAATATAATATTTTAATAAAATGATATAATAAAACTTATAAATAATGTATTTAATAATAAAATATAAATTTAAAAACCTTAAAATTAAAATAAAAAAATAACTAATTTTAAAATTGAAAATAAAACTTAACATCCACCTATCTATCCATAATTTAATGCACCTTAAAAACATAAGAAGTTTTGTACATTAAAAAAACAACTACGGTAAGTTTCACACAATATTGGTAAAAAGATTTTCCAACGTGACCTCGTGAGATCCGCTGAAAACTTATTTTCATTGTAAATATAATGATACAATCAAATTAAATGTTGTTATAATGTTATAATTTTTATTAAAGAACGATTCAAATCTTTCGTTTTATATTTATATTTATATTTATAATTAAAATTTACATGGTGGAATAACAGCTGCCACGAAATCTGGATAGACTGTCTGATTTATATATATAATTTACATTGTAGAATTACAGCAGCCATGAATCTGGGTAGATTGTCCCATTTTTATGACCATTATAGTATTTTTCGCTTTTCGTCTCGGAAATCACACAGATATCTTTGTGCAGTTCGTCCCTATAACCACCATGCCACAATAATTTTATGGAAAACCGTCACACAAATATCTTCTTGCAGTTCGCCCTATAACCACCATGCCACAATCATTTATAAAGTGATGTTTATAAGGATGAGGAAACCCATAAAGTGAGACCAAGGACTTTTGTTTTATATTATTAAACAGAAGAGGCCTGTGAAATTTTGTGAAATTTTAATTATTTTGACCAGTAAAATATTTTATGAGATTACAAGATAGAATATAGTATATAATTTTATTTTAAGTTAAATCTTAGATTTATTATTCAATATTTTAAAGTTTAATTGTATTTAAGAAATGTTAAAGTTAATAAATTTAGCATTCTCTTATTATTTTTTATAGAAGTTTTTTTTAATGAGAAGTTTTTATGTTTTTTATACTATTAGTTATTTAAAAAGGTTTATGAATTTATTTTTAAGTTTCTTATTATGTAGTTTTTTTGTTCTTGCATTTTTCTTTCTCCATTACTTCTCTTATACAAAATATACATATTTATGAATATGCCTTCTTAGAAATTGTCTATCCAAACGAGGACAAGGTTCAAACCATAGTGGGGTGTGTGTGCATATGTTTGAGAAAGTGAGCTTGTTTTATGGGGAAGCATCCTCACAACTAACAATTGCAAACCTAGAGGGCAATTGTTTCGACAACTATGTAACGGTTTTTAAAAAGCAATAAATTGGATGTTTTGTCATAAGAAGAAAAAACAAGAGAGAAAGAGATATCAAATCTCAACCTTGTATCAATTGTTGTTATATGCTGAATAGTTATTTTATTTGGCCATTTGTATTGTTGTTAAACGTGTGTGCAGGTTACAGAGAAGCACCACTAGTATAGGAGAACGATAAAAAAGAATCAAGGTAAATGAGATTCGAGTGAGTATATGTTCTAGGTATAGAAGAGTGCCTTTGATCTACAAAAGGATTGAATATGTTGTTGGAACAAAGGAGTGTTATTGGAGGTTCGAGTGAACAGAAGTTGCCAATATAAAATGGTGTAATTCTACCTTTCTAGAGAATATAATTTTGCGTATTGTTGGAGAGGAACATCATTCTACTCAATTGGTTATACAATTTTAGGGCCAGAGCCATCTTTCATATAAGGTAGGAGTAAATTTATCTTGGTGTAAGAGAGATGTTGCATGACATTTCCTAGTAGAAAACCTATTAAAATGTATTTGCTTGGCACATGGAATAATCATACAATTCAACCCATCATACAAGAAATATAATGGGGATAACATTGGAGAATATATTACTCATACAATAAACCAATTATGCAATTGATTGGATGTACAAACTAAACATCATAAAATAGAGAAATTTAAATTGTATAGTTAAAAAGGATCATTTTATACATTGGATGGAGGTACAAGGTTGTCATTCAAATAATTTAAATTCGACAACTATACAATGGAGTAGGTCATACACGGAAAATCAAGGTCATGTAGGATAAGAAACTAAGCATCATATAAAGGGAGAACTAACATCGTACAATAGAGGAGATTTACATCGCATGACAAAAAAATTTATGTTGTACAAGAGAAGAATTTTTGGTGCATGTTGCTATTGCATCATTTTAGTAATAGAGATAGAAGATATCTAAGGATTGATACATTCTTAAGGGGATATGGCACAATGAGGAAGTGGAAGACTATGAGACCCTTGAACCATGAATGTAGTTAAGATGATGAGAGGAATCATTGCTTAGTTAGATACAATGGAAACTGCCCAAATGAGGGTATTTAAGTCAAATATGTTAGTGAAAATGAAGAGGAGGGAGTGGACCAACCAAAATTTTACAATGAAGGACAAGAAGGAGATTTAGAAGAAATATTACTCTAGGAAATTTTTAACATGGGTAAATCCAAAGATATAAACCCCATCATATGATGGAAATTTAAACCCCAAATAACTCATCGGTTAAATTGTAGAGATGGAGAAATATATTGATTTTGAATTGATAAAAGACCCCAAGAAGGTCATGCAATATTACAAAATTTAATAAAAAATAATTTAAGAAACTTCAAAATTTTAGACAAAGGAATTTAATGTGTAATATTGCACACAAGAATTCTATACGCTCACCACCATTCATGATAGTCACGTGGAAGATGATGAGGATAAGGTTTCAAAGTATATCAATGGACTACAATTATCCATATAGGATTAAGTTAGTATGATAAGAATGAGGATGATAGAATAAGCCTATAGTATGCCTTGAAGGGAGAGAAGTTGTCATAAAAACAACAAAATAATAAAAGAGGAATAGGACAATTCTCACAAGGATAAGGACAAACATGTGGTGGAAGAGGACAATGATAATATGAAGAAGAAGCTAGTACTTCTCATAATAAATTTAGCTAGAATGCAAGAGGAGGTAGAGACTTCTCAAGAGGAGGAGGAAAATTGGGTAGAGGAGGGGGTAGAGGATTCCCTGAAAGGTGTTATAGATATGTAAAATATGGTCATCAAGCATTTGAATGTCTAACAACACAACAAAGTAGCAATAAGGGAAAGGAAGTCAAGAACCATATTGTGTAAGTGAAAAAATGAAGTGTTGTTTTCTCAAGACACATGGAGGAAGCAAAATAAGGATAGTCTCTCATGATGAAGATAATACTACTAAAGTCAAAAAATAGGGAATATGACATAATTCGAGAAGTATTTTTACAATAGTATGCAAATAAATGAGAAAATATTGTAAGGTTATTGTAGAAATTGGGAATATGAATAATCTAGTATTCAATAAGATGGTAGTAAAATTAGGGTTGAGGACAATGGAGCACCCCAATCCATATAAGGCCCCTTGGTTGCAAAAGGGACACCAAATTCTAGTTAGTGAACAATGTCATGTGAAATGTTAAATTGAATTTTATAAGGATGGTGTCGTATGTGATATTTTACCTATGGATGCTTGTCTAGTGTTGTTGTGAAGACCTTGGAAATTGATTGAAATGTTGTACATTATGGTAGGGAAAAAACCTATCCTATTGTGAAATATGGTAAGAATTATGTACTAAGTCCATTGAAGGACAAGGAGTAAAGAGAGGATAATGATCTAAAAGTCTATTTTATCTTGGGAAAGCAATGTTTGAAGGATATGGAAAATAATAAGATGTGTTTGGTTTGATTGCTAAGTCCATATAGGAAAGGATAGAAAACCAAAAGGACATTATTCTAAGTGAAGCATAGGGTTTTCTGGAAGAGTATGCAATTTTTTTTTCAAAAGAATGATTGGATGGATTTCCATTGATAAGGAGTATTCGCCATCACTTTGATTTCATTAATAAGTTAAGTTTACCTAATAAATTAACATATTTAATGATACCAATGGATAATAAGGAAATGAAGAGATAAATTTAGGAGCTATTAGACAAGGGGTTGATCAAGGAGATCTTGAAACCATGTGCAATGCCAACTATACTTGCACCAAGGAAAGGTGTAGAATTACGAATGTGTATAGATTCAACTTTCAAGGATTATCAATAAGATAATCATAAAGTATAGGTTTCCATTGCTATTTATAGGGATTAACATGTTCTATTACATTTTATATCACATTTTGTATTAGCCCGCAAATAATATTTTATTTTATTTTTAGGCCACCTACTATTTAATTACTTGTTAGTAAGTACATCATCAAGTAGGATCCTACATGGTTATTTAATTTGATATTATCCAAAGGATCCTCCCTTAGGTGGTGTAATCTCTATTATATTCAATTTTGTAATGCATTTGATTAGTTCTTCATTTCCAAATATTTATCTTGTGTGTACTTGTGGTGCTCATGTCAGTTTAGTATCAGAGTAGTGAAACTAGTTTGGTAGAGAGTATCCTCTTTCCCTAGGATAATTTTGTGTATAAGAGGAATGAGAAGTATCCACTAGTGGGTCCTACCTATATTTGTACATGGTTTGAATGGAGTTAGCCTCTGCTTGATTCTTTTAGTAATTTGGATAATTTTCTTACATAAAATTTGTGTTCCAAAATTTGGTAGAACAAATCCACGGTCTTTAGAAGGATCCAAAACCTCCATTATTTTCTCATCCTATGGCAATAATCAAATATATTGTGTAGAAAATACTCCAAAAATAGTTAGTGCTTGAATTGTTTGCCTAATCCAAACCATGTCATCTTAAACTATGAATTGCTTCAAGAATCATATCCCTCACCATTAAGCCAAAATATTTTAGGTATACTATTTTTACCACTTTCAAAAAAATTATAGGTGTGTTGTAGTAATTGATGATATAGTCAGCATCTAGAAGAAAATTTTTATTTTGATTGCTTGAAATGTAAGGTTTGAAGGAGCAAAATTTGGGTGCTATTATTTTGAAAGTTTACAATATTTTCAAGACAACACCAACTTTGTCTTCATTATGTGTCCTTACTTTTGTTGTAAGCCATTTCAAGACACAGACCTATTACCATGTCCTAGACTAGCTAAGCGTGGCCCAACTGTAAATCATGCATGATATTTGTGCCTTCATAGAATAAGGGAGATTGTGCCTTGTAGCTCGATTTGTAGTAAATCAATAGAGTTGCAATCTATAGGTGATAGGAAAGATGCATAGAAATTATGAAAAACTTGATCACATTCAAAATAATCATGTTAGAGAACTACAAATATTTTTTCAAGTTGCTAAATAATGCTTAGGAGTGGCTTGACATGGACAAAATTGGATGACACTCATGCTTGAATACTTGCCTATAATAGTTGATTTCCTATTGATACTTCTCTTACATTAATACCACCTATCATCCCTTACTTAATTTTTGCATGTTTATTCCTGACATTAACAAGTCCTTGGATGTTTTCCACATGGCATCAATTTCCATTGGATGTAGAACTAGTTTCTATTAATATCTGCCTAGTCTCCATCATCAAAAATCACCAACAACTAAGGTTTTAGAGTTGTTGTAGGCACTTAATTGAACTAGAAGCCTACCAATATTACCAAATCAAACAAGTTGGAAAATTCATTTTTTGACATAAGGAGACTTCATATACATTAACTAGGCAATTGGTGTGCTAGAAGCTAGGCAAATTCTAAAACAAGCATCAATTTTACCTATGACATATGTAGCTAGTCGCAGTCATGAACCAATCAGGCTTGTGACATTGTTGTACCATCCAAGCTTATATTTTATATATTTTAAAGATCCTATTTTATCCTTGATCACCATACCTTTTTTACAACTATCATCACATGATAATGATATACACTTTCAGAGGATGCAACATGTATGAAGTTGTTTAAAGGTACCATTATTTTCCATATTTGAAAGCACCAAGAAATTTGTGCTAGAAACATTTGGTGCACTTGTATTGACTCGTGTGAAAGTGCATAACATAAATTTTACTACCAAGAGATGCATAGTTCAAGCATATACTCATATTGTGGCATCAAATCTAGTGTACTTACTAAAATGGAGGAGTTTGAAGCTTGTTTGAAATACTTACAGTTGGATCACAACCTCATGAAGCTTAAGATGTTGTTGTCACCTATCCAAGAGCTTGAGATATCACCTATTTTCATGAAGTTTGAATACATCATGACCTTGGAAGGATTTTCAATGATCAACGTGATCTCTAGCTTAGACAGGATCCTCACTAGTTAGCAACTAACTATAGCTTATATAGTCTTGCACACTAGCTCAGATGATGTAGGCTTACAGAGTATTTAGAAAGCATTTACCTTGCAACAAGGTACACAACATGATTTGAAAAGTAATAATTTAAGCATTTATTTTTGTAGTATGATTTGATCCAAGTCTACAAATTCAAGAGACACACCTTTGAAGCCATTCAACCACAACTATAAGGGGAAAAAATCATCTCAAAAATATTTCTTGCATTAATTTATGATTTTTGACCATTGTTGAAAGTGTTGTTTTTTTTATGCATAGCTTTTTTTTGGTACCAACCAAGTATACACATATATCTTGCTTAATTTTGTTTTATTCACTTTAATTTGGTCAAAAACTAGCTTTTCCCCTAGGTCAACATAGTGGAAATATGGAAATAAATCAAGACTAAGAAAAAAAATGGGCTGAAGTCACTTCCTTGGGCACATCCCTAGATGACACCATTATAGACATCAAAATCCAATCTTCTTCCTGTACTAGTCATTATCATACAAAGTGTGAAGTCAAAATTTACAAAGGATCCAAGAATCCTAAAGTCCTCAATAGTTGGAACCTAGACATGGAGACCTAGTTTTCATATAGTCAAACATCAAATGATGAAAATTTTCCTTTCACCAAAATAAAACTCTCTAGCATGGCTAAGGTTTTCATCATAAAATTCCAAGGAACTAAAAATACCATCACCACTTGGGATGATTTGGTTACCACCTTGAAGGCCGTATTTATCCATCCAATTATGATGATAACTTGTTTAACCAATGGCTCTACCTTAGATAGGTAAAACACACATCCATGTAGTACTATGTCCATCAATTAAATTGACTACATTTCTTGCTCTGCATATCCGAACCTACACCCTACCTCATTGCTAAGTTTAAAAGTGGACTTCTAATACACTTGTATCGAGAGTTGAAATATACTTCTTGCACTACTCTTGATGTTTTTTTAACTAGGCATAAATTTTGGAGGATAAGTTGACATCATAAAATAAGAGGAATTGATTTTATTTAGGAGTTTTCAAGCCACCACCTCATCCACATTTGCAAGCATTGAAGATATCTTCTAATTTCTCCCCTTCTTCTCCCACTCCTACTCTTGCTCAATCCTCTACTTTTAAGCATATTTTGCATGCTTCTTATTATTCTCACTATAAGATTAAAAAATATTTTAATAATTGTAAGAGAAAAATGCATGCTAGATTTGAATGTAGACAATTACGAAAGTATAAGAAGAATATTTTCCTTGTATATTTTTATGAGGGAACAAGTGATAACCCCATCAAGACTACTAGAGATGATTATGTTCATGAGTTAAGGAGAAAACTTAATCATATAACTCTGACGAATCATCACTCTACTATAGCAGACTATGACAATCTATTTGTCATGCATGCTCACTTGATTTATGCTTTTTTGGAGACCATGACTCTACTTGCAAAGACCATTATCAATAGGCTCAAGATCCCCACTTGACCACATCCTCATCCTTACTCTCTCATATGGAAGGATAGTGAGACCACTTCTCAGGTCACACACGCATGCACTATTGCATTTTCTTTTGGTTCTATGTTTAGGGATAAGGTCACTTGTGATGTGAACCTTGTGGATTGCTATGTTTTATTTCTTTCTAAACCTTATCAATATGATAGGTATGCTAAATATGATACTTACAAAAACATATACACACTCCAAAAAGATAATAAGCACTATCTCATTGAATCCACTAAGCACACTTCTATTTTATTGCTTAGTTAGAGATAGGCTAGAAAAGTAGTAAATCAAGCTCAAGCACTTCCACTAATTTGCATATGTCCACAACATAAGCAATCATTAGCATAAGTCCCGAAGCCCACTTAAACCATAACACTTGCTAATATTTTACAAATATATGAATGTTTTTTTAGAAGCTCACTTATTTACCTCTAAAGAGGGCCATTAATCACATCATTGATATCATTCCAAGAGCACCTCTTCTTGATGCACCTATGTATGGATAATCGCTTCCTCAATATGATGAAATTAAAAAGCAACTTCAAGAATTTTTAGCTAACATCTCTCCTTGTGCCCCTCCTATTCTTCTTGTTCTAAAAAAGGATGGTACTTGGCATCTTTGCATTGATTTTCTAGCACTTAATAAAATCACTATAAAAAATAGATATCCACTCCCCTACATTGATGATCTCTTAGACCAAATTTAGGGTGCTATGATCTTCACTAAGATTAATATTAATATTGGAGGTCATTAGGTTGGTATTTCAACTAAGGACACGTGGATAACTACTTTCAAAACTAATATGGGTTTGTTTGAGTGGCTTGTTATACCTTTTGGTCTCACAAATGCTCCTACTACCTTTATGAGGCTAATGAATGAATTTTTTAGAGAGTGCTTGGATAGATTTATCATTATCTACCTAGATGATATTCTTATATTTTATCCTACATGGTAGACACCTTGGAGCATATTGAGCATGTTCTTTCTACCCTCAATAAGTATTAATATTATGTTAATTTTACTAAGTTTTCTTTTGATCAAAATTTCATTTCCTACCTTGGCTTAAAAATTAATGAGCAAGGTATTGAGGTGGAATCTATCAAAGTAGAAGTACTCCTTAATTGGCCCACTCCCACCAGTTTCACTAAATTAAAATCAGGCTCCAAACACAACAAATTACAATCAGGCTCCGAGCACAACCAATTACTAAAGAAATCAACTGGCTCCTCCCTTACATCACAACAACTTGAAGCTATAATTCCATCACCTCTGACTATCTCCATGATCCTATTTTGACCTCTCATCCTTAGATTAGAGGTATGGAAAAAGCGGGAATTATGATCCCCTTCCTTGATCCACAACTCCCTATACTTCTGTTTCCAAACAACTCATCTTGAGCCTATATGTTATGGTATTCATCCAATGCATGGCGTTCCTCTTGCAGCAGATCATCAGAATAATCCTCGAAATCCATAGAAGTCTCTAATTGACCAATAAAGTCTTTCAATATCTCCTTCTCTCTAAAAATATTCCCAAACGTGGACTTGTTCTAAAGTTTGAGATAGCCCCTGAGCCTCCTTAATTTATTAGTTAACTTTAACAGACCGTGTCCCTCGTTATCCTCCTGCCACCATTCCAACAAACGAGATTCAAATAAGGGTGGGAACACCACATGGCCTCAAAATGAAAGGAATGAGGAAAGAATGGTAGATTATCAGGGACGTCCAACTAGATAGGGTTATTATCTGAGCAAATCCTAGGAAGAGCCAACAAAGAAGCATCCCCAAACAGATTCAATCCATGAGAAGATACGAGGATCCTATCCATATAACTCAAAATCAATCTATCACCTGCATGCTTGTTACACCAAGTATACCTAGCTCCCTTGAGGTCCAAATCACAAAACTTAGCATAAAAAAAAAATTAAAAAAGCCCTGAAGACTTCTGTAATCCATCAGATTGCCTCCTTTTTTATCTAAGGGATACAAGGTAGAATTAAAATCACCCACTACCATCCAATCCTCATGCTCAAAGTTTTTACGCATCTCCATTAGTAGCACCCAAAATTATCTCCTATCCAGATATGCATTCGAGACATAAATGTTAAACAACACCCACCTCCTATTAGTTAATTTACATAAGAATAAAATATTTATGACTCTATTTGATGCAAAAATAACATGGCCATCCAATTTAGAAAGATTCCAAAATAACATGAGACCCCCAAAAGAACCCATTGATTCACTGACCATAAAGCCAGAACCTTTCCATACAACATTGTGAACAACCTACCACGAAGAGGCTTCCAACTTCGATTCCTAAATACAAAGGATATCCAAAGAATTATCCTTTCGAAAAGATGCAAGCATCCTATGCTTAGAGGATTTATTAATAATAATTGTTTTTTGGTAAAATTAAGGGAAAAGGGTTTTGAAAGGGCCCTAAAACATTTTACAACCGAAATAAGACAACAAACCAAAATAGTGTACTTCAATAGAAGAGTACAGAAATTGTACTACAAAATAAACCAAAACAAAACAGTAACTGCTAACCATAATCACAATCCTCAGGATCCAAAGGGCTAGAAGATCTGAGAAGACCTGTAAGAGAGCCAAGGTATTTCTACAAAACAACATCTAACTTTGATATAATCCCACCAAATATTTGAGCCGCATCCCAACGGTCCCTAGAAGATAACCACTTTCCAAGGTAGGCAGACAAACCAAGACAGAAACATATTCTTTATTCTTGCTCCCCATTTTCAAAATAATTCTCGCTCCTCATTTTTGAAATAATTCTTGCTTCTCATATTCGAAATAATTCCCACTCATTTTTTGAAACTAATTGGGTATTTAAAATACCTTCATTAAGAACCAATAATTAATAAATTGATTGGGTATTTAAAATACCTTCATTAATGAACTAAATGGGGTATTTAAAAATACCTTCATTAATGAATTTAATGGGGTATTAAAATACCTTCATTATTTACCCATAATTAATAAATTGATTGGGTATTTAAAAATACCTTCATTAATGACCATGGATTAATAAATTGATTAGGTATTAAAAATACCTTCATAAATGAATAAACTTGGTATTTAAAATACCGTTCCTATCCAGGAATACAAGGAAAAGACAAGCCACATAACTAGAAAAGAGATACAGTTGTCCCACCTCTTTAAAAACTGCAACAAATCTTCTAACCAAGTGAACTACCACCACGCAAGACAAATTAACCAACATCAAAATGAATGCAGTTTATGAGGTCTTGTGGAAAGTCCCCTTGCCATACCCTATATCAATGAAGATTCACTCCAATATTTACCATCATGTCAACAGTAACATTTCCCTCACTAAGCGTGTGATAAATTTGAACATCTTACAACTTCCGATACAACTTTACTACTTTGTAAATTAGATTTGCTAACATGACACACTCCAATAAGCATATTAATAATGTTGCGAGAATCACCTTCAATAAAAAATTTCTTAAAATTTATTTCATTAAGCAAGGCAATCCCGAGGTAAGTCGCCCTCACCTCTGCCACCTACAAAGAATTCACACCCAAAGAATCAACATATGCTAGAAAAATATTTCCATAATGGTCCCGGATAATTTCACCCGAGCCTGCCTTCCCCATTCTTCCCTTTGCTACCCCATAAAATTTTTATTTCACCCACCTGACAAGGAGGCACACCACTTTATAGAATTTCTTATGTTAGGCACCGATAGTGTTCAATCTGTATTTCCAAAGCCCAAAAATTGTTCCAACCTAATTTCACATTGCTTTAATGCCTTTGGCAAGTCCATAGAAACCGCGGTGCTTTCCAAATTCTCCACCATTTTACCAATAATATGATTACTCATTAATATTATAGCCACCATATTCTCCCTAAAGATATTTATATTTATTGCTTTCCAAACTTACCATATCACATGGGGGGGCATGTACAGCCAAAAAAAACTGAGGCGAGGGGAATGAAAGGGCAGAGACCACTAAAGGATACAATCATAAAATATTTCCAGGAAGACCCACTCCTTAAAAATATAATAATTGAGCAAAATATAAGAGGTCAACTCCCAATAAGATTTGCAAAGATAACACTATTAACCATATGTCAGCCCCTTTTGAGAAGATTCTTTATAATTAAAATTTGGTTTTGAGCAGCCAACCAAAAAAATATATTTACCCCGGGAAAATATGCTTAAGCTAGAGCAACTTGAATGGGAAATGCGACCCCTCCTCCATATTTAAGTAATTACAGGATGATTTGACTATATATCTTCCTGAACTCTCCAACTGCTAGATCAACCGGTCTTCAACATTTGCTTGGTGAATAACACAAAGATGCAATTCCTCCCCAAGGCTCTCGTAAACTTGTCTATCGTTGTCATCCCTTACAAAAATTGGCATCGTAGCCTAAGCAATTCTATCCCCTCTTTCTTCAAGGAAATCAACCACATAGGTCAAACCCATTTCTCTGGAATTAGCAACCAATCCCTGAAATCGTACTTCTTCTGCAAATGGATGTTCTCGAAGCCAATCATATTTCTAGAAGAGGGCCTTATAACCATTCCCGATTACCCACCTGCAATGATATTTAAGCATATCCCTAGTATTAACCAGACTATTCCAAAAATATGAACCACCTGAGAGTAAATCTTCAGAAAGAAAGGAGCTAAATCTGTTCTTGGCTTTTAATATAGATCCCTACAATTTATAGGAGTCATATGTCAACTTCCACCCAATTTTGGCAATTAAAGATTTATTCATTCTAACTGCACTTTTTAAGTTCAACCCTCCATTGAATTTCTTTTTACAAACTGCCTCCCAAGAAACAAGATGGAATATTCCTTTCAACTCTGGCCCCGCCCATAAAAAAGCTTTATAGACACTCAACCACCTTACCTACTTGGATCAACAAAACTCCCTTCCACGTAGCAAGTTTTTGTTTAATTCTCTCAACCAACGAAGACAAAAACTCAGATTTTTCTCTCCCCACAAACAAAGGCAAACCAAGATATGAATAAGGGAAATAACAAATGCAATAGTTCAAAACTTCTGCAATATCTCTCTGGACTGCAGTGGGAGTATTAATAAAAATAACCCACTCTTGGAAAGACTTATTTGCTGACCAACTGCCCTTTCATAACAGTCAAGAATAGCTTTAACTTCCCTCGTTGCATCCACCATAGCTACACAGGCAACAAGAGTGTCATCCACAAACTATTGTTGCGATATAGGGTTGCACGTTGTTGTTTTTTTCAATCCCAAAATATTTTGATGTCTAATAAATGCTCTACCCAAAGCCTCTGCAATAATAATGAACAAAAATGGAGACAATGGATCTCCCTTTCTCAACCCCTGACAAGAATGAAAAATCTTATTGGAGACCCATTGATGAGCTCTAAAATCCAGGCTGTTGAAAAACAATTCTGAATTAGACTAACCCATTCATCACAAAACCCAAAATTTCTCAACACCCTGATTAAAAATGGCCAAGCGACCTGATCATACGCTTTGTTAATATCCAAATTTAGGAAAAAACCAGATCTCCACCTTTCATGCACCGAATGCAGCAACTCGTGAATGATGATAGCGCCATCCAAAATTTATCTACCCGAAACAAAGGCACTCTGGGTTTCATCAATAATTTTTGGGAGAATAAGCTTAAGTTTATTGGCAATAGTTTTTGAAATAATATTATACACCGTATTGCAGAGACTTATCGGTCTGTAATCCCCAAAGGTAGTGGTAGTATATTTATTCGAAATGAGGTAAAGGAAGGTTGCATTCACCATGTTTGGGATATGCTTACTCCTCTGGATTTCTCTCATGGCTTCACAAACATCCCCACCACATATGTGCCAAAATTTTTGAAAAAATATCAGAGGGAAGCCATCAAGACCCAGTTCCTTAAGAGAGCCCATCCCCTTTACTGCATCCAAAATCTCCTCATCCGAGAACGGGGTCAAGAGCCACCTATTCCACTCCTTGGATACCAACCTTGGGATTACATCCAATATTGCCTCCTCAATGGGTAAGTCATGAGCAGGCTTAGAACACAAAAAATTACTAAAGAAATCAACAGCCTCATCCCTTACATCACAACTGCTTGAAGTTGTACTTCCATAACCTCTGACTATATTCGTGATCTTATTTCTACCTCTCCTCCTTAGAGTGGAGGTATGGAAAAAGTGGGAATTGCGATCCCCTTCCTTGATCCACAACACCCTAGACTTTTGTTTCCAAAACAACTCCTCTTGAGTCTATATGTTATGATATTCTTCCAATGCACGATGTTGCTCTCTCAGCAAATCATCAGAAAAATCCCCAACCTCCATAGCAACATCCAATTGACCAATAAAGTCTTTCAATATCTCCTTCTCTATGAAAATATTCCCAAATGTGGAATTGTTCCAAAGTTTTAGATAGCCCCTAAGCCTCCTTAATTTATTAGTTAACTTTAACATACCATGTCCCTCGACATCCTCCTGCCACCATTCCAACAACTGAGCTTTGAAGTCAAGGTGGGAACACCACATGGCCTCAAACTAAAAGGAACGAGGAAAGAATGGCATATTATCAGGGACGTCCAACCAGATAGGGTTATGATTCGAGCCAATCCTATGAAGAGCCAAAAAAGAAGCATCCCCGAATAGATTCAACCCATGAGAAGAGACAAGGATCCAGTCTAGGAGACTCAAAATCAAGCTATCACCTGCACACTTGTTACACCAAGTATACCTAGCTCTCTTGAGGTCCAAATCATGAAGCTTAGAAATAAAAACAAAATCAAAAATGTCCTGAAGACTTATGTCATCCACCAGATTACCTCCTTTTTCTCTGAGGGATACAAGTGGGAATTAAAATCACCCACTACCATCCAATCCTCAAGCTCAAGGGTTTTATGCATCTCCAATAGTAGCACCCAAAATTTTTCCCTATCTAGATATGCATTTAGGGCATAAATGTTAGAAAACACCCATCTCTTATTAGTTAATTTACACCAGAATAAAATATTTATGGCTCTACTTGACGTAGAAATAACATGGCCATCTAGTCTAGAAATATTTCAAAACAACATGAGACCCCTATAAGAGCCCATTGATTCACTAGCCATAAAGCCAAAACCTTTCTATACAACATTGTGAATAGCCTACGACAAAGAGGCTTCCAACTTCAAAAACTGAATACAAAGGATATTCGAAGAATTATCCTTTCAAAAATATGCAAGCATCCTACGCTTAGAGGAGTTATTAAGTCCTCTAACATTCCAAGAACATATTTTCATTGGAATTAAAAGGACAATTTTTTACCCACCCCCCCTTGGGGATGCCAACAAATCACTCTCCATGATTTTCTCATCGGATTTTTCGCTTAGAAAAAGCAATGTTTCCCCATTGCTGGTACCAAAAACTTTCAATGACCTATTTATTCCAACCTTATCTAGAGGACGACCATGATTTATTGCCACCCCGAGATCCATCTTCCTACGTTGGCTTCTAGTCTTGGGTCCAGGAAACCCCCCCTTCATTGCCACACTTGAAGATTCCAAACTATGACTCTCACCTGGGCCAAACACCCTAGTTTTCAACAAGGGGGATTTAAGGCCAACCTCTCTGGATGAGGGAAGATTCACCTCCCCCTCAATGCCTTCACTAATCTGCCCTTCCTTAAATCATTCAAAGGAATTCAATAATGGTAGCTCAACTACAAAGGTAGAAGGATCAAAACAAGGGGTATCTCCTCCAATAATAGGGGCCAAAATCAGGGAGGATATCTTACCTACACTTGGCACCTTCTTACCCAAGATAGGAGATTTCAACACTAGCTACTAAGACCACACTATCTCTTTTCCTTTGTTATTCCTCGTTTGCTTTTTTTGCCACATCCCTCTCTTCTCAAAGGGAATATGAAATGATACTGGCTTTTCTCCCAGCGAGTTTTGTCCGCCTTGCTGACCATCCTTCATATTCTGGAGTTTTTGACCACCCTGCACCTTCTGCCCCTTCTACCATTAAGGATAGAGATTCTGGTGGTGACCTCCTATTTTGCACAACCTACAGGCCTAGGGTTTATTTTTGTACATCACGACTTGCTTCCACGGTCCCACCTAAGAAACCAACTCAACCAAGGAAGGTAAATTTCTCTCAATATCCACCATAACACACATGCAGACATATTACCTCCGATCAAGTGACAAAGTAGTTTTGTCAAAAGAAACGAAGTCCCCTATGAGACTAGCCACTACTTTGAACACCGATTCATGCCATAAATAGGTCAATAATTATGGAAACCACACCCACACAGGAACCAGATTGATCCTCTACGTTGCTGGGTTAAAATAATGGTCCCACTTTCTCAAAAATAGCCCCCTATTTCCATAGAACCATGGGCCCTCATCCAAAATTCTGTAGGCATCCTCCTCACAAGATAGCCGAATGAGGAAAAGTTTCTAGGTAATGTGGCTAGCTCCAAAGACCCCCACGATTTCCATCATGATTGAGCCCACCGTTTGAGAACATCCAAAGGTGGTCTACCCCCTCCCACTTTCTCAACCAAATCCCATGAAACTTTTTTTAAGAGTTTGTTCACCATGCTATCCAGGATGCGAATCTAGCCTAGATCTGAGAAAACCTTGCAAGGGTCAAACACCTCACCTCAGGACATCCCCGCCACCGCCTGAGCAAAGGATGGTGCCACAATAGGAGGTTGTTGCACCACATTCTCCCTTCCCTCAAATTTCTCCATCACCTCTGCCCTCACCATCCCTGGGTTCCAACACAACAACGCCTTGGTTCCAACCTCTCCACAAACCTTGGACCCAAACTCACCTTTCCCGAAGACATCTTCCAACACCAGCTCCTTCGGCTCCCACGCCTCAACCTCGATCCTTGACTCATTCATAGAAACCCCAAAGTACCACATCCTATTCCAAAGTTTCTCCCTCTGTTATGGTCATGACCACCACCAAAACCATAACTTGAACCAGACCTAGCACCGTAGCCCGAACCAGATCCGAAGCCGCTGTCATAACCACTTTTCGAACCAAATCCGAAACTGTTGTCGTAACCACTTCCTGAACCAGATCCGGAGCCGCTGCCTTAACCACTTCCTAGGACATTTGTTTATGTTATCATGCATATATTATTAATAATAATTGTTATTATATATAAATGTTAACAATTGTTTTTTAATTTTAGATTTTTGTTATAATTTATATAAATTTTATAATCATATTTTTGTTAGAAATTTTTTAATCTTATTATTAATTTTTTTATATTCTGAATTAAAGTTTTGAAAAATTTGAGTATAGTCAATATAATAAAATACAATTTACCATGACAATAACTACTTTTCATTTCTAGATATCAAAATACATAAAAAAGAATTTAGAACATGGAAGATATTAATCAAAGACACGGATAAGAATTTAGAACATGGAAGATACAATCACAAAATTATAGAACATGGAAGCTATTAATAAAGACGAGGATAAGAATTTAGAAACATGGAAGATATTAATAAAGCCAACCCCAAAATTATACAGAAGGGATAAAAGTTTAAAAGTTTAATACATTTTAAGAGTTTTTAATACATTCTAACATTCTTGCGTAACTCGTATCCTTGTACTTGCTTACGGTGCTGATCAAATATGTACAGGAAATACAGCCTACGTACCTGGGCACCCATACAACTCTATTGAGCCTTACAATTTTACAAGCTAATTCTTGCAATTTTCCGTGGTAGTGAATCTGACAAGGTTTGATGTCGACCATGAATTCCCTAAAACATTTAGTAAACAAGAAGATGCACACAGAGACCTTTCGCAGCTAAATCTGGTATTATGGAAAGCAAATAATTATCTCTCCAATTCTGGTACCTTGATTTCTCTCTATCTTATAGGTTTAGAACTTCTCCTTGGATTACAAACATACATGCAAATGGAATTTCTCGTGATATACTTGATGGCCCAAAAATCAATTTCAATGCCCAATAAATTATAATTGACGCCGTAACTTCGCATCTCAGAATTGCCTCCGACGTATCCAAAATGTGTCCACTACTCCTTCCACGCATCGAATTCCATCACCTCGTTCGATTGAGATTGAGGCTCCATAACATTTGAATCTTCCGCAAGTCTGAGGCCCTTTGCGCACAAATTAGGCACCAGTGTCCTCTTCGGGTCGAAAAACTCTCACGAAGAATGAGTCTCTGCAACCCGTCCCGTGCAATGGTATCCTCCTATTGCATGAAGCAAAGTTTGGAAGGAGCAATTGAAATTCGAGGCAATATGGTCTTGAAATTGTAGATCCTAATAGCAAGATCTCACTTAAAAAGTTTGGCACAAATAATATGCCAACATCATGTATTATAATGTAAATACATGACATTTAGAATAAAATAGGTGGAAGCCAAGTGTCACATAGCCCACAATTAAGTAGCATAGAGGGATAAAGCAAGGTGGGAGCTTGCTTGAAGCAAAGTTTGGAAGGCGTGCCATCAAATGCACATACAAGGAAAGCATCACAAATTAAAATACCGAGAGGCAGTGCAATGATCTATGAAATAATAGTTTTTTATAAATGAAAATGAGTAAAACAACAAAAATTGTATCAATGTACGAAGGGGACTATGTCTTGCCAATCTGCTAGGGAACCTCATAAGACAAAGGACTTCATGCAAGGAAAGTTTATAAAATGGTAGAGCCTTTCCTACTATACTTAAGATTCAGTTTTTAGTCGTTCTCTAAGAAATTTCCCTCTTAGGCTAGAAGTTTCTCAAAGTCATTTCTCTCAAATCTATGTCAAATAAATAAGGCTTCAACTTCTCGTACGAGCTATCCTTTGAGCTACCAAACTATAGTGAGCCCTTACTACATAAAGCAAATCCCGTAAAGAAAAAAATTCTTAGGTTAAGATTACTTCTTATCGTTGAGTAAATGAGGGACATGAAGGTGTTATCTACATATCACATAGCTAATGTCAATAAGGAAATAAGAATTCTAGTATTAAGGAGCCTATGCCAAAGGCTATTAATAAGCTTGAAGCTCCCCACATCATAAGTCAAAGTTGATCAAGCAAGCAAAGAATCCTAGTTTTTTTTTGGTGATAACTTAGCCAAGCTGCAACCCAAATAAAGATACTAAAACATTTTTAATGATAATTAATAGATATTAGCTATATATGAGAGTTCTACCTTATATGCAGCCCTAAACCTATCCCTCAAACATAAGAAGGGATAAAAAATTAAAACAACCTCTTTCGAAATTGGGATCCTCTCTTATTTATGATGCTTTCAAACCTTCGCATAAGCCAAGAGCAAAGGTAGTAGTTAGATCTGAGTGCACGCAGTAGTTAGATCTGAGTGCACGCAACCTCAGGCTAAATAATAATGAAATAGAATAGGTTTTGTGGATGCAGCCCCTGTGATTTGAACCTTACACTTGCAAGCTACTAAAAATAATGGTGGTTGTACCAAACTCTCCTATCAAACAATAAAATAAAATTAATAAAATCTTATACTTTTAAGGTAGATGGATGTTAAGTTTTACTTTTATTATTTAAATTGCTTATTTTTAATTTATATTTTGTTTTTATTATGCTATTAAATAAGTTATTGTAATTTTTATTGAGATTATTTTATTATATTATTATATTTGTTATTAAGTTAATTAATCATAATTAATTTGTTTAGATATAATTTTTTATTTTTTTAAATTATATATTTTTTATCAATTAATATTGTTTTCATTGGAATAAAATTCTATTCAAGTAGTTACCTTTTAAAATTTGAATTTAATTAAGATAAAGATCAAGGTTGTGATTTAATCAAATCCTTCTTAATGTTTTGTATATTAAAATAAATTTAAGTTACAACCTAACTTTTTAAGGTCTTATAACTCAATTATTATAAGATACCATTTTCATTATTATTTATCTTCTTATTTGTAGGTCTAACATCACTTACTTTTAAAAATTGGTTTAAATTGGTTATATGAAATTTAGTTGATCTCATCTCTATTAATTCATCATCATTTTACTGTCTTATTCCAACATATCATATAGTGATTTTATATTGTTGGTCACTTTTGAACCTAGGTATTAACCTTGTTCTATAATGTGGAATTTATTGTTTCCTATTGCTTGTCACAAATCCCTTGGGCTAAACATTAACGTTCACCTATGGGCTTGAAACCTTGGTCTATGATATTGAACTCCTCACTCTTCACCACTTGCTCCAAATCTTATGATTAAAATGTTGAAATTCACTCATAGGTGTTGGGGCCTTGAACGATCCTTGTACCCCAAGCATCATGACCTTCGATGGATGTGGATTCTTTTCTAGCAGGTGCATCTAGTGCTTTATACCTCATTTGGAGTGCTAGTCCTAGGAAGTTTAGGGAGCGTGGGACAAGGCTCCTTTAAGAAATATTCAATATTTTACCAAGGCTAGTTCCTTGGCTAGATGTTATCTTTATCACTCTTCATCCTTCACTAGCGTACTATACTGGGTGCATTTTCCAAAAAACAAGAAAATAAAGAAAACATAGTAAATAACTAATCTAGCCTAACAAGCCTAAGCTATGGGTGGTGATGTGACAAAGATCTACAATTTCTATACTACATTCCAATGAGATTAGTAAACACATGAACCAACATGGTAGTGAATTGAACATAATCTCAATTGCATAAGAGCATAAATCAAATAATATTCTATGGAAGCCAAGATAGAAATATAAGAGTAGTCACAACCTTCCATGGAAATATACATAAATACGTAGATCAGGATAGGGATTCCATTAATACTCATAGCTCCTTGATTTATATTCAAGACCATTACATCCATATACAATTAGAAGAGGCTTGATGGTCTATACATAATTTAACCCAAGGCTCAAGTCCAAACTAGAATACAAAATGGAAAAATTAATGGAGAACTTCTCAAGGTCAAATGCTAGACATGAAAACAATTCAACCTCTTTTTTTTTCCCCTGAAGATGCCTATTTATGATATTTACAAAAAAAAATTAAAATTCAAAATCCCCTCCCTAAGACATGTTGAGCATGAAATATGGCCTCTTTGAGTGGAGGCATCCAAGGTGTCATATTATAATTACTTTGGTGTGTTTGGAGTTACTTTAGGTTCTAATCACTCTAAGTGTTGCTTTGGATGGAGAGCTCTCTTTGTGACATCAATAATTGTTGCTTGTCTTATATTGTAGGGAATTTGAGTTTTTTTGTTACCAAATTCTTTGCTTTGTTTATGCTTCAGTGCTAATTGATCATCTTGTTGACCTTCAATCAAATCTAGTTATTTCTCCCATCAAATGCCCTCATTTTTTAACACCAATGGTTATGTCCTCTATATAGTGTGATTTTTAACATCTAGCCTCTATTCTAGTTCTACTTTACTTTGTCACCTTCTTTTGAGCTACCAAACTTTAGGGATATTCTCTACCTTAAAATTATATCTAAGACTTGAGCTACGGTTCATGAATGATTATTTTATTTGATTAACATTGGTCCCATCGTCCTTTGACCTCTTACTTGATTTTTGATGCTTTTAGGGTTATATTCATGAGAGCTACTAGACTTTTCATGTGCCTTGAGTCCTTTTAGTCATCTAACCTTCAGTTCTTTTGTCACCTTTTATCTTTTCCCACCAGTTTTGAAGAAAATTCTTTATGTAACCAAACAATCCTTGACAAGCTTACCAACATTTTTTGTAGGTATTGTGTCCCTTCTTTTTTTCCTCTCTAGTTCTTGGGTTGTGATCCCTAGGTGTATTCTTGATGCAAATTGTAATTAACCTAGGACTCTAGCTTCTATAGATCCCAATTTCTAGAGAGGTTGTTTTAATTTTTTATCCCTTCTTATGTTTGAGGGATAGGTTTAGGGTTTCATATAATTTTGAACCCTCATCTATAGCTAATCTCTATTAATTATCATTAAAAATGTTTTAGTATCTTTATTTGGGTTGAAACTTGGTTAAGTTATCACCAGAAACACTAGGATTCTTTGCTTGCTTGATCAACTTTGACTTATGATGTCGGGAGCTTCAAGCTTATTAATAGCCTTTGACATAGGCTCCTTCCTACCAGAATTCTCATTTCCTTATTGACATTGGCTATGTGATATGTAGATAACATCTTCATGCCCCTCATTTATTCAACAATGGGAAGTAACCTTAATCTAAGAATTTTTTCCTTTGTGGGATTTTCTTTATTTAATGAGGACTCACTATAGTTTAGTAGCTCATAAATGGTAGCTCATAAAGAGTTTCTCGTGCGAAAAGTTGAAGCCTTATTTATTTGACATAGATTTGAGAAAAATGAGCTCGAGAAACTTCTAACATAAGAGGGAGATTTCTTAGAGAACGACTAAAAACTGAATCTTGTGAAGTATAGTAGGGGAGGCTCTACCATTTTATAAACTTTCCTTGCATGAATTCCTTTGTCATATGATGTTCCCTAGAATATTGGCAAGACATAGTCCCCTTGGTACATTGAATCATCCGAGATACAATTTTTGTTGTTTTACCTCATTTTCATTTATAAAAAACTATTATTTCATAGATCATTGCACTATCTCTCAGTATTTTAATTTGTGATGCTTTCCTTGTATGTGCATGTGATGGCATGCCTTCCAAACTTTGCTTCATGCAAGCTCCCACCTTGCTTTATCCCTCTATATATATGCTACTTAATTATGGGCTATGTGGCACTTGGCTTCCACCTATTTTATTCTAAATGTCATGTATTTACAGTATAATACATTATGTTGGCATATTATGTGTGCCAAATTTTTTACATGAGATCTTATTATTAGGATCTACACTTTGAAGACCATATTCCCTCGAATTTCAATTGCTCCTTCAAAATTTGCTTCATGCAATAGGAGGATACCATTGTATGGGAGGGGTTGCAGAGACTCATGCTTCCAGAGAGTTTTTCGATCTGAAGAGTGGCAAATGGATACTGGTGCCTAATTTGTACGCAAACGGCCTCAGACTTGTGGAATATTCAAATTTTATGGAGCCTCAATTTATAGTTGTTGAGGAGAAGCTTTATGCGATGCAATCTCAATCGAACGATGTGATGGAATTCGATGCGTGGAAGGAGTAGTGGACATATTTTGGATACATCGAAGGCAATTCTAAGATGCGAAGTTACGGCATCAATTATAATTTACTAGGCATTGAAATTGATTTTTGGGCCATCAAGTATATCACGAGAAATTCCATTTGCATTTATGTTTGTAATCCAAGGAGAAGTTCTAAATCTATAAGATAGAGAGAAATCAAGGTACCAAAATTGGAGAGATTTGATCATGTTTTGACATGCACAACAGTGATAACATAAAGCTATGAGCATGCGAAGTGATTCTGACATAAAGCCATGTCAACATGACATCTCACTTGATGACTGTTTTGCTTTTCTCCAAAAATTTCAAATGCTATAGCGCTACCCATTCTACTGCTGCCAAATTTCCAAATTGGTTGAGGTATATTGAACTGCCATGTCATATGATATCCGGTAGAAGCATTAATTGGTGTTGGTAGTGATAGCCAACTACCATGTCATATCATATTAGGAAAAAACTCTTGTTCATTATTTGCTTTCCATAATACCAAATTTAGTTGTGAAAGGTCTCTGTGTGCATCTTCTTGTTTACTAAATGTTTTAGGGAATTCATGATCGACATCAAACCTTGTCAGATTCACTACCATGGAAAATTACAAGAATTAGCTTGTAAAATTGTAAGGCTCAATAGAGTTGTATGGGTGCTGAATCATGATGGAAACCGCAGGGGTCTTTAGAGCTAGCCACATTACCTAGAAACTTTTTCCTCATTTAGTTGTCTTGTGAGGAGGATGTCTGCAAAATTTTGGATGGGGGCCATGGGTCTATGGAAATAAGGGGCTATTTTTGAGAAAGTGGGGCCATTATTTTAATCCAACAACACAGAGCGTCAATCTGGTTCCTGTGTGGGTGCAGTTGCCAGAATTCCCGACCTATTTATGGCATGAATCGGTGTTCAAAGCAGTGGCTAGTCTCATAGGGGACATCATTTCTTTTGATAAAACTACTTTGTCACCTAATAGGAGGTAATATGTCTGCATGTGTGTTATGGTGGATATTGAGATAAATTTACCTTCCTTGGTTGAGATGGATTCTCAGGTGGGACCGTGGAAGCAAGCCATGATGTATGAAAATAAACCCTAGACCTGTATGTTGTGGGGAATGGGAGGTCACCGTCAGAATCTCTATCCTCAATGGTAGAAGGGGCAGAAGGTCTAGGGTGATTAAAAACTCCAAACTATGAAGGATGGTCAGCAAGGTGAACAAAACTCTCTGGGAGAAAATCCAGTATCGTTCCATATTCCCTTTGAGAAGAGAGGGATGAGGAAGAAAAAGCAAACGAGGAATAACAAAGGAAAATATATAGTGTGGTCTTAGCAGCCGGTGCTGAAATCTACTATCTTGGGTAAGAAGGTGCCAAGTGCAGGTAAGATATCCTCCTCGGTTTTGGCCCCTATTATTGGAGGAGATACCCCTCGTTTTGATCCTTCTAGCTTTGCAGTTGAGCTGTCATTATTTAATTCCTTTGAATATTTTGAGGAAGGGCAGATTAGTGAAGGCATTGAGGGGGAGGTGAATCTTCCCTCATCTAGAGACGTTGGCCTTAAATCCCCCTTGTTGAAAACTGGGGTGTCTGGCCTAGGTGAGAGTCATAGTCTATAATCTTCAAGTGTGGCAACGAAGGGAGGGTTTCCCGGACCCAAGACTAGAAGCCAACGTAGGAAGATGGATCTCGGGGTGACAATAAATCTTGGTTGTCCTCCAGGTAAGGCTGGAATAAATAGGTCATTGAAAGTTTTGGGGACCAACAATGGGAAAACATTGCTTTTTCTAAGCGAAAAAGCTAACGAGAAAATCATGAAGGAGAGTGATTTGTTGGCATCCCCAAGGGGAATGGATAAAAAATTATCCTTTTAACACAAATAAATTAAGTAAATAAGAATATTGATACGAAGGCTGCCCTTAGACACAATAATCTAATAGATGGATGAATCAATTGATAAAATTTGTTAAAATATTAATATGAAGGCTACCTTAGACACAATAATCTAAGGGATGGATGAACAATAATCTTCAATTGGTAAAAATGGTTAACAAGATGACACATAAATTGCACCATAATACAAGTTAGGTGAAAAATTGAACAATAGATTTAATAAAATAATAAAATAAAGTCATGATACAAGGTGGTCATTGGTTCACAGGGCCATCAATCAAATGCCAATGTCACAGGGCGTAAAATCCTTTTCCATTTTTGTGAAAACAACATAAAACAACTACCACCCACGACTTGCGTCACGTGCTCACCAACGTCGTAATTGGGAACTCCGCATTCTTTTTCTATTTTCTTATTGGAACTTGGTAAGCATGTGCTCTTGGCAAAGGTAATTTCGAATCATTCGATTCAAGGTAGGCACGATTCCCTGGTCGAAATATTCTATCTTCTTCTTGTTCTTTACCAGATATTTAAGAGAATTCATGGCCGACACCAAACCTTGTCAGATTCACTACCATGGAAAATTGCAAGAATTACCTTTTAAAATTGTAAGGCTCAATAGAGTTGTATGAGTGCGCAGGTACGTAGGCTGTATTTCCTTTTTATTTAATCAGGACCTTTTAGAGTAAGCAAGTACAAGGATACTTGTTACACAGGAATGTTAGAATGTATTAAAAGCTCTTAATCTTTTATCCCTTCTATATATTTTTGTGGTTGTCTTTATTAATATCTTCCATGTTCTATATTCTTATCATATGAAAAGTTGTTATTGTCTTTTTAACTTCATGGTGAATTGTATTTTATTGCATTGACTATACTCAAGTTTGTCAAAAGTTCTTAAAACCCAATTTTGAACATTAAAAATTTTATTATAAAATTAAAAAATTCATAATAAGAGGTATGATTATGAAATCTTTGTCTTAAAAACAAATTTTATTATAAAATTAAAAAATTCATAATAAGAGGTATGATTATGAAATCTTTGTCTTAAAAACAATTGTTAACCTGATTCATATATAATAACAAATTTTGACATTCTAACCGTACAAACCAATAAAGCTCAAACCAAACAAACGGAATTAAACTAAGCATCGAACTTAAAAAAAAAACATTAGAATCACTTAATTCAATAAAAGTTTATTGATCTATAAATTAAAAAAAGAAAAAGTTTATGGATCAATTGTAAACTTTAGTGTGATGTTGTCCATAAAAAATAATTAATTGACATGTGAATAGGAGAATGAAAATGATTTTTCAGCGGATCTCACGACGTCAATTAACATGTGAATAGGAGAATGAAAGTGAATTTTCAGCCGATTTAGCGACGTTACGTTGGAAAGTCTTATTGAGAATAAAATTAATCAAACTAGAGAGTTGGTTGTATACGTATCTTGTGGAAATTAAGGGTTAGGTAGATTGATAAGTGTTAGTTTGGTTGGGTATTTATCAAGAAAAGATGCAGGTTTAAATTTTGGTGAAGCTTGCTGTAAAGGTAGTAATCTGATCCAAATTCATTAAGTAGGCCTTAAAACAACACAAATCCCGAGGACCGACCGGTGGTCCAACACAAATCCGAGGACCACCTTGCACTGGTGCTTTCAAACCTTCGTGTAAGCAAAGAGCAAAGGTTGTAGTCTAATCTCTCTCTATATGAGAGGAAAAGTAGTTGATTTTCTAATATATAAAATATCTGGTGCTTTCAAACCTTCGCGTAAGCCAAGAGCAAAGGTAGTAGTCTAATCTGAGTGCTCGCGACAACGATGGTGCAAATCTCGAGCACCTGTGGTCCATTTCACCTCAGGCTAAATAATAATGAAATGGAATAGGTTTTGTGGATGCAGTCCCTATGATTTGAACCTTGCGCTTGCAAGCTATTTTGTAGTAGTCTAATCTGAGTGCGCGACAACGATGGTACGAATCCCTAGCATCTGTGGTCCATTTCACCTCAGGCTAAATAATAATGAAATGGAATAGGTTTTGGATGCAGCCCCTATGATTTGAACCTTGTACTTGCAAGCTACTAAAATTAGTGGTGGTTGTAACCAACTCTCCTATCAAACAATAAAATTAAATTAAATTAAATCTGATGTTTTAAGGTAGATGGATGTTAAGTTTTACTTTTATTTTTTAAATTGCTTATTTTTAATTTATATTTTGTTTTTATTATGCTATTAAATAAGTTATTGTAATTTTTATTGAGATTATTTTATTATATTATTATATTTTTTATTAAGTTAATTAATCATATTTAATTTTTTTAGATATATATTTTTTCTTCTTTTAAATTATATATTTTTTATCAATTAATATTGTTTTCATTGGAATAAAAATCTATTCAAGTAGTTACCTTTCAGAATTTGAATTAAATTAAGATAAAGATTAAGGTTGTGATCATATTGTTCTTAATGTTTTTTATATTAAAATAAATTCAAGTTACAATAACCTAACTTCTTTTAAGGTCTTATAACTCAATTATTATAAGATACCATTTTCATTATTATTTATCTTCTTATTTGTAGGTCTAACATCACTTACTTTTAAAAATTGGTTTAAATTGGTTATATAGAATTAAGTTGACCCCATCCCTATTAATTCATCATCATTTTACTGTCTTATTCCAACATATCATATAGTGATTTAATATTGTTGGTCATTTTTGAACCTAGGTATTAACCTTGTTTTATAATATGGAATTTCTTGTTTCCTATTGCTTGTCTCAAATCCTTTGGGCTAAACATTAAGGTTCACCTATGGGATTGAAACCTTGGTCTATGATATTAAACTCCTCACTCTTGACCACTTGCTCCAAATCTTATGATTAAAATATTCAAATTCACTCATAGGTTTTGGGGCCTTGAACGATCCTTGTACCCCAAGCATCGTGACCTTCGATGAATGTGGATTCTTTTTTATCAGGTGAATCTAGTGCTTTATATCTCATTTGGAGTGCCAGTCATAGGAAGTTTAGGGAGAGTGGGACAAGGCTCCTTTAAGAATTATTCAATATTTTTACCAAGGCTAGTTCCTTGGCTAGATGTGATCTTTATCACTCTTCCTCCTCCATTGGCATACTATACTGGGTGCATTTTCCAAGAAACAAGGAAAGAAAGAAAACATAATAAATAACTAATCTAGCCTAACAATCCTAAGCTACAGGTGGTGATGTGACAAAGATCTACAATTTATATACTGCATTCCAATAAGATTAGTAAACACATGAACCAACATGGTAGTGAATTGAAAATAATCCCAATTGCATAAGAGCATAAATCAAATAATATTCTATGGAATCCAAGATAGAAATATAATAGTAGTCACAACCTTCCATGGAAATATACATAAATACGTAGATCAGGATAGGAATTTCATTAATACTCATAGATCCTTGATTTATGTTCAAGCCCATTACATCCATATACAATTAGAAGAGGATTAATGGTCTATAAATAATTTAACCCAAGGCTCAAGTCCAAACTAGAATACAAAATGGAAAAAATAAGGGAGAACTTCTTAAGGTCAAATGCTAGACATGAAAACAATTCAACCTTTTTTTTTCTGCCTTGAAGATGCATATTTATGATATTTACAAAAAAAATTAAAATTCAAAATCCCCTCCCTGAGACATGTTGAGCATGAAATACGGCCTCTTTGAGTGGAGGCATCCAAGGTGTCATATTGTAATTACTTTGGTGTGTTTGGAGTTACTTTAGGTTATAATCACTCTAAGTGTTGCTTTGGATGGAGAGCTCTCTTTGTGACATCAATAATTGTTGCTTATATTATATTGTGGGGAATTTGAGTTTTGTTGTTACCAAAATCTTTGCTTTGTTTATGCTTCAGTGCTAATTGATCATCTTGTTGACCTTCAATTAAATCTAGTTGTTGCTCCCATCAAATGCCCTCATATTTGAACACCAATGGTTATGTCCTCTATATAGTGTGATTTTTAACATCTAGCCTCTATTCTGGTTCTACTTTACTTTGTCACCTTCTTTTGAGCTACCAAATTTTAGGGATATTCTCTACCTTAAAATTATATCTAAGACGAGCTATGGTTCATGGATGATTATTTTATTTGATTAACATTGGTCCCATCGTCCTTTGACCTCTTACTTGATTGTTGATGCTTTTAGGGTTATATTCATGAGAGCTACAAGAATTTTCACTTGCCTTGAGTCCTTTTAGTCATCTAACCTTCAGTTCTTTTGTCACCTTTTATCTTTTGCCACCAATTTTGAAGAAAATTATTTATGTAACCAAACAATCCTTGACAATCTTACCAAAAAAATTTGTAGGTATTGTACCCCTTATTTTATTCCTCTCTAGTTCTTGGGTTGTGATCCCTAGGTCTATTCTTAATGCAATTTTTAATTAACCTAGGACTCTAGTTTCTATGGATCCCAAATTCTAGAGAGGTTGTTTTAATTTTTTATCCCTCCTAATTTTTGAGGGATAGGTTTAGGGCTGCATATAAGGTCGAACCCTCATCTATAGCTAATCTCTATTAATTATCATTAAAAATATTTTATTGTCTTTATTTGGGTTGAAAATTGGTTAAGTTATCACCATAAACACTAGGATTATTTGCTTGCTTGATCAACTTTGACTTATGATGTGGGGAGCTTCAAGCTTATTAATAGCCTTTGACATAGGCTCCTTCCTACTAGAATTCTTATTTCCTTATTGACATTAGCTATGTGATATGTAGATAACATCTTCATGCCCATCATTTATTCAACAATGGGAAGTAACCTTAATCTAAGAATTTTTTCCTTTGTGAGATTTGCTTTATGTAATGAGGGCTCACTACAGTTTAGTAGCTCATGAAGGGTAGCTCATGTGAAAATTTGAAGCCTTATTTATTTGACATAGATTTGAGAAAAATGACCTTGATAAACTTCTAACCTAAGAGGGAGATTTCTTAGAGAATGACTAAAAAATGAATCTTGTGAAGTATAGTAGGGGAGGCTCTACCATTTTATAAACTTTCCTTGCATGAATTCCTTTGTCTTATGAGGTTCCCTAGAAGATTGGCAAGACATAGTCCCATTGGTACATTGAATCATCCGAGATACAATTTTTGTTGTTTTACCTCATTTTCATTTATAAAAAAACTATTATTTCATAGATCATTGCACTGTCTCTCGGTATTTTAATTTGTGATGCTTTCCTTGTATGTGCATGTGATGACACGCATTCCAAACTTTGCTTCAAGCAAGCTCCCACCTTCCTTTATCCCTCTATATATATGCTACTTAATTGTGGGATATGTGGCACTTTTCTTCCACCTATTTTATTCTAAATGTCATGTATTTATAGTATAATACATTATGTTGGCATATTATGTGTGCAAAAATTTTTATGTGTGATCTTCTTATTAGGATATATACTTTCAAGACCATATTACCTCGAATTTCAATTGCTCCTTCCAAACTTTTCTTCATGCAATAGGAGGATACCATTGTACGAGAGGGGTTGCAGAGACTCATGCTTCCAGAGAGTTTTTCGACTTGAAGAGTGGCAAATGGACACTGGTGCCTAATTTGTACACAAACGTCCTCAAAATTACAGAATATTTAAATGTTATGGAGCCTAAATTTGCAGTTGTTGAGGAGAAGCTTTACGTGATGCAATATCAATCGAACGAGGTGATGGAATTCCACGTGTGGAAGGAGCAGTGGACACATTTTGGATGCATCAGAGGCAATTCTGAGATGCAAAGTTATGGCGTCGATTATAATTTACTGGGCATTGGAATTGATTTTTGGGCCATCAAGTATATCACGAGAAATTCCATTTGCATTTATGTTTGTAATCCAAGAAGTTCCAAATATATAAGATAGAGAGAAATCAAGGTACCAGAATTGGAGATATTTGATCATGTTTTGACATGCACAACAGTGAGAACATAAATATATAAGCATGCGAAGTGATTCTAACATAAAGCTATGTCAACATGACATCTCACTTGATGATTGTTTTCCTTTTCTCCAATATTTTCAAATGTTGTAGCGCTACCCATTCTGCTGCTACCAATTTCTAAATTGGTTGAGGTATATTGAACTCCCATGTCATATGAGATCCGGTAGAAGAATTAACTAGTGTTGGTAGTGATAGCTGACTAACATGTCATATCAGATCAGGAAAAAATCTTGTTAATTATTTTCTTTCCATAATACAAAATTTAGCTTCGAAAGGTCTTTGTGTGCATCTTCTTGTTCACTAAATGTTTTAAGGAATTCATGGTCGACATCAAACCTTGTCAGATTCACTACCACAAAAAATTGCAAGAATTAGCTTGTAAAATTGTAAGGCTCAATAGAGTTGTATGGGTGCTCAATCACGATGGAAATCGCGGGGGTCTTTGGAGCTGGCCACATTACCTAGAAACTTTTTCCTCATTCGGTTGTCTTGTGAGGAGGATGTCTACAAAATTTTGTATGGGGGCCCATGGTTCTATGGAAATAGGGGGATATTTTTGAGAAAGTGGGGCCATTATTTTAACCCAGCAACACAGAGATTCAATATGGTTCCTGTGTGGGTGCTGTTGCCAAAATTATTGACCTATTTATGGCATGAATCGATGTTCAAAGTAGTGGCTAGTCTCATAGGGGACTTCATTTCTTTTGATAAAACTACTTTGTCACTTGACCAAAGGTAATATGTCTGCATGTGCATTATGGTGGATATTTAGAGAAATTTACCTTCCTTGGTTGAGCTGGATTCTTAGGTGGGATCGTGGAAGCAAGCCATGATGTACAAAAATAAACCCAAGGCCTGTATGTTGTGTAGAATGGGAGGTCACCACCAGAATCTCTATCCTCAACGGTAGAAGGATCAGAAGGTCCAGGGTGGTTAAAAACTCCATAATATGAAGAATGGTTAGCAAGGTAGACAAAAATCACTGGGAGAAAAGCAATTATCGTTCCATATTCCCTTTGAGAAGAAAGGGATGTGGCAAAAAATGAAAACGAGGAATAACAAAGGAAAAGAGATAGTGTGGTCTTAGCATCTGGTGTTGAAATCTCCTATCTTGGGTAAGTAGGTGCCAAGTGCAAGTAAGATATCCTCCTCAGTTTTGGCCCCTATTATTGGAGGAGATACCCATCGTTTTGATCCTTCTAGATTTGCATTTGAGCTATCATTATTGAATTCTTGGAATATTAGTGAAGGCATTGAGGGGGAGGTGAATCTTCCCTCATCCAGAGAGGTTGGCCTTAAATCCCCCTTGTTGAAAACTAGGGTGTCTAGCTCATGTGAGAGTCATAATATGGAATCTTCAAGTGTGGCAACGAAGGGAGGGTTTCCTGAACCCAAGACTAGAAGCCAACATAGGAAGATGGATCTCGAGGTGGCAATAAATCTTGGTCGTCCTCCAGGTAAGGCTGGAATAAATAGGTCATTGAAAGTTTTGGGGACCAACAATGGGAAAAAATTGCTTTTTCTAAGTGAAAAAGCCGATGAGAAAATCATGAAGGAGAGTGATTTGTTGGCATCCCCAAGGGGGGTGGGTAAAAAATTATCCTTTTAATTCCAATGAAAATATGTTATTGGAATGTTATAAGACTTAATAACTCCTCTAAGCATAGGATGCTTGAATTTTTTTGAAAGGATAATTCTTCGAATATCCTTTGTATTCAATTTTTGAAGTTGGAAGCCTCTTCGTGGTAGGTTGTTCACAATGTTGTATGGAAAGGATCTGGATTTATGGCCAGTGAATCAATGGGATCTTCTGGGGATCTTATTTTGTTTTGGAATATTTCTAGACTAGATGGCCATGTTATTTTTGTGTCAAGTAGAGCCATAAATATTTTATTTTGGTGTAAATTAACTAATAGGAGATGGGTGTTGTCTAACATTTAAGCCCCGAATGCGTATCTAGATAAGGGAAAATTTTGGACGCTGCTATTGGAGATGCGTAAAACCTTTGAGCATGAGGATTGGATGGTAGTGGGTGATTTTAATTCCCCCTTGTATCCCTCGAGAGAAAAGGAGGTAATCCGATGGATGACATAAGTCTTTAGGAACTTTTTTATTTTGTTTTTATTGCCAAGCTTCATGATTTAGACCTCAAGAGAGCTAGGTATACTTGGTGTAACAAGCGTGCAGGTGATAGTTTGATTTTGATTCACTTGGATAGGATCCTTGTCTCTTATCATGGGTTGAATCTGTTCGAGGATGCTTCTTTTTTGGATCTTCCTAGGATTGGCTCGGATCATAACCCTATCTGGTTAGACGTCCCTGATAATCTGCCATTCTTTCCTAATTCCTTTCAGTTTGAGGACATGTGGTGTTCCCACCTTGACTTCAAAGCTCAGTTGTTGGAATGGTGGTAGGATGATATCGAGGGACATGGTATGTTAAAGTTAACTAATAAATTAAGGATGCTTAGGGGCTATCTCAAACTTTGGAACAAGTCCACATTTGGAAATATTTTCAGAGAGGAGATATTGAAATACTTTATTGGTCAATTGGAGGTTGCTATGGAGGTTGGGGATTGTTCTGATGATCCGTTGAGAGAGGAACATCATGCATTGGCAGAATATCATAACATACAGACTCAAGAGGAGCTTTTTTGGAAATAGAAATCTAGGGAAGTGGCTCAAGGAAGGGGATCGCAATTCCTGCTTTTTCCATACCTCCACTCTAAGGAGGAGAGGTCAAAAAAATATCACGAAGATAATCAGAGGTATGGAAGTGCAACTTGAAGTAGTTGTCATGTAAGGGAGGAGGCAGTTGATTTCTTTAGTAATTTATTGTGTTTGAAGCCTGATCGTGACTTACCCATTGAGGAAGCAATATTGGATGTAATCCTAGGGTAGGTATCTGAGGAGTGGAACAGGTGGCTCTTGAACCCATTCTCGGATGAGGATATTTTGTATGCAGTAAAGGGGATGGGCTCTCTTAAGGAACTGGGTCCTGATGGCTTCCCTTCGATATTTTTTCAAAAAATTTGGCACATCTACGATGGGGATGTTTGTGAAGCCATAAGAGAAATCCAGAGGATTAATCATATCCCAAACATGGTGAATGCAACCTTCCTTTCCCTCATTTCGAATAAATATACTACCATTACCTTTGGGTATTACAGACCAATAAGTCTCTGCAATACAGTGTACAATATTCTTTCGAAAACTATTGCCAATAGACTTAAGCTTATTCTCCCAAAAATTATTGATGAAGCCCAGAGTGCCTTTGTTTGTGGTAGGTAAATTTTGGATGGTGCTATCGTTATTCACGAGTTGCTGCATTCGGTGCATAAAATGTGGAGATCTATTTTTTTCCTAAATTTGTATATTAACAAAGTGTATGATCGGGTCGCTTGGCCATTTTTAATCAGGGTGTTGAGAAAGTTTAGGTTTTGTGATGAATGGGTTAGTCTAATTCTAGCTTGTTTTTCAACAGCCTGGATTTCAGAGCTCATCAATGGGTCTTCGATACGATTTTTTCATTCTTGTCAAGGGTTGAGAAAGGGGGATCCATTGTCTCCATTTCTATTCATTATTATTGTAGAGGCTTTGGGTAGAGCATTTATCAAACATTAAAAAATTTTGGGATTGAAAACAATGACAACGTGCAACCCTATATCGCATCAACAGTTCGTGGATGACACTCTTGTTGCTTATGTAGCTATGGTGGAGGTAGCGAGGGAATTTAAAGCCATTCTTGACTGTTATGAAAGGGCAGTTGGTCAGTAAATAAATATTTCCAAGAGTGGGTTGTTTTTATTAATACTCCCACTACGGTCCAGAGAGATATTGTAGAAGTTTTGAACTATCGCATTTGTTATTTCCCTTATTCATATCTTGGTTTGCCTTTGTTTGTGGGGAGAGAAAAATCTGAGTTTTGGTCTTCGTTGGTTGAGAGAATTAAACAAAAATATGTTGCGTGGAAGGGAGCATTGTTGATCCAAGTAGATAATGTGATTTTGTGTAGAGTACTTTACAAGTCAACTCTATTTACTTTATGTCAATGTTTCATGTGTCTCTTAAAATAGAATCAAAAATTGAGTGTCTATAAAGCTTTCTTATGGGCGGGGCCAGAGTTGAAAGGAAGATTCCATCTTGTTTCTTGGGAGGCAGTTTGTAAAAAGAAATCCAATGGAGGGTTGAACTTAAAAAATGCAGTTAGACTGAATAAAAATTTGATTGCCAAAATTGGGTGGAAGTTGACATATGACTCCTATAAATTGTGGGGATCCATATTAAAATCCAAGTACAAATTTAGCTCCTTTATTTCTGAAGATTTACTCTTAGGTGGTTCAGATTTTTGGAATAATATGGTTAATACTAGGGATATGCTTAAATATCATTTCATGTGGGTAATCGAGAATGGTTAGAAGGCCCTCTTTTGGAAATATGCTTGGATTCAAGATCGTATGTTTGCATAAGAAGTACGATTTCAGGGATTCGTTGCTAATTCCAGAGAAATGGGTTTGACCTATGTGGCTGATTTCCTTGAAGAAAGAGGGGATATAATTGCTTAGGCTACAATGCCAATTTTTGTAAGGGATGACGATGATACAAAGGTTTGTGAGATCCTTATGGAGGAATTGCATCTTTGCATTATTCGCCAAGCAAATGTTGAAGACCAGTTGATCTGGAGGTTGGAGAGTTCAGGAAGATATATAGTCAAATCATCATGTAATTACTTAAATATGGAGTACGGGTTGCATTTCCCATTCAAGTTTCTCTGGCTTAAGCATCTTTTCCCAGGGTAAATATATTTTTTCGTTGGCTTCTCAAAACCAAATTTTAACTGTAAAGAATATTTTCAAAAGGGTCTGGCATATGGTCAATAGTGTTATCTTTGTGAATCTGATTGGGAGTCGACCTCTTATCTGTTACTCAATTATTATATTTTTAAGGATATAAATATTTCTATTCTCAAACATTTGTATGTGGAGTGGGTCTTCCTAGAAATAATTTATGATTGTATCCTTTAATGGTCTCTGCCCTTTCATTCTCCTCACCTCAGTTTTTTTTGGCTGTACATGCTCCCCCACGTGATGTGGGAATTTTGGAAAGTAATAAATGCAAAGATCTTTAGGGAGAAGATGGTGGCTATAATATTATTGAGTAATGGGATTATTCGTAAAATGGTGGAGAATGTGGAAAGCACCGCGGTGTCTATGGACTTATCGGAGGCATCAAAGTAGTGTGAAATTAGGTTGGAATGATTTTTGGGCTTTGGAAATATAGATTGAACATTGTCGGTGCCTAACATAAGAAATTCTATAAAGTGGTGTGCCCCCCTTGTCGGGTGGGTGAAATTAAATTTTGATGGGGCAACAAAGGGAAGAATGGGGAAGGCAGGCTCGGGTGGCATTATCTGGGACCATTATGGAAATATTTTTCTAGCATATGTTGATTCATTGGGTGTGAATTCTTCGCAGGTGGTGGAGGTGAGGGTGGCTTACCTCGGGATTGCCTTGCTTAATGAATTCAATTTTAAGAAAGTTGTTATTGAGGGTGATTCCTGCAACATTATTAATATTCTTATTGCAGCGCGCCATGTTAGTTGGAAGGTCGCAAATCTAATTTACGAAGGAGTAAAGTTGTATCAGAATTTGGAAGATGTTCAAATTTGTCACACGCTTAGGGAGGGAAATGTTACTGCTAACATGATGACAAATATTGGAGTGAATCTTCATGGATATAGGGTATGGCAAGGGGACTTTCCACAGGACCTCATCAACTGTGCTCATTTTGATGTTGGTTAATTGGTCTTGGGTGGTGGTAGTTCACTTGGTTAGAAGATTTGGTGCAGTTTTTAAAGAGGTGGGACAGTTGTATCTCTTTGCCAGTTATGTGGCTTGTCTTTTCCTTGTATTCCTGGATAGGAACGATATTTTAAATACCAATTTTATTCATTTATGAAGGTATTTTTAAATACCTAATCAATTTATTAATCAATGGTCATTAATGAAGGTATTTTTAAATACCCCATTTAATTCATTAATGAAGGTATTTTTAAATACACAATCAATTTATTAATTATGGGTAAATAATGAAGGTATTTTAATACCCCATTAAATTCATTAATGAAGGTTATTTTAAATACCCCATCTTATTCATTAATGAAGGTATTTTAAATACCCAATCAATTTATTAATTATTGGTCCTTAATGAAGGTATTTTCAATACCCCAATTAGTTCATTAATGAAGGTATTTTAAATACCCAATTAGTTTCAAAAAATGAGTGGGAATTATTTCGAATATGAGAAGAAAAATTATTTTGAAAATGAGGAGCGGAAATTATTTCGAAAATGGGGAGTGGGAATCAAGAATATATTTTTGTCTTGGTTCATCTGCCTACCTTGGAAATTGGTTATTTGCTGGGGACCGTTGGGATGCGGCTCAAATGTTTGGTGGGATTATATTGGAGTTAGATTTTGTGTTGTAGAACTACCTCAGCTCTCTTACAGGTCTTCTCAGATCTCCTAGCCCTTTGGATCCTGAGGTTTGTGATTTTGGTTTATGCAGTTATTATTTTGTTTTGGTTTGTTCTATAGTATAGTTTATGTACTCTTATATTTAAGTGCTGAAGTACACTATTTTGGTTTTTTGTCTTATTTTGGTTGTAAAAGGTTTTTGGGTCCTTTAAAAACCCTTTTCCCTTAATTTTACCAAAAAATAATTATTATTAATAAATCCTCTAAGTATAGGATGCTTGCATCTTTTCAAAAGGATAATTCTTCGGATATCCTTTGTATTTAGGAATCGAAGTTGGAAGCCTCTTCATGACAGGCTGTTCACAATGTTGTATGGAAAGGTTCTGGCTTTATGGCCAGTGAATCAATGGGTTCTTCTGGGGGTCTCATGTTATTTTAGAATCTTTCTAGACTATATGGCCATGTTATTTTTGCTTCAAATAGAGTCATAAATATTGTATTCTTGTGTAAATTAACTAATAGGATGTGGGTGTTGTTTAACATTTAGGTCCCGAATGCACATCTAGATAGGAGAAAATTTTGGGCACTACTAATGGAGATGCATAAAACCTTTGAGCATGAGGATTGGATGGTAGTGGGTGATTTTAATTCTACCTTGTATCCCTCGGATAAAAAAGGAGGCAATCCGATGGATGACAGATGTCTTCAGGGATTTTCTGATTTTGTTTTTGATGCTAAGCTTTGTGATTTGGACCTCAAGGGAGCTAGGTATACTTGGTGTAACAAGTGTGCATGTGATAGATTGATTTTGAGTCATCTAGATAGGATCCTTGTATCTTCTCATGGATTTAATCTATTCGGGGATGCTTCTTTGTCGGCTCTTCCTAGGATTGACTCGGATAAAAACCCTATATAGTTGGATGTCCCTCATAATATACCATTATTTCCTCGTTTCTTTCAGTTTGAGGCCATGTGGTGTTCCCACCCTTATTTTGAAGCTCATTTTTTGGAATGGTGGTAGGAGGATAACGAGGGACACAGTCTATTAAAATTAACTAATAAATTAATGGGGCTTAGGGGCTATCTCAAACTTTAGAACAAGTCCATGTTTGGGAATATTTTTAGAGAGAATGAGATATTGAAAGACTTTATTTGTCAATTAGAGACTTCTATGGAGGTTAGAGATTATTCTGATGATCTGCCGAGATAGAAACATCATGTATTGGCTAAATATAATAACAGACAGGATCAAGATGAGTTGTTTTGGAGATAGAAGTATAGGGATTTGTGGATCAAGGAAGGGGATCGTAATTCCTGTTTTTTCCATACCTCCACTCTAATGAGGAGAGGTCAAAATAGGATCATGGAGATAGTCAAAGGTGATGGAATTATAGCTTCAAGTAGTTGTGATGTAAGGGAGGAGGCAGTTGATTTCTTTAGTAATTTTTTGTGCTCGAAGCCTGATCATAATTTGTTGTGTTCAGAGCCTAATTTTAATTTAGTGACATTGGTGGGAGTGGGCAAATTAAGGATTACTTGTACTTTGATAAATTCCACCTGAATACCTTACTCATTAAAGCCAAGGTAGAATATGGAAGTTTGATCAAAAGAAAACTTAGTAAAGTTAAAATAATGTTGATACTTCTGGAGGGTAGAAATATCATGCTCAATATGCTCCAAGGTGTCTACCATGTAGGAGAAAATATAAGAATATCATCCAGGTAGATAATGATAAATCTATCCAAACACACTTTGAAAAATTCATTCATTAGCCTCATAAAATTAGTATGAGCATTTGTAACACCAAAAGGTATAACAAACCACTCAAACAAACCCATATTAGTTTTGAAAGTAGTTATCCACGTGTCCTTAGTCGAAATACCAACCTAATGACCTCCACTCTTAATATTAATCTTAGTGAAGATCATAGTACCCTAAATTTGGTCTAAGAGATCATCAATGTAGGGGAGTAGATATCTATTTTTTATAGTGATTTTATTAAGTGCTTGAAATTCAATGCAAAGATGTCAAGTACCATCCTTTTTTAGAACAAGAAAAATAGGAGGGGAACAAGGAGAGATGTTGAGATTGATGAACCCCTTAGCTAACAAGTCCTGAAGTTGCTTTTTAATTTCATCATATTGAGGAAGTGATTATCCATACATAGGTGCATCAAGGAGAGGTGCTCTTGGAATGATATCAATGATGTGATTAATGGCCCTCTCTAGAGGTAAATAAGTGAGCTTCTAGAAAACACATTCATATATTTGTAAAATTTTAGCAAGTATTATGGTTTAAGGGGGCTTAGGGACTTATGCTAATGATTTCTTATGTTGTGGACATATGCAAATAAATGGAAGTGCTTGAGCTTGATTTAATGCTTTTCTAGCCTATCTCTAACTAAGAAATAAAATAGGAGTGTGCTTAGTGTATTCAATGAGATAGTGCTTATTATCTTGTTGGAGTGTGTATGTGTTTTTGTAAGTATCATATTGAGCATATCTATAATATTGATAAGGTTTACCAAGAAATAAAACATAGCAATCCACGAGGTTCACATCACAAGTGACCTTATCCCTAAACATAGCACCAAAATAAAATGCAATAGTGCATGCGTGTGTGACTTGAGAAGTAGTCTCACTATCCTTCCATATGAGAGAGTAAGGATGAGGATGTGGTCAAGTAGGGAGTTTGAGCCTATTCATAATGGTCTTTGCAAGTAGAGTCATGGTCTCCAAAAAATCATAAAGCAAGTGAGCATGCATGACAAATAGATTGTCATAGTCTACTATAGTAGAGTGATGATTCATCAAAGTTATATGATTAAGTTTTCTCCTTAACTCATGAACATAATCATCTCTAGTAGTCTTGATGGGGTTATCACTTGTTCCCTCATAAAAATATACAAGGAAAATATTCTTCTTATACTTTCGTAATTGTCTACATTGAAATCTAGCATGCTTTTTTCTCTTACAATTATTACAATATTTTTTAATGTTATAGTGATAATAAGAAGAAGCATACAAAATATGCTTAGAAGTAGAGGATTGAGCAAGAGTAGGAGTGGGAGAAGAAGGGGAGAAATTAGAAGATCTCTTCAAAGCCTGCTTATGTGGATGAGGTGGCTTGAAACCTCCTAAAGAAAATTAATTCCTCTTATTTTACGATGTCAACTTATCCTCCAAGATTTGTGCCTAGTTAAAAAAACATCAAGATTAGTGCAATAAGTGTATTTCAACTCTCGATACAAGTGTATTAGAAGTCCACTTTTAAACTTAGCAATGAGGTAGGGTGTAGCTTCGGATATGCAAAGCAAGAAATGCAGTCAATTGAATTTATGGACATAGTACTGCATGAATGTGTGTTTTACCTATCTAAGGTAGAGCCATTGGTTAAACAAGTTATCAGCATAATTGGATGGATAAAAGGTGGCCTTCAAGGTGGTAACAAAATCATCCCAAGTGGTGATGGTATTTTTAGTTCCTTGGCATTTTATGATGAGAAACATAGCCATGCTAGAGAGTTTTACTTTGGTGAAAGTAACTTTGTCATCATCTAATGTTTGACTATATGAAAACTAGGTCTCCATGTCTAGGTTCCAACTACTGAGGAATTTAGGATTCCTGGATCCTTTGTAAATTTTGACTTCACACTACTAGTACATGAAGAATATTGGATTTTGATTACCATAATGGTGTCAGCTAGGGAGGTGCCAAAGGAAGTGACTTCAGCCCATTTTTTTTCTTAATCTTGATTGATTTCCATATTTTACTATGTTGACCTAGGGGAAAAGCTATTTTTTGACCAAATTAAAGTGAATGAAACAAAATTTAGTAAGATATATGTGTATACTTGGTTGGTCCAAAAATAAAGCTATGCATAAAAGAAACAACACTTTCAACAATGGTCAAAAATCATAAATTAATGGAAGAAATATTTTTGAGATGATTTTTCCCCCTTATAGTTGTGGTTGAATGGCTTCAAAGGTGTGGCTCTTGGATTTGCAGACTTGGATCAAATCATACTACAAAAATAAATGCTTAAATTATTACTTGTCAAATCATGTTGTTTACCTTGTTGCAAGGTAAATTCTTTCTAAATACTCTGTAAGCCTATATTATCTGAGCTAGTGTGCAAGACTATCTAAGCTAGAGTTAGTTTCTAACTAGTGAGGATCCTGTCTAAGCTAGAGATCACATTGATTATTGAAAATCCTCCCAAGGTCATCATGTATTCAACTTTCATGCAAATAGGTGATATCTCAAGCTCTTGTATAGGTGACAACAACATCTTAAGCTTCATGAGGTTGTGATCCAACTGTAAGTATTTCACACAAGCTTTAAACTCGTCCATGTTAGTAAGTACACTAGCTTTGATGCCACAATATGAGTATATGCTTGAACTATTCATCTCTTGGTAGTCAAATTTAGGTTATGCACGTTCACACGAGTCAATACAAGTGCACCAAATATTTATAGCATAAATTTCTTGGTGCTTTCAAATATGGAAAATAATGGTGCCTTTAAACAACTTGATACATGTTGCATCCTCTAAAAGTGTCTATCATTATCATGTGATGATAGTTGCAAAAGAGGTATGGTGATCGAGGCTAAAATAGACTCTTTAAAATAGATAAAATATAATCTTGGATGGTACAACAATGTCACAAGCATGATTGGTTCATGAGTATGACTAGCTACATATGTCATAGGTAAAATTGATGTCTATTTTAGAATTTGACTAGCTTCTAGCGCACCAATTGCCTAGTTAATGTATATGAAGTCTCCTTATGTCAAAAATGAATTTTCCAGCTTGTTTTCTTTGGTAATATTGGTAGTCTTCTAGTTCAATTAAGTGCCTACAAAAACGCTAAAACCTTAGTTGTTGGCGATTTTTGATTATGAAGATTAGGCAGATATTAATAGAAACGAGTTCTACATCCAAAGGAAATTGATGCCATGTGGAAAACATCCAAGGACTTGTTAATGTCATGAATAAGCATGCAAAAATAAAGTAAGGGATGATAGGTGGTATTAATGTAAAAGTAGTATCAATAGGAAAGCAACTATGATAGACAAGTATTAATACATGAGTGTCATCCAATTTTGTCCATTTCAAGCCACTCCTAAGCATTATTTAGCAACTTGAAAAAATATTTTTAGTTCTCTAACATGATTATTTTGAATGTGATCAAGTTGTGCATAATTTATATGCATCTTTCCTATCACCTCTAGATTTTAGCTCTATTAATTTACTACAAATCGAGCTACAAGGCACAATCTCCCTTATTCTATGAAGGCACAAATATCATGCATGATTTACAGTTGGGCCACGCTTAGCTAGTCTAGGACATGGTAATAGGTCTGTGTCTTGAAATGTCTTTCAAAAAAAGGAAGGACACATAATGAAGATAAAGTTGGTGTCATCTTGACATTATTACAAACTTTCAAAATAATAGCACCCAAATTTTTCTCCTTCAAACCTTACATTTCAAGCATTCAAAATAAAAATTTTCTTCTGGATGCAGACTATATCATCAATTACTACAACACACCTGTAAGTTTTTTGAAAGTGGTAACAATAGTATGCCTGAAATATTTTGGCTTAATGGTGAGGGATATGATTCTTGAAGCAATTCATAGCTCAAGATGACATGGTCTGGATTAGGCAAACAATTCAAGCACTAACTATTTTTGGAGTATTTTCTACACAATATATTTGATTATTGCTATAGGATGAGAAAATAATGGAGGTTTTGGATCCTTCTAAAGACCGTGGCTTTGTTCTACCAAATTTTGGAACACAAATTTTATGTAAGAAAATTCTCCAAATTACTAAAAGCATCAAGCAGAGGCTAACTCCATTCAAACCATGTACAAATATAGGTAGGACTCACTAGTGGATACTTCTAATTCCTCTTCTAAACCAAATTAGCCTAGGGAAAGAGGATACTCTCTACCAAACTAGTTTCACTACTCTAATACTAAACTGATATGAGCACCATAGGTACACACAAGATAAAGATTTGGAAATTAAGAACTAATCAAATGCATTACAAAATTGGATATAAATAGAGATTACACCACCTAATGGAGGATCATTTGGATAATATCAAACTAAATAACCATGTAGGATCCTACTTGATGATGTACTTACTAACAAGTAATTAATTAGTAGGTGGCCTAAAAATAAAATAAAACATTATTTGCGGTCTAATACGACATGTGATATAAAATGTAATAGAACATGTTAATCCCTATAAATAGCAATGGAAACCTATACTTTATGTTTATCTTATTGAGAATCCTTGAAAGTTGAATCTATGCACATTTGTAATTCTCCACCTTTCCTTGGTGCAAGTATAGTTGGCACTGCACATGGGTTCAAGCTCTCCTTGATAAACCCCTTGTCTAATAGCTCCTAAATTTATCTCTTCATGTCCTTATTCTCCATTGGTATCATTATATATGTTAATTTATTAGGTAAAATTAACCCAAGAATGAAATCAAAGTGATGGCGAATACTCCTTATCGATGGAAATCCATCCAATAATTCTTTTAGAAAAAAGTTTGCATACTCTTCCATAAAATCCTTTGCTTCACTTAGAATAATGTCCTTTTGGTTTGCTATCCTGTCCTATATGGACTTAGCAATCAAACCAAACACATATTATTCTTTTCCATCTCCTTCAAACATTACTTTCCCAAGATAAAATATACTTTTATATCATTATACTCTCTTTCCTCCTTGTCTTTCAATGGACTTAGTACATAATTCTTACCATATTTCACAATAGGATAGGTTTTTTCCCTACCATAATGTACAACCTTTCTGTCAAATTTCCAAGGTCTTCCCAACAACACTAGACAAGCATCCATAGGTAAAATATCACATACGACCCATCCTTATAAAATTCAATTTAACATTTCACATGACATTGTTCACTAACTAGAATTTGGTGTCCCTTTTGCAACCAAGAGGCCTTATATGGATTGGGGTGCTCCATTGTCCTCAACCCTAATTTTACTACCATATTATTGAATACTAGATTATTCATATTCCCAATTTCTACAATAACCTTACAATATTTTCTTCTTTATTTGCATACTATTGAAAAAAGACTTCTCGAAATATGTCATGTTCCCTATTTTTTTACTTTAATAGTATTATCTTCATCATGAGAGACTATCCTTATTTTGCTTCCTTCATGTGTCTCGAGAAAGCAACACTTCATTTTTTCACTTACACAATATGGTTCTTGACCTCCTTTCCCTTATTGCTACTTTGTTGTGTTGTTAGACATTCAAATTCTTGATGACCATATTCTCCATATCTATAACACCTTTCAACGAATCCTCTACCCCCTCCTCTACCCAATTTTCCTCCTCCTCTTGAGAAGTCTCTACCTCTTCTTGCATTCGAGCTAAATTTATTATGAGAAGTACTAGCTTCTTCTTCATATTTTCATTGTCCTCTTCCACCACATGTTTGTACTTATCCTTGTGAGAATCGTCCTATTCCTCTTTTATTATTTTGTTGTTTTTATGACAACTTCTCTCCCTTCAAGGCATACTGTAGGCTTATTCTATCATCCTCATTCTTATCATACTAACTTAATCCTATATGGATCATTGGAGTCCATTGATATACTTTGAAACCTTATCCTCATCATATTCCACGTGACTATCTTGAATGGTGGTGAGCCTATAGAATTCTTGTGTGTAATATTAAACATTAAATTCCTCTGTCTAAAATTTTGAAGTTTCTTAAATTACTTTTTATTAAATTTTGTAATATTTCATGACCTTCTTGGGGTCTTCTATCAATTCAAAATCAAAATATTTCTCCATCTCTACAATTTAACCGATGAGTTATTCGAGGTTTAAATTTCCATCATATGATGGCGTTTCTATATTTGGATTTACCCATGTTAGAAATTTTCTAGAGTAATATTTCTTCTAAATCTCCTTCTTGTTGTTCATTGTAAAATTATGGTTGGTCCACTCCCTCCTCTTCATTTTCACTTACATCTTTGACTTAAATACGCCCATTTGGGCAGTTTCCATTGTATCTAACTAAGCAATGATTCCTCTCATCATCTTGACTACATTCATGGTTCAAGGGTATCATAGTCTTCCACTTCCTCATTGTGCCATATCACCTTAAGAATGTATCAATGATTAGATATCTTCTATCTCTAATACTAAAATGATGCAATAGCAACATGCATCAAAAATTCCTCTCTTGTACAACATAATTTTTTTGGTCATGCGATGTAAATATCCTCTATTGTACGATGTTAGTTCTCCCTTTATATGATGCTTAGTTTATTATCCTAAATGACCTTTATTTTTCATTTATGACCTACTCCATTGTATAGTTTTTGAATTTAAATTAATTTCATGCCAACCTTGTACCTCCATCCAATGTATGACATGCTCCTTTTTAGCTGTACAATTTAAATTTCTCTATTTTATGATGTTTAGTTTGTACATACAATCAATTGCATAATTGGTTTATTGTATGAGTAATATATTCTCCAATGTTATCCCCATTATATTGCTTGTATGATGGGTTGAATTGTATGATTATTCCATGTGCCAAGCAAATATATTTTATTAGGTTTTCTACTAGAAATTATCATGCAACATCTCTCTTACACCAAGATAAATTTACTCCTACCTTATATGAATGATGGCTCTGGCCCTAAAATTGTACAACCAATTAAGTAGAATGATGTTCCTCTCCAACAATATGCAATATTATATTCTCTAGAAAGGTAGAATTACACCATTTTATATTGGCAACTTCTGTTCACTTGAACCTCCAATAACACTCCTTTGTTCCAACAACATATTCAATCCTTTTGTAGAACAAAGACACTCTTCTATACCTATAACATATACTCACTCGAACCTCATTTACCTTAATTATTTTTTATCGTTCTCCTATACTAGTGGTGCTTCTCTGTAACCTGCACACACGTTAAACAACAATACAAATGGCCAAAAAAAATAATTATTCAGCATATAACAACAATTGATACAAGGTTGAGATTTGAGATCCCTTTCTCTCTTGTTTTTTCTTCTTATGAAAAAACATCCAATTTATTGCTTTTTAAAAACCGTTACATAGTTGTCGAAACAATTTCCTTCTAGGTTTGCAATTGTTAGTTGTGAGGATGCTTCCCCATCAAACAAGCTCACTTTCTCAAACATATGCACACACACCCCACTATGGTTTGAACCTTATCCTCTTTTGGATAAACAATTTCTAAGAAGGCATATTCATAAATATGTATATTTTGTATAAGAGAAGTAATGGAGAAAGGAAAACATTTTATTTCAATTTTTTTATGTGAAAAATGCAAGAACAAAAAAACTACATAATAAGATACTTAAAAATAAATTCATAAAACTTTTTAAATAACTAATAATAGAAAAAACATAAAAACTTCTCATTTAAAAAAACTTCTATAAAAAATAATAATAAAATGCTAAATTTATTAACTTTAACATTTCTTAAATACAATTAAACTTTAAAATATTGAATAATAAATCTAAGATTTAACTTAAAATAAAATTATATACTATATTCTATATATTCTATCTTGTAATCTCATAAACTATTTTACTGGTCAAAATAATTAAAATTTCATAGGCCTCTTCTGTTTAATAATATAAAACAAAAGTCCTTGGTCTCACTCTACAGATTTCCTCATCCTTATTAACATCACTTTATAAAATGATTGTGGCATGGTGGTTATAGGGGCAAACTGTACGAAGATATGTGTGTGATGGTTTCCTATAAAATAATTGTGGCATGGTGGTTACAAGGAAGAACTGCACAAAGATATCTGTGTACGAAGATATATGTGTGAAGGTTTCCGAGACGAAAAGTGAAAAATATTTTAATAGTCATAAAAATAGGACAGTCTACCCATATTCGTGGCGGCTGTGATTCCACCATGTAAATTATAAATATAAATATAAATATAAAACTAAAGATTTGAATCGTTCTTTAATAAAAACTATAACATTATAACAACATTTAATTGTATTGTATCATTATATTTACAATGAAAATAAGTTTTCAGCGGATCTCATGAGGTCACGTTGGAAAGTATTTTTACCAATATTGTGTGAAACTTACCGTAGTTGATTTTTTTAATGTACAAAACTTCTTATGTTTTTAAGGTGCATTAAATTATGGATAGATAGGTGGATGTTAAGTTTTCATTTCAATTTTAAAATTAGTTATTTTCTATTTTAATTTTAAGGTTTTTAAATTTATATTTTATTATTAAATACATTATTTATAAGTTTTATTATATCATTTTATTAAAATATTATATTTGTTATCAAGATTATTTAGATTGTATTGGACTGATTTCTATGAGGCTCTTAAGACAAACGTTGACCTAAAGCATGATCTAGATCTAGTGGACGATGGTTAACTCTAGTCATCTAGCATTGTTACATAATAAAGGCCTAATAAAACTCATAAGACTCATGTTTCACTTGTGCATCAACTTGTGCCTAGTTTAACTAGTCCATCAAATAAAGAACAATAGAATCTATATCTACCCTACCCCAATCATTGGGACCTATGCCCATTCATTGTACCTCTCCCTCCTCAAATGAGCCACCTCCCTTGGCAACTAATCTTCCTTAGATATTTTTATATGTTGTTCTAACACTAGGCATTCCATCTGACTCTAAAGTGCATCACACTTTGTAGTTAGACATACTACCTCCTCCCATAGCACTACCATCCATTTGACCTTATCAACCTATATATTGTCCCTCTCCACCATCACCACATAAAAAATATGAGCATGTACCTCTATCATTTTTGTCTTGTGAGCTTGTCACTCTACCTTTTATGTGATCTTCAGGCTTGTAACCTAAGCATCTAAATCTTAAATCCTCTATAAAAGGGATACCCTCTTAGTAGCTATAGCATTTTCCAGGCCTCTATTAGGCCTTATCTCTACCCTTACCCCTACCTCAAAGACATCGATACTAGTAGCAGTATGTATAGTACCCTCTTTATCAATGTATCCAACAATCACCTCATGCTCCTCTCCCTAGTCCTCTATTGAACCTCTTACACATATCTTTACCACTCATAACTATAACTCATCATAACGTATTAGTTCTAGCCTCTATTGTGATCCTCAATGATAAAAAATGTCATTACCACTACATATACATGGTTGTGGAACTTGCATCATCCACCTATGGGTCCACTATTATTGTGTTGTTGATGTCCTTCTCCCTAAAGCTATCTAAATCAAGAGGACCTCAAAAGTCTCTCTCTCTCTCTCATAGCTCAATGATTCAACACTCTCACATTTAAGGTACATCCTATCTTAAACCAAACAACCTCTATATCTAGTCACCCTAGTGGAGCTCCCGCTCTCCATAGGGCCCCAATAGCCATCTAAATATCCTCACTCAAGCTATATGGTATATATATTTTGGCCACCCATTATGACGATGCCATGGCCTCCATAAAATCTAGATGGGTCTCAAATCGTCAATGGCCATCCATACAGGCCCTAATGTACCTGTAAAGTGTCATTGTCCTTGTTGATACACATAGGTCCACCAAAATATAGTTTTTCATAAATATCATCCAATATAAATGCTAGGAGACCCTTTGTATGTCAGATGGTGAAGTGCTCTCATACCCATACCTAGAGTAATGTGTAGCATGTAAGGCTTTACCCCTCTCTATATACCACTTGATGAAATATCAAAAGTTTGCGGATAACACTCTTGTTGCCTATGTAGCTATGGTGGAGGCAGTGGGGGAAATTAAAGCTATTCTTGACTGTTATAAAAGGGCAGCTAGTCAGCAAATAAGTCTTGCCAAGAGTGAGTTTTTTTTATTGATACTCTCACTACGATCCAGAGAGAGATTACGAAAGTTTTGAACTGTTCCACTGCTTCTTTCCCTTATTCATATCTTGGTTTGCCTTTTTTTGTGGGGAGAGCAAAATCTGAGTTGTGGTCTTTTTTAGTTGAGAGAATTCAACGAAACTTGTTGCATGGAAAGGAGTATTTTTGAGCCAAGCAAGTAAGGTGGTTTTGGTGCAGAGTACATTACAGAGCATCCCTATTTAATTTATGTCAATGTTTAATGTGCCTCTTAAAATAGCATCAAAAATTGATAGTGTCTATAAAGCTTTCTTATGGCCAGGACCAAAGTTGAAAGGGAGATTCCATATTGTTTCTTGGGAGGGGGTTTGTAGAAAGAAATCCAATGGAGGGTTGAACATAAAAAGTGTAGTTAGAATGAATAAAGCTTTGATTTCCAAAATTGGATGGAAGTTGACAACTGACTCTTATAAATTGTGGGGATCCATATTAAAATCCAAGTACAAATTTAGCTCCTTTCTTTCTAAAGATTTACTCTTAAGTGGTTTTAATTTTTGGAATAGTCTTTTTAAGACTAGGGTTCTGCTTAAAAATCATTGCAGGTGGGTAATCGGGAACGATAAGAAGGCCTTCTTATGGAAATATTCTTGGCTTTGGGATCTTCCGTTGGTGGAAGAAGTACAATTTTAGGGATTGGCTATTAATTTTGATATTCTCACAATGACACTGAGAGGGGGGTGAATCAGTGTAGCTATTTAAATTCAAATCTACAACTCTTAAAGCTGAAGCAAAGAGAACTTAAAAGCAGATAAAGCAATTATCACAAGAGAGCACACCACAACACACAATGTAACGAGGTTCACCAATTTGGCTACTCCTCAAGAATGACTTCTTGGACTACGGTCCAAATCCAGCCTTTGCAAAACACCAATTTTACAATCCGTTTACCAAGCACCCACTGGAAGGAGCACCAACCCCTGATTTATCTGCACCAACAGAAAGGAGCACCAACCCCTATCCAAGCACCAACTTGGATTACAGTTTTGAAAACTATATTAATGACATAAAAATGCCTTCGCTTTTACAAGACCCTGACTGGTCTACAATTTATCAAAACACAGTAAACACTTACGGCTCTGCTTGTCGCTCTCTTACAGCACTCTTCTAACCCTCTTTCGGTAGCACTTTCACACATTCAACGGCAACCTAATTCTCCATGCAACTGCCCTTTTATAACAATATTTTCATCTTGAAACACCTGTTCTTCTGTGACTTCCATAATCCTGCATGCACCCTATTAATAGACACTTCTGAAAGTAACTCCTTTATCACACAGTAATTTGTACATGCATTCTATTAATAGCTCTATTTCTTGTGTGGGACTTTCAGTATAACTGTCGCTCGATGGTTACACTACTTTACGGGCCCTGTAACTGTCGTTCTGTCTTTAATGCACTGTGCTTATTTTAGCTTGCATGATTTCTATCTGTAACTGCCCCTGTAACTATCGCACTAACTTCAGTTGACTCTTCTTATATTGGTTGCATGATTTTCCTCTACAACTGCCCCTGTAACTGTCGTTCTACTTTAGTTAACTATCCGTAATCGTGTTGTTGCGACCTGTCATAAAATCATGACACTTCTGTCTCTTTGTACTCTTCTCGCCTTTTACCCGTGAAAACATGACATGTCGTGATATCATGACATTTTCCCCTTTGACCTTTTCTTGGCTGTTGACCATGAAAACATGACATGTCGCGATATCGTGACACTTTTTGCCTTCTTGTCCTCTTCTCATGACATGTCCGATATCGTGACACTTTTCCTTGTCCTTTCTTTCACAAAATGTCAGAATCGTGACACTTTCTCTTTGTCCTTTTCTCCTTGCCAAAACATACATGTCAGAATCGTGACACTTTCTGCTTTTCTTAATGTCTAATGTGACACTTTTTTGCTTCTTCTTAAAACATGTCAGAAATCGTGACACATTTTCCTTGTGCTCTTCTCTGTCCAAAAAACACATGTCAGCAAATCGTGACACTTTCCTTGTGCCTTTTCTTGCCTTGACCTCGTGAAAATAGAACATGTCATGAAATCGTGACACTTTCACTTTCGTACTCTCCTTCTTTCCTTTTGTCGTGATATCGTGACACTTTTTCTCCTTGGCGCTTTTCTTCTCATCGGGTCAAAAACGACATGTCGCGATATCGTGACACTTTTCTCTGCGAGCTCTTTCTCTCGAACCTGTTGTGAAATCGTGACACTTTTTCGTCCGTACAATCCTTCTTGCAAATTGTCGTGAAATCGTGACACTTTTCTTTGCGAGCTCTTTCTCTCGAACCTGTCATGAAATCGTGACACTTTTTCATCTCTTTCTTGCAAATTGTCATGAAATCGTGACACTTTTCTTTGCGAGCTCTTTCTCTCTTCGAACATGTCGTGAAATCATGATAGTTTTCTTTGCTCTTTCTCTCTCTTCCAACATGTCACGAAATCGTGACAGTTTTCCTTGCGCTTTCTCTCTCTTCGAACATGTCACGAAATCATGATAGTTTTTCCTTCTTGCTCAACATGTCGTGATATCGTGATAGTTTTTCTTTCTGACCAAACATGTCGCGATATCGCGACAGTTTTTCTTTCTGGCCAAACATGTCGCGATATCGCGACAGTTTTCTTACTTGTCTTTTTCTTTGATCTTTTGAATGTTGGCCTCTTCTGTCTTCTTGGAAATTCACTGTACATGCTTTGACTGACCTCTGAACTCCTGTCCACTGCATCAACTGATCTATCTGTCTGTGTTGACAACAATGACAATACTGTTTCTGCACCTTGCTCAACAATCTCCCCCTTTGGAATTGTTGGCAACACATGTGCAATTTCCTGTAATTCTTCTCCCCCTTTGACAATAATACCAAAGGGCTACTGTAGACTCCCCCTGAGTCTATGCACAACATTCTCAGACAAACATTGTTATAGTTAGCAAAAATCATGAATATGAGCAAAACTATAAACATAGGCATAAATGCTCCCCTTGAGAATGTGGTCCCGATTGCTAGTCAATTCTTGGGAAACGTGACCACTCCCAACTTACTCCGTAGGTACTCAAAAACTTCTTTGGGCAACGGTTTTGTGAAGATATCCGCTACTTGCTCTGTAGTTGGAACAAAATCCAATTTAACCTCACCTTCCGCAACTTTATCCTTCAAAAAGTGATACCGGATTGCAATATGTTTGGTTCGAGAATGCATAACCGGATTCTTTGAGATGTTAATAGCACTAGTGTTATCACATTTAACTAAAATTGGCTCTTTGAAGTGAATACCAAGATCTTTCAGGGTTTGTCTCATCCATAATATCTACGTACAACACGTTGTCGCTGCAATGTATTCTGCCTCTGTTGTGGATAGAGAGACTGATTCTTGTTTCTTGTTGTGCCATGCTACCAACTTGTCTCCAAGATAAAATGCTCCTCCATTGGTACTCTTTCTGTCATCTATACATCCTGCCCAATCTGCATCTGAATATGCAATAAGAGTGAAGTCCTTACCTTTTGGATACCATAACCCATACTCCATAGTACCCTTGAGGTACCGAAGAATCCTCTTCACAGTTGTCACATGAGTCTCTTTGGGACTAGCTTGAAATCGTGCTACCATGCATACTTCCTGTAAGATATCTGGTCTTGTAGTTGTTAAATACAACAGGTTCCCAATCATAGATTTGTACATGGTTTGATCAACATCTGGAGATTTGTCATCCTTGCTCAACTTGCAACTTGTTGTCATGGGAGTGCTAACAGGTTTACAATCCTCCATTGTGAATTTTTTCAGCATTTCTTTCACATATTTAACTTGAGAGATAAAAATGCCCTTTTCATTTTGATTAACTTGCGGTCCGAAGAAATATGAATGTTCACCAATCATAGACATCTCAAATTCTTTCTTCATTTTATTTGCTATGTCTCTACAAGACTCATCCATCTTGCTTGCCAAATATGATATCATCTACATAAACAACAAGTACAATAAGATGGCCATTCTCTATTTTGACATACAAATTGTTGTCCACCATACCTTTCTTGAACCCCTATTGAATAAGATAGTTATCCAACCTTGCATACCATGCTCTGGGTGCCTGTTTCAGACCATACAAAGCTTTCTTTAACTTGCAAACAAAATTGGGATTGTCACCGAGTTGGAAACCATCTCGGCTGCTCAATATAAACTTCTTCTTCAAGTTTGCCATTCAGAAATGCTGATTTCACGTCCATCTGATAAACTTTGAAATTCTTGTGTACAGCTAAAGCCAGAAACATTACGATTGCCTCGAGTCTAGCCACTGGTGCAAAGGTTTCCTCAAAATCAATACCTTCAACTTGAGCATAGCCTTTACAGACCAATCTTGCCTTATTTCTGACAACCTGTCCGTCTTCGTTCAATTTGTTTCAAAAAATCCATTTAGTACCGATTATGTTTTTATTTGCAGGCCTTGGTACTAACTCCCAGGTTTTGTTTTTCTCAATCTGATCTAGTTCTTCGTTTATTGCCTTCATCCAACTTTCATCTGTGCTTGCTTCAGCAACATTTTTGGGCTCAATGCTGGATAATAGAGAGTAGTTCCTTACTACTGTTCTCCTTGTCTGAATACCAACTATGGGGTCCCCAATAATTTGCTCTCTGGGATGATTTTTTTGCTAGCTACTTGTTTTGAATTTCTTGTTTTCTTCTACTTCTGAGTCAATACTTAAATCATCTGGGTCAATTTCCTTATTCTCTTCTGTTTCCTTTTCTTCATCTCCTTCAATAACTTCTTCATAAATAGGGTAGTTTTCTTCATAGCTAATTTCTCGTTCCCTACCTTCATCAACCTTAACATCGACACTCTCCACAATTTTCTTTAGCCTTTTGTTATAGCATGTGTAGGCTTTGCTTTTTGTCGAATAGCCAAGAAAAATTCCTTCATCAGCTCTATCTTCAAACTTACCAAGATTATCTTCAGTTCTTTTGATGTAGCACTTGCTTGCCAAAGACTTTGAAGTATCTTGTTGTTGCCTTTTGCCGAACCATAGCTCATAAGGAGTTTTGCTTTCATGTGTCCTCAACATGCACCTATTTTGGATGTAAACCGTAGTATGAACTGCCTCTTTCCAGAATCTATCTGCTATTTTGTTCTCTGTCAACATTGTCCGTGCCATTTCCTGCACTGTCCTGTTCTTTCTTTCAACAACACCATTCTGCTGAGGTGTCCTTGCTGCTGAAAACTGTCTTCTGATCCCATATTTTTGATAGTACTCTGCAAACTCCTCTGAGATAAACTCTCCTCCTCTATCTGATCTTAAGCATTTAATTCTTTTTCTGTTTGATTCTCAACCTAGTTTTTGAAAGTCTTGAACATTTCAAAGGCATCTGATTTAAGCTTTAAAAATAGTACCCATGTCATCCTGGAATAGTCATCTATGCACAACATAAAGTATTTGTCACCATTTATGCTTTGTGTTCTCATGGGTCCACATAAATCAGTATGTATTAGCTCTAAAGGTTTGTTGGTGAAGTATTCCTTTGATTTAAATGTGGATCTAGTTTGCTTCCCTTTTTGGCATGAAGCACGAGATGCTATTTAATGGTTTGCCAATGGTGGGTATATCTCTTACTGCCCTTTTTGAACTTATTTTTACCAGATTGTCAAAGCTAATATGACCGAGCCTCTTGTGCCACAGCCAATTTTCATCTTCCTGTCCAATCAAACATGCTCCTTCTGAAGTCTCTGAGAGAGTATACAGGTTTCCAGAAGTCCTCGATCCAGTAGCTATCAGCTTCCCACTGTGTGCTTTTCTGACTTCACAGCCCTGCTTCTTAAAAATGACTTCATGACCTCTATCACAGATTTGGCTTACGCTCAGTAGGTTGTGCTTCAAACCAATCACAAACAGGACTTCTTTGGAATTGATTTTTTCGTCACTTATCTTGACTGATCCTTTGCCAACTATCTTGGCTCCATCATTATTTCCAAATTTAACTAAGCCACCTTCATATTTCTGTAACTTTTCAAACTTTTGTTTATCGCTTGTCATGTGACTGGAGCATCCACTATCCAGTATCCATGGTGCAGATTTGTTCTGTGCTTTGAATGTTGTCTGTACAATCAAGGATTCCTTTTCTTCCTTGGGTCGCTCCTTTTCTTTCCACTCTGGTTTGACTACAGTTTTGGTCACTTGTTTAGACTTTTCTTTGTCAGTGGCCTGTGCATGTTTTTCTAGGAATTTTTTGTTTTGTCTTAAACCATTTGGTTGAGATTTTCTTCCCTGATATTTATTTGCTGCATATGTACTTCTACAATTTCTTGCAATGTGTCCAAAGTTATGACAGTTATAGCATTCTACTTGCATAATCCATCAAGGGTGAAAAGACATTTCTACTTGGTGAAATTTCTTTGTCCTATATTATAAATGCAGTCTGAAATCTTATGACCGTAAGCATTGCATTTAAAACAATAACCAGAAAAGGATTGATTGAACCCGGGAGTTGGTTTTTGCCATTTTGTAGTAGGAGCCACAAATCTTCTTCTCCTTTGATGTGAGACGTTTGTGAATCCATCATTGTCAGTGCTCTTTTCGTGCCTGGCATTATTGCTTTCTTTTGCATGATTTGTTTTTCCTTGATCAACCCTGATCTTATCTTCTTTCTTTATGGGTTCTATAGTTAAGGCCTTTGATCCATTTGACGATTCTCCTTCGATGAAGCCCAAGCCAAATTTGATGCCTGTACTCCTTTGGCTATTTATAATCTTTTCCAGCTTCACAGAGCTTCCTTCAAGTTTGTGATAACAACTCAATTTTTGATTCATCTCTTCTAGCTGAATCCTTAAACCAACAATTTCTTCTTCCAGTTTGTTGCATTCATCTATTTTCATGGTTAATTGTACTTCGAGTTCTTCAGACATTTTCTTAAATTCGTCTATCTATACTTTCAAACTGTTTATTATGTCATTGGCATCCTCTAGCTTTCTTGAAACCTTTTTATTCTTTTTCCTTTCTGTACTCAACTCTTTAAGTGCAGCAACCAACTCACCTTCCAGATATACTTCAGCCTCATCCTTAAGGTTTTTATCACCTTCCTATTTTTCTTCTATTTTTTCTTCTTCAAATGCCATGAACAGAGCTTCACCTGTTTCTTCTTCAGAATCCTCACCTGAGCTTTCTTCAGAAGAGCTGACATTCTTGGATATGAAACTTTTCTTCTTGAAGTTGCTTTTTCTAAAATTTGGTTTCTTCTTCCAGTCACCTTTTTCTTGGTGTGACCCTTCATCATTTTTGGTTTTCTCATTCATTGGACATTTAGCTGCAAAGTGCCCGATGCCTCCACAGTTGAAGCACTTAAACGGTAACTTTCCTCTGTATTTTCCTTTTCCCTTTATAAGTTTTCGAACAAAGTTAGCTTCCATTTCATCCGATGTCTCTTCATCCTCAGATTCTTGTTTAGTTTTTATATTTTTGTGTGCTTTAAAAGCAGCTTCTCTGTCTGTGGGCTTAGCTTGTCCTATTCTCATTTCGTATGCAGTCAAAGAACCATGCATCTCATCCATGCTAAAAGTATTGAGATCTTTAGCTTCTTCTATAGCAGAAACTTTAGAATTAAATCTTTTGTGAAGAGTTCTTAGTACCTTTTTCATGACGACCGCATCTTCCATTTCCTCGTCGAGTCCTCTAATCGCATTAATGATTCCATTGACTCTCAGCATATAGGCCTCTATGTTCTCATCGTCATTCATTCTTAATGCTTCGAACTGAGCTCGATGCGTTTGTAGCTTGGCTTCCTTGATCTTGTCGTCTCCTTCATGAATGCTCTTCAGTTTGTCCCACATGTCTTTTGCCATTTTACAGCTCATGATCCTTATTAGTTCACTGTCCACTAAACCGCACATTATAGCATTCTTTGCTTTAGAGTTATTCTCAAATGGTTTCTTACCGACAGCATCGGTTGGAGGTGTGGCGGGTATTGTGTATCCACTTTCTACTGACTCCCAGATGTCGTATCCCAGAGCACAAAGATATGTCTGCATCCTGATTTTCCAAAATGAATAATTAGTTCCATCGAACAATGGAGCTTTATTTGATGAGAATCCTTCACCACCTGCCATTGTGTTCCTTCCCAGATCACCTTAGCTGATTAAGCTTGTTCAGGAACCTTGCTCTGATACCAATTGATATTCTCACAATGACACTGAGAGGGGGGTGAATCGGTGTAGCTATTTAAATTCAAATCTACAACTCTTAAAGCTGAAGCAAAGAGAACTTAAAAGCAGATAAAGCAATTATCACAAGAGAGCACACCACAACACACAATGTAACGAGGTTCACCAATTTGGCTACTCCTCAAGAATGACTTGCTTGGACTACGGTCCAAATCCAGCCTTTGCAAAACACCAATTTTACAATCCGTTTACCAGCACCCACTGGAAGGAGCACCAACCCCTGATTTATCTGCACCAACAGAAAGGAGCACCAACCCCTATCCAAGCACCAACTTGGATTACAGTTTTGAAAACTATATTAATGACATAAAAATGCCTTCACTTTTACAAGACCCTGACTGGTCTACAATTTATCAAAACATAGTAAACACTTACGGCTCTGCTTGTCGCTCTCTTACAGCACTCTTCTAACCCTCTTTCGGTAGCACTTTCACACATTCAGTGGCAACCTAATTCTCCATGCAACTGCCCTTTTATAACAATATTTTCATCTTGAAACACCTGTTCTTCTATGACTTCCATAATCTTGCATGCACCCTATTAATAGACACTTCTGAAAGTAACTCCTTTATCACACAGTAATTTGTACATGCATTCTATTAATAGCTCTGTTTCTTGTGTGGGACTTTCAGTATAACTGTCGCTCGATGGTTACACTACTTTACGAGCCCTGTAACTACCATTCTGTCTTTAATGCACTGTGCTTATTTTAGCTTGCATGATTTCTATCTGTAACTGCCCCTGTAACTATCGCACTAACTTTAGTTGACTCTTCTTATATTGGTTGCATGATTTTCCTCTACAACTGCCCTTGTAACTATCGTTCTACTTCAGTTAACTATCCGTAATCGTGTTGTTGCGACCTATCATAAAATCGTGACACTTCTGTCTCTTTGTACTCTTCTCGCCTTTTACCCGTGAAAACATGACATGTCGCGATATCGTGACATTTTCCCCTTTGACCTTTTCTTGGCTGTTGACCGTGAAAACATGACATGTCGTGATATCGTGACACTTTTCCCTTCTTGTCCTCTTCTCAGCACATGACATGTCGATATCGTGACACTTTTCCTTGTCCTTTTCTCTCCACATGACATGTCAGAATCGTGACACTTTCCTTTGTCCTTTTCTCTTCCCTTCGAATGATGCCTTTCACTCTTTGTCCTTTTCTCTTGCACCTGTCAGAAATCGTGACACTTTCTTTGTCCTTTTCTCGCTTCACAAAACAACACATGTCATGAAATCGTGACACATTCGTTGCCTTGTGCTCTTCTCTGTCTTTCGCCCAGAAAACACATGTCACAAAATCGTGACACATTCGTTGCCTTGTGCCTTTTCTTGCCTTGACCTCACGAAAATAGAACATGTCATGAAATCATGACACTTTCACTTTCGTACTCTCCTTCTTTCCTTTTGTCACGATATCGTGACACTTTTTCTCCTTGGCGCTTTTCTTCTCATCGGGTTGAAAACCGACATGTCATGATATCGTGACACTTTTTCTCTGTGAGCTCTTTCTCTCGAACCTGTCATGAAATCGTGACACTTTTTCGTCCGTACAATCCTTCTTGCAAATTGTCATGAAATCGTGACACTTTTCTTTGCGAGCTCTTTCTCTTGAACCTGTCATGAAATCGTGACACTTTTTCTTTCTACAATCTTTCTTGCAAACATGTCGTGAAATCGTGACACTTTTCTTTGCTCTTTCTCTCCGAACATGTCATGAAATCGTGACAGTTTTCCTTGCTCTTTCTCTCTCTTCCAACATGTCACGAAATCATGACAGTTTTCCTTGCGCTTTCTCTCTCTTCGAACATGTCACGAAATCATGACAGTTTTTCCTTCTTGCTCAACATGTCGCGATATCACGACAGTTTTTCTTTTCGACCAAACATGTCACGATATCGCGACAGTTTTTCTTTCTGGCCAAACATGTCGCGATATCGCGACAGTTTTCTTACTTGTCTTTTTCTTTGATCTTTTGAATGTTGGCCTCTTCTGTCTTCTTGGAAATTCATTGTACATGCTTTGACGGACCTCTGAACTCCTGTCCACTGCATCAACTGATCTATCTGTCCGTGTTGACAACAATGACAATACTGTTTCTGCACCTTGCTCAACAAATTCCAAAGAAATGGGTTTGACCTATGTGGATGATTTCCTTGAAGACAAAGGGGATATAATTTCTTAGGCTACAGTGCCAGTTTGTGTAAAGGATTACGGTGATAGACAAGTTTTGGAGAGCCTTGGGGAGGAATTGTGTCTTTGTGTTATTCGCCAAGCAAATGTTGAAGACTGGTTGATCTGGTGGTTGGAGAGTTTAGGAAGATATATGGTCAAATCATCCTATAATTTTTTAAATATGGAGGGGTCGCATTTCCCATTCAAGTTGCTTTGGATTAAGCATATTTCCCCAAGGTAAATATTTTTTTTGGTTGGCTACTCAAAACCAAATTTTAACTGTAGAGAATCTTCTCAAAAGGGGCTGGCATGTGGTCAATAGTATTATCTTTGTGAATCTGATTGGGAGTCGACCTCTCATCTGTTTCTCAATTATTGTATTTTTAAGGAGATAAATCTTTCTATTCTCAAATTTTTGGATGTGGAGTGGGTCTTACCAAAAATAGTTTATGATTGTATCCTTAAGTGGTCTTTGCCCTTTCATTCCCCTCATCTCAGGTATTTTTGGTGGTACTTGCTCCCCCACGCGATGTGGGAAGTTTGGAAAGTAATAAATGCAAAGATATTTAGGGAGAAGATGGTGGCTACAATCTTATTTAGTAATCAGATTATTGGTAAAATGGTGGAGAATGTGGAAAGCACCACGGTGTCTATGGACTTTTTGGAGGCATTGAAGCAATGCGAAATTAGGTCGGAACAATTTGTGGGCTTTGGAAATACATATTGACCAATGTTGGTGCCTAACATAAGAAATTATATTAAATGGTGTGCCCCCCTATCGGGTGGGTGAAATTAAATTTTTATGGGGCAATAAAGGGAAGAACAGGGAAGGCAGGCTTGGGTGGCGTTATTCAGGACCATTATGGAAATCTTTTGCTGGTGTATGCTGATTCTTTGGGTGTGAATTCTTCGCAGGTGGTGGAGGTGAGGGCGGCTTACCTTGGGATTGCCTTGCTTAATGAATTCAATTTTAAGAAAGCTATTATTGAGGGCGATTCTCGAAAAATTATTAATATGCTTGTTGGAGCATTCCATGTTAGTTGGAAGGTGGCCAATATAATTGATGGAGTAGAGTTTTATCAGGATTTAGAATATGTTCAAATTTATCACACGCTCAGGGAGCGAAATGTTGTTGTTGACGTGATGGTGAATATTGGAGTGAATCTTCATGGATATAGGATATGGCAAGGGGACTTTCCATATGACCTCATCAACTGTGTTCATTTTGATGTTTGTTAATTGGTATCGGGTGGTGGTAGTTCTCTTGGTTAGAAGATTTGGTGTAGTTTTTAAACAGGTGGGACAGTTGTATCTCTTTTCCAGTTATGTGGCTTGTCTCTTCCTTGTAATCCTGGATGGGAACAGTATTTTAAATACCAAGTTTATTCATTTGTGAAGGTATTTTTAATACCCAATCAAGTTATTAATCAATGGTCATTAATGAAGGTATTTTTAAATACCCAATCAATTTATTAATTATGGGTCATTAATGAAGGTATTTTAAATACCCCATTTAATTCATTAATGAAGGTATTTTTAAATACCCCATTTAATTCATTAATGAAGGTATTTTAAATACCCAATCAATTTATTAATTATTGGTCCTTAATGAAGGTATTTTTAATATCCCATTTAATTCATTAGTGAAGGTATTTTAAATACACAATTAATTTAAAAAAAAAAAACAGGAATTATTTCGAATATGAGAAGCGGGAATTATTTCAAAACTGAGGAGCGGAAATTATTTTGAAAATGGGGAGTGGGAATCAAGAGTATGTTTTCGCCTTGGTTCGTCTACCTACCTTGGAAAGTGGTTATCTACTAGGGACCGTTGGGATGCAGATCAAATTTTCGGTGGGATTATATCAGAGTTAGATGTTGTGTTATAGAACTACCTCGGCTCTCTCAAAGGTCTTCTCGGATCTCCCAGCCCTTTGGATCCTGAGGATTGTGGTTCCAGTTTATGCAGTTACTATTTTTTTGGTTAGTAATGTAGTACAGTTTTTGTACTCTTCTGTTTAAGTGTTGAAGTACACTATTTTTGTTTGATGTCTTATTTCAATTGTAAAAGGTTTTGGGGCCCTTTAAAAACCATCTTCCCTTAATTTTTCTGAAAAAAAAAATTATTATTATTATTATTATTACTATTACTATTATTTTGACTTTCTTAGAAACCAACAAAATTAATGAAATACAAAAGGATATAACTTAAGATAAGTATCAAAACTTAAATAAACATTAGAATCCTTTAATTTTTATTGATATGGTAGAAGGAGTTTTGGAAGGATCTCCAAACCTAAATACAAAAATAAGCTAACCTCCTCATAGCAAAGGAGATAGAGGACTATCAGTACTACACAAACTTCCTAGAAGCCAAGAACAACAAACTGAAACACCAACCTAAACTATATACACAATGATAGGAATCCATATCCCACGTAGGGGAAACCACCATGCCATAGGGCCAAACCAACCAACCCTGAACTCTGCAAGCATACAAACCATAAATATAAAACTAAACTAAACATATTAACATGCAGTTCAGAACATCATACAACCAAAAAGGCATACACGCTACAAAACTTGAAACAAACCAAAGAACCACCTCAAAACTTGGAGCCACTCAACCCAACATCAAAATCCATCTTGGCGCTAGGACCATTTGGGGCCTACCTTCCCATAAGGGCGAACACCTCCTCAACATAGAAGATAGAAGCCAACATAGAATCAATCATAGAACACTGTACTTTTATAATCATGGAATTGAGGGCCTTTTGATTACATCCACTAAACAAGGACCCGAGATACATCAAATTAACCACACCCCCACCTCCCTAACTAATTTAGACCTTTTAACGAAAGGGGAAAACTCTTCAAAAGTAGAATTATCAATAAACACATGATTCTTACCAGAGTTCACCCGCTTTGCAACTTACCTTTTGGAGTACATCATTCCTTCTTCACTTCTGCCTAGGCCCCTAGGAATCGAGTCCACGAAATTCACTAGAATTTAAGCAGTTGGGGTGGCATCTAGCTCATCAGGAAAGGAAGATTCAAAATCTTTAGAGATCGATGAAGTCATGAGACCAGCCATAGGTGCCCAAATGTTTTCCAGAGAATTAAGAACGTTTTCCCCATCCAAACCCTTCTACTTAACAACAAGATCTAAAATAAGCTTAAGCAGCCCTTGGTGCACCAGACTCGATACCACAACTTTCTTATATTTCACAACCATTTTTGAGAGGGACTAAAATAGAAAAGGGGGAAGATTCATAGATTTCTTATGGTGCAGGTGGTTTAATATCATAAAATGATAGCTTCTCAACATCTCAATATTGTCATCTAACATAAAATAATGCATGAGCACTAGAGCCACATGGTCCTAGGGAGCCTTTAGCGAGGATTTTCTTAAACTGATTCTAAATCTTCACGAACTCTTCTTCCCATCCCAAGAACATTTGTACCTCATTTTCTAGCGAGTGTTTCTATTTTTTATGGACCGCTCCATCCACCACCAATCCTATCACCTCCATTACCAAAGGATGTTGATTTCGAACTCCAGTGGCCCCATCTGACTAACCCATCCTACCAAGAATTAGCCAAATTTTTCACCATTTCATGATGAAAATTGTTGAACTTCAATAAGCATTGAATAATATTTTCTCTCTTCAGGATTTTGTGAACCTCCTCATCCTTCGTCAGAGAGTGGGGCTCCACAATTAATGATTCCATCTTGACACTATCCCAACCACTCCTGACACTCTACCATCCACTATGCCAGAGAGTAAAGGTAGAATAAATGATTTTCTATAGATCCACCCAAATATCAGAGGAAATGATATGGAAGTATCTAAAATGTCACTCATTCTGCCTATTAAAAAAACCAATAATATCCCCATGTGATCTCTCCCTATGCATGAATCTTAAATACCAGCTTAACATCCCCAAAGTTAGCCAAAAAATAGGAGAAAGTGAATTTGCCACCCTGCCACCTCAACACTTGGAAATCCCACCTTTGAAACACCTGTTTTTTTGTAGCAAAAATATAGTTTGGGAAGCTGCATCCTTTGAAAACTAAACCTCCATACAAAAGGCTTTGTAGATGAACCCAAATTCTCGATCCTCGAGAACCCAAATCTCTACTAGACATGAGGGTGGGGATTTACAAAAATATTATGCTTTCCCAAAAATTCAATTCCTATCATCCTGACACCTCGACTCCTTCATCTCACAATTCCTATCACCCTGACACCTTGGGATGCCAACTAAGGTACATAACTTCACACGACCATGATCATGTCCACATATTTTAAAACCTGAGCCAACAAAATCCCGCCTCGTCCGCATACCTTGACCATAGATCTTGGGAAGAAATCCACCTTGTAAGTTGAAAGAGCCCCTTTTAGATGTAAAATAAAGAACACCGTCCATTTTTAATTTTAAAATTAAAAAATATCAGGCTTGCCCATCTAATATACCAACCACCAAGGCCCACATAATACCAATTATAGGGCCAAGGATACACCTGTTAGTGTAATGCATTGACATCCACTCTACACACATCCTTGGGAAAAATGTCCATCCAAACCTGATGGTATTGAACTTGGAGGCCATTATTTGCAAGTAGATCTACGACCTTATCACCTTTTTTAAGCTTATGATTGATTTGTACCTCTTCCAAAGATTGGATCTTATGTTGAGTCTCCTAAAGAAAATTTGAAACCATCCACGTCGAAGTGTGGATGCCTTTGAACATATTAATTATATTTAGAGAGTCTCCCTATATCATCAGTTTCCTGCAATTAATCCTATCTAACAAGGAAACTTCCTAGAATAACGCCCAATCCTCCGCAAAATGGTTTATTTGATGACCAAGCCCTTCAACATAAGCAAGTAGAATTTCCCCCCTAGCATTTATAAAGAGTCCCCAGACACTCATCTGACCTAGGTTCCCTTTGGATACCCCATCAAAGTTGAGCTTCAACCAACCATATTGGGGTTCCCAAACAATATTTGATCTATCTCGAGTTAGCCTGGATTCAACATTCATAAGGAGCATAAAAAAGCCTAGTCTACGTTATTGATCAATTATTAATTAAAAAAAAGCTTATCGATTGTAAACTTTGTGATATAAAGTGTGATGTTGTTCCAAAAAATAATTAACTAACATGTGAATAGGAGAATGAAAATGATTTTTTTTTAGGAAATCTCATGATGTCAATTAACATGTGAGTAGGAGAATGGAAGTAAATTTTCAGCCGATTTCACGATGTCATGTTGGAAAGTATTCTTGAGAATAAAATTAATGAAATTAGAGAGTTGGTTGTAGACGTGTCTTGTGAAACTTACCAATATCAAAGTAGCGAATACAGTTTTTGGATAAGTTAGTTGATTTTCTAACGTATAAAACATCGGGTGCTTTTAAGGTGCATTATAATATAGATATACAGTTGAATGTTAAGTTTTAGTTTTATTTTTAAAATTAGTTAGTTTTAATTTATATTTTATTTTTATTATGTTATTAAATAAGTTAGTATACTTTTTATTAAGATTATTTTTTATATTATTATATTTGTTATTAAGTTAATTAGATCTTATTTAACTTGTTTAAATATATATTTTTTCTTTTCTAAATTATATATATTTTATCAATTGATATTGTTTTCATTGAGATAAAATTTTGTTTAAGTAGTTATCTTTTAAAATTTGAATTTAATTAAGATGGAGATCAAGGTTGTGTTTTAACCAAATCTTTCTTAATGTCTTGTATATTAAAATAAATTCAAGTTATAACAACCTAATCCCTTTTAAGGTCTTATAACTCAATTATTATAAGACATCATTTTCATTATCATTTAGCTTTTTATTTGTAGGGCTAACGTCACTTAATTTTTAAAATTAGTTTAAATTGGTTATATGGAATTAATTTGGTCCCATACCTATTACATCATCATCATGTTACCATCATATTTCAACAAATCATATAGTGATATTATATTGTTGCCCATTTTTGAACCTAGGTATTAACCTTGTTCAATAATGTGGAACTTTTTTGTTTCCTATTGTTGGTCTCGAATTCCTTTGGCTAAACATTAAGGTTCACTCATGGGCTTGAAACCTTGGTCTATGATATGAAACTTCTCACTCTTGACAACTTGGTCCAAACCTTATGATTAAAATGTTCAAGTTCACTCATAAGTGTTGGGGCCCTAAAACGACCCTCTTACCTCAAGCATTGTGATCTTCCATGGATGTGGAATATTTTTGAGTGAGTGCATCTAGTGCCCTATACCTCATTTGGAGTGCCAATCCTAGGAAATCTAGGGAGCATGGGATGTGGCTCTTTTAAGAAACCTTTGAGGTTTTTTTACCAAGGATAGTTTCTTGGTTGGGTGTGATGTTTAGTGCTCTTCCTCCTACACTAGCCTACTCTATTTGGTGTCTTTTCCAATAAAAAAGGAGAGAGAGAAAATATAGTAAATAACAAAAAGTGTTAAATGCTAGTATAGTCTAACTAGCCTAAGCTATGGGTGGTTATGTGCCAAAGATCTATAATTTATATACTGCATTCTAGTGGGATTAGTGAACACATGAACCAACATGATAGTGAATTGAACATAATCCCAATTACATAAGAGCATAAATCTATTAATAATCTATTATAGAAGACAAAATAGAAATGTAAGAGTAGTCACAACCTTCCGTGGAAAGATACATAAATACTTAGACCAAGATATAGATTTCATAAATACTCATAGATCCTTGCATTTATGTTCAAGCCCATTACATCCATATACAATTACAAGAGACTTGATGGTCTGTACATAATTTAACCCAAGGCTCAAGTATAAATTGGAATACAAAATGGAAAAAGAAGGGAGAGCTACTCAAGGTTAAATGCTAGACATGACAACAATTCAGTATTTTTTTTACCTTGAAGATGCCTATTTAAAATATTTACAATAAAATTTAAATTTCAAAATCCCCTCTATGGGACATGTTGAATAGGAAATATGGCCTCTTTGAGTGGAGGAATCCAAGGTGTTGTATTGTCATTACTTTGGCAAGTTTTGAGTTTCTTCAAGGTCTAATCACACAGTGTTGCTTTGGATGGAGATCTTTCTTTGTGATATTATCAATCGATGCCCCTATTATCATGTGGAATTTGGGTTCTATTATTACCAAACTCTTTGCTTTGTTTATGATTCGGTGCTAATTGTCATCTTATTGGACTTCATTCAAATCCAGTTGTTGCTCCCATAAAATACTCTCATATTTGAACACCAATTATTATGTCCCCCATATAGTACAATTTTTAGCATCTGGACTCTATTCCGGTTCTACTTTACTTTGTCACATTCTTTTTGAGCTACTAAATTTTATGGATATCCTTTACCTTAAAATTATATTTGATACATTATTTGAAGTTCATGGATAATAATTTTATCCAATTAACATTGGTCTCATCATCCTTTGGCATCTTACTTAAATGTTGATGCTTTTAGGACTAAAGTGATTATTCATCTAGAATTTTCATATCCCTTGAGTCCTTGTAGTCATTCGATCTTAAGCTCTTTTATCACCCTTTTGTTGTTTGCCACCAGTTTTGGAGAATATTCTTTATGTAGCTAGACAATCATGGAAAAGCTTGCCATCCTTAATTTTATAGGTATTGTGCCCCTTCCTTCCTTCCTCTCTAGTTCTTGGGTTGTGATACCTAAGTCTATTCTTTATTCTATTTTCTAGTTAACCTAAGACTCTAGCTCATTTGGATCCTAATTTCCTAGAGAGGTTGTTTTAATTTTTGGTTCCCTTCTTATGTTTTAGGGATAGGTATAGGGTTGAATATAAGGTAAAACCCTCATCTATAGCTAATCCCTATTAGTTATCATTGAAAAAGTTTCAATATATTTATTTGGGTTGAAACTTAAATTAGTTATCACTAGAAATGCTAGTATTCTTTGCTTGCTTGATCAAATTTAGCTTATGATGTGGGGAGATTAAAACTTATTAATAGCCTTTGACATAGGCTATTTCCTACTAGTATTCTCATTCCCTTATTGACATTAGCTATGTGATATGTAGACAACACCTTCAAGTCCCTCATTTACTCAATGATGGGAAGTAACCTTAGCCTAATATTTTTTCTTTGTGTGATTTACTTTATGTAGTGAGGTCTCACTATAGTTTGGTATCTGATAAAAGGTTCCTCCTTGCATGATAAGTTGAAGCCTTATTTATATGGCACAAATTCTAGAGGGATGACCTTGAGGAACTTCTAGCCTAAGAGGGATATTTCTTAGAGGGTGGCTAAGTAGTGGATCTTGTTAAATACACTAGGAGAGGCTCTACCCTTTTATAAAATATCCTTTCATGAATTCCTTTGACTCATGAGATTCCCTAGTATATTGGAAAGACTAGTCCCCTTGGTATGTTGAATCATCCGAGATATAATTTATTGTTGTTCTACCTCATTTTCATTCACAAAAACTATTATTTCTTAAATCATTGCACCACCTCTAGGTATTTTAATTTGTGATGCTTTCCTTGTATGTGCATATTATGACACACCTTCCAAAATTTGCTTCATGCAAACTCCCACCATGATTTCTCCCTCTATATATTCTACTTACTTAGTTGTGGTTTTGTGGCACTTGGCTTCCACCTATTTTACTCTAAATGTCATGTATTTACATTATAATACATGATGTTGATATATTATGTGTGCCAAAATTTTCATGTGATATATTTCTATTAGGATGTATAATTTCAAGACCATATTACCTCAAATTTCAATCACTCCTATCAATTAGTCATTTTGAACTGTTAACTTGTTTTATTTTAGAGCTGATAAGAATCTAGATTTTGGGAATGGTGAAATTTCATACCTATGAGAAATTTTGGGCCATAACTAGACATGGGAAACTTACTATTTGATTGAAAATCGCTTTCTAGATCATCCTAATGTCTCAACTTGTGATGGGTTACCATAGGAGGAACTCATCAACATTGTTTGCTGGATTGGAACTAAGCTGAAACACTCTTTCCTAGGCCCTTTCTTCCCTTTTCTAGTAATTAGGTTCTTCATAGGTTGGTATGGGGAGAATTTGCTTGAGCGATTGGGGCATAATTAGGACTGCATTTTGTACTCCTTCCAGGGGTTCCAAATATCTAAGTGACACCATTTGGGAGTATTCATTTTTATTTGTATCACAATCTATAATTTTATCTTTTATGGATTTCATTTAGGTTAGTGCTATCCCATGAATAAGATAATTGGGCTTACCCAAAAGTGTTTCTAAAAAAATATTGGGTAATCCCTATGGTTTTTTCTACTCTTGAATCAATTCTAGTTTCTTGGTTCCCTTTTGATGAAGCTCAACTTCTCTTTCTACCCTTTTGGTGTCGGTTTTAGCTACTTGCATCTACCTTGAGAATCTAGTCTTTAGGCCTAGGATAGCATTCAAGTCTAGGTTTGGAAGGCTTGATTGCAAGATAGTGGAATTGATTGTTAAAGTAGTGAATGTGGAAGAGGGTGATTGATTTATGGATGGTTAATTATGGGGAGGTGGAATGTTTAGGATGGAGGGGACTAGAGACACTTGCTAATTTGTATTATATATTTCTCATCTTGGGAGGGTATATGATAGGCTTTAGGTATGGTATCTTTCCATTTATATTTTAATATCATAGCAATATCAAGAGTAAGTGCTTTTATGTAATAATTAAAATTCATATCGAGAAGAGGTATGGACTAATTAGGGATATTGCACTAATATTTATAGAATTTGTTGTTGAAGTCAACTGTAATTTCCATAGGGGCCCTTTTGATGGTAATTAACTATTACAAGGATGATATCCCTTTTGTCCTATTTCTAAATTAGTTCACCAGAAGGTTGAAAAAATGATCCCAACTACTCACAGATATAGGTAATAGGTTCATACATGAATATTTTGTCTTGCTTGTCAAGGAAGCTAGAAGAAATCAGAGTGATATATTTGGTTGGTCGTTATTGTGTAGATAACATAGGTCACTAAGGTGTTTGATGTTAGAGGTCATCACATCTTCCCTTGTGAACCATGGGAGGGACATTACCACCAAAATAAAAATGCCTTCCCATGTCACTAGAGAGATGTAGGCAGCAAATCCACCTCCCAGAAGAAGAAAAAGTGATTTTCTAGATTTTTCAGTTTTGGGAATGATTTGTTCAAGTTTTGTAAAATCGTACAGTTGGAGAAAATCATACATTGTAAGGCAAGATTGTAGAACTAGATTGGCAAACCATACAAAGCAGTATCAAATTGTATAGGGCATACCAAAATTCACTCAGATGCAAAGGAAATGTAATTTCAGGATGAAATATCGCATGGATTTGCTAAATTAAGGTGTAAACTTAGGAAAATGCCAAAATAATATATTTAGTTGTAGATGGGGAGTTTTGAATAATGGATTGTCTTAGGAACCACTTTGGAGCGACTTGGGAAATGTTATATAAGGCCCCATTTTTGAATTTGTAGGTTGGATACTAGTTTATTAGTTATTAGTTACTAGAATAGAGAGATAGACATAATTCTGAGTTATTGCAATTACATTGAAAGAGTTTTCCACATTGTAACTAAATTTATAGCCATTAATGAGAATAACATACGTTGTGGAGGATAGTGTACTATCTTTTTGTGAATGGATAATGCATTATGGATTAGCATTGTGTAATTGAGTTTCTACCTTACTGTTATATGTTAGTTTTAGCTTTGTTGCAACTTTGTGGAGAAGATGATCACTGGTGAATCATGAGGAATGATTTAGGAGCTTAGTGACATTGGTGAAGACATTTTGAAGTATATTGTATGATTTCTATATGGCATTGCTTGCATGGAATCTCTCCTCAACCCGGTTTGAATGCTTTGTTGGTGAAAGAGATTGTCTTGTTTAGGTTGTTAAACCTTTATAAAACCTCTCAGTGAGAGATTGGAGAAGACGAGAACAAAAATTAACACCTTTCTATACCTGTAGTTCATACATATCGTACATCGTACAAATTGTAAAAACAATTGTTACCCGATTTGGTAAAAGAGGTAATTGACAGGAATTTACCCGATTTGGTAGTTTTGGTGAATCGGCTTGAATGATTACAAAACTATGTACGAAAGCCTCCAAAACAAAATATGTTAGTTTTTTTGAGTGTAATATCATACCATATTGGTCACTGTACAATCTAGGATCGTATAATGTATGTAAATTGGATCCATACAAGGTATTAATAGTTTTTACAAGGGTAGTTTGGGTGACTAAAAGACTGTTTGATTTGGTCATTGAGATAATCTTGGTCTAAGAATCATTATAACCTCTAGGAAAACACCTTCCCATAGGGAATAATCCACCATTTTGTTACATTTGGCATCATTGTCTTATCAAATATGGCATTCTTGTTAAAACGGGTCGAATTTGACTAAAGACTAGAGGTGATTTTTTATGACAGACACCAGTACACAAAGGCGTGGGAGAAGGAAACCATGAGAAAATATTCTAGTATGAAGGAGAACAAGGATTACTCAAAGAGGAAACATGAGTAACTTAGATCAGAGTACGCACGAACCAAAGATAGAGCAAGTTTGGACATCCTATGAGAGATACTTTGAGACGTTGTTGATTAAGATAGAATACGAGGAGGAATAACAACTAAACATAGAGGAGAAATGTACAAAGATAAAGTGCATGATGATGGAGAGTGGATGGTAAGACTTGCGGATGCGGCAACAAGGTTGCGAGAGAGTGTAGTGGATGGGAGTCAGGCACCAGGGCAATAGGACGCGGGGACTCAAGAGGATAGACCAAGATAATCTCCATAGAACTAGCGAAGAAGATCATAGAGTGAGGACTCACAAGAATTTTTTCACCGAGTGGAGGGACAAAAAAAGATACCTCGAATTGATACTTCTAACGACAACGGGAGTAAGACACACCCAAGGAGTAATCCAACAAAGATTTTGTGGGACACCTCAAGTGATAGCGATGACTCTCCCAAAATGGCTAACAGAGCAGCCAAACAAATATGTCCACTATTTTTAGGGGAGGGTAAGGAATACCCCACATGGTACATAGGAACTTGCATAACCATTTGGAGAGAAAATGGTGTAGATAGTCCAGAGGATTGGGTAGTCCTTTTTCCTGCCACCTTGAGAGGATTGGCAATAGATTGGTACCTAAAGAGAGAAAATAACATTGATTTTCAAACTTGAAATTAGATAAAAGAGAAGTTCATTGAGGAATTTTGACCTTTAAAATATGATGGAGACATAGTCACCGAGATTTGCATAACAAAACATAAAGCAGATGAGGATGTAAAATCCTTCAACCATCAACTAAAACAGTTAGTTGATAAGATGCAAATGCCATTAGTAGATGTACTGATAAAATTATGGTTTGTAGATGGGTTACTACCTAATTATAATAAGAAGATGAAGGGAGTACCATCTGACACATATGAGGAAGCATTAAAACACACAAATACCTTTGAGAGTGAATCAAAATAAACATACACAAGAATCTTGTCTCATCCCATGTCAAAATATCTGGATAGTGATGAAGAAGACACTATCCAAAGGATGGTAGCATAATTTCTCAAGGATTTTGATAAGATGGTTAAATAACAGAAGATCAAACTAGACAGGAAAGAACTATGGTTCACAAAATGCAAGAGCGAGGGACATATAAATATGAAGTGTCCGAAGAATGACTATTGCCATATTTGTAATGTGATGGAGCATGAAGTAATGCTTCGTACCTACAATGCAAGAATCCATACACAGGTACTATCAATATAGGAGTAGGAATAAAAACCATAGGCCCAATGGAGCGGCCAATGAGCAATGAGTGGTAGTTACAAAAATAGCAAAATAGGTGGAAGACAAAATCAAGGTAATCGACAAGGAGGACAAAATCACTTATAGTATGACTTGGAAGGTAGACCGATCATACAATGTCACAATTGCCAATATTGGGGGCATTTTGTGAATAATTATCCTGTACCTCCAATGCAAGGAGCACCACAAATGAGCACTACACACATGTGTAGATGGTGTGGTCTAGGAAACCACAAGGAGAATAATTATCTAAAGCAGGTGAGTTTGAATAACCCACAAAATGTGAGCTATTTGGACATCGAATTTCCTCAATTTAAAGAGTAAAATCAAGAGTTTTTAGTCGTGACAAGGAATCAGGCTAAAAAGGATAAGTATCTAGAGCCAACAAAAGAAAAGCAACACTAGCAAGCAACAAAGAAAATAGTGCAAGAAGAAACTTAGAAAACTAAGCAAGGAGATTCGAGCACTCGAAAGGAATTACAAAGACCATCGGAACAGTAGATAGTTGTGCAGAATCTGGTAGCACATGTGTTGAATACCACAATGGAACTTAAATTATTTGACTTATTAGAAGCTATCCCAGAATTGCAAAAATCAATTGTGGAGGAAATGCAACCACAGAAGGTGATGGAAGTAGAGAGCCAACCAGTTGAAGAGGAAGGATGGAAATACCAATTTATGGATCCTACTATACTCATGATTGATGTGGGAAAGAAGCCTACATTAATGCATATGGAGATTTTGGGGCACAAATTAACACAAGTGATCGTGGAAAGAGGATCAAGTGTTAATGTGCTACCAGAAAGAACTTGGCTAGAACTAGGTGCTCCATCCCTATGGGTACCGAGCTTTTGACTATATGGGGATGATTATAATGATATTAACATCAAAGAAGTTTTGATTGCACAACAAGTAATGATATCTGAGAAAGAGTTTGTCTTGGACTTTATTGTGATTGCAATGCAGAAATCTGCATATGACGCTCTCTTAGGGAGAGGATGCCTATGAGTAGATAAAGTTAATCATAATTTTGGAAAGAATCAGATCACCTTCAAAAAGGGATAACATAAATACATTATCATTTTAGCTAATTAGAGAGTTAGTGAGGATGTAGCTACTACTGATGAATAAGAAAACTCATTAGGGGATGAAGGACACAAACCTGATGGAGAGGGAATGTTGTACATATATGAATGTAGCAAGGATGAAGCTCGATATGATAGCAGAATTCTTCATTGGAAAATAGAGGATTACAAGATGTTTCAACCCAACTGCCTCTATATTGAGTCAGAGGAGATCAAGGAAAAATAAGACGAACCCAAAGTTAGTAAATAAACTGAGAAGGAAATAGAAGAGAAGTGGATGTTTCCAAAAATCTTTGCAAAGTATACTGTAGGAGATGTAGAGATTGATACAATGCTAACACACATTGAGAACGTAATGAAAGCTACGACTAAGCATAAAAACATCAAGTATGAAGGACCCAAGATATTGGATGTTAATCTAGGAACGGAAGAGGAACCTAGGATTGTCCATTGTGGCAATGATTGGAATCCTGTATTGAAGGTAGAAGCCTTCAACATATTATTGGATTACAAGGGGGTCTTCGCATGGACATATAAGGATTTGAAAGGAATCCCACCTGAATTATGTGTCCATAAGATTACACTAATGCCTGGAACTCAACCTATCAGGAGGAGGCCATATAGAATGAATCCAAAGTACACGACATTGGTAAATAAAGAGATAGAAAATATGTTGGAAGCAGGAATTATATTCAAGATGACAAATAGTGAATGGGTTTCACCTATAGTAATCACCTTGAAGAAGGAAGTCGATAAGATAAGGATATGCATAGACTTCAGAAGTCTAAACGTAGTAACTATTAAGGATCCCTTTCCTATTCTATTCATAGATTCTATCTTGGAAGAAGTTGTAGGACATGAGATCTATTCATTTCTAGATGGATTTTCAGGATACAATCAGATCAGCATCGCTGAGGAGGATAAGCTGAAGACCAAATTTGTTGTGGAGAATGGCATTTATGCATATAATCGAATTTCATTTGGGCTCTATAATGCTCCAACTATATTTTAGCGAATCATACTATATGTTTTTGACCAATTGGCGACAAGGAATTTCAAGGTATTTTTAGATGATTGGTCCATTTATGGGAAGATCAAGGAGCATCTTCCATCTCTTAGTGAATGTATGAGCAGGTGAAAGAATGCACAAATATCATTAAACCCAGAAAAGTGTTTCCTAATGGTACTATATAAAAAATTGTTAGGACACATTGTATGCAACGAAGGATTGAAGACAAATCCGAATAAAATTTGGCTAATATTATACATGGAAGAACCCTTTGATGTGAGTTCACTCAAAAACTTCCTTGGTTCAATAGGATATTATCGAAGGTTTATCAAAAATTATGCACATGTATCCTATCCATTAGATTCTTTTATGAAAAAAAATATTCCTTTTAGATGGACATAGGAGCACTAGGAAGCTTTGAGGAGTTAAAGGCTAAGTTGGTAAGCAGCCCGATTTTGGTTTTTATTATATGGGATAAGGAATTCCATGTCCATTTCAATACCTCAAACTTTGCAATTAGATGTGCATTGGCACAAGAAGGACATTTTAAGTTGGATCAACCGATTTTCTTTGCTAGTCACCTTTTCTCAAGGCTGGAAAGAAATTATAGTACAACAGAAAGGGAAGCCTTGGGGATGGTATATGCAGTCTATATGTTTAGGAATTACCTACTAGAAAACCCCTTTGCATTCTACGTTGATCATTAAGTGTTGTTTTACTTAATAAACAAACCAATAATACAAGGACAAGTTATTCGATGGCTTGTTACGCTCCAAGATTTTGCATTTCAAGTTGTGAGACCTGGGAAGAAGCATGTGATTGCAGATTAGTTGTATTGAATATGATCAGGAGAGCCAGTAGGAATAGGAGTTCCTGATGAATTTCTAAATGCACAATTGTTTGACATAAATATCATGCCATCATGGTACAAGTTGGTTGGCCAGTACTTATCCATAGGGGAGTTGCAACAAGATATGATGACAACCAAAAATAAGAGAATAATTATGAATTCAACACCTTTCCATATAGTAGTAGGATTGCTATACGATATAGGAAGTGATGGTATCTTGCAAAGATGTGTAATGGAGTAAGAAGTTAAGGTAGGATTGAAAGAAGCTCATACAGGCTTAACAGGGGGACACATGGGACCAGATGCGACTACGTGAAAAATACTGTTAGTAGGTCTATGGTGTCCCACATTGAGCAATGATGCAAAAGAATACGTGAAAACTTGTGATACTTGCCAGAGAGCAAGTAAACCAGTCAAGAGGGACTTTATACCCTTACACCCATCACAACCATAGGAATTTTTTGAACATTGGGGCTTAGAATTTATGGGACCATTGAAGACATCTCAAAGATGGAAATATAGATATATCGTAGTGGCAACAGAATACCTCACAAAATGGGTATAAGCAAGAGCATTACTTGATAACTCTGCTAAAATTACAACATGATTTTTGTACAAGAAGGTAATCATAAGATTTGGTATTCTGCTACGTATAAAGAGTGATCGGGGAGGACACTTTGTTAACGAGATTATCAAGATGTTGAAGATAGACTTTAATATTTAACACTCATTTTCTAGTTTGTACTACCTGAGAGAAAATGGGTAAGTGAAAGTGACTAACAAAGTCTTAGTATCAACTCTGTATAAAACCTGTGGGATAGAAGGAGCAGACTGGGAGGAAAGGTTACTGTCTATTTTGTGGGTATATAGAACAACTTACAAACAAACAATGAAACATACTCCTTTCTAATTGATGTATGGTCAAGAAGTAGTTGTGCCAGTTGAGTTCTTGATACTAAGCTTGAGAGTTGCAGTAGAGCATCACTTGGGAGATCAAGAAATTTTGGAGGAACAACTGATGACATTGACCAAACTAGATGAAAGAAGATTCATGGCACAATGGGCAATTGAGATAGCCCTAAAAAGACGAAAGGTGTGGTATGAAAATAATTTGAGTAAGTTGGAACTTAGTCCATTGGACATGGTTATCAAATTTAACAGAAAGAGGGAGATAAAGCTAGGAAAACTGAAGACGTTATGGCTTGAACCTTATAAATTCATAGAAGTATTGGATAATGGAATGTCCAGGCTAGAGAACTTGAATGGGACAGAGGTTCCCAACACTATAAATGGCTCAAATTTGAAGCCTTACAAAGTACAATGTTTATTCATTGCTTTAGAAGATATTGAATGGAGAAGACAAGAAGATACTCAAGATGAGGCTCATTGTGAGCTAGGTCCACCGTAAGAGGAGTCAGATATGGGACGCAAGGCTATTTTTTTAATGGGAGGAGAGGCAACCAATAAAAAAATAACAAGATTTGG